>CM032067.1:23290835-23890835 GCA_018831715.1 Matsumurasca onukii | reverse complement strand
GTTGTGCAGGACCCGGACATATCACCAGTGCAACTAGGTCAACTGTAGGGATACAAAATATTTAGAATACAAAAGAGCCAATATAGAGTTATATTTTTATCCACATGTTCTTTCGACAGCAGTGTCATCGCCAGGTAAACTCGTTACATACAAATTAAAATAACCAATAAATGTGACAAGATTTACTTTCTTGATTTTCCGTTTATTTTGACCCAATAATCGTAACCCCAAAGTTTGTGACATTCTTTAATGAATAACCTGTAATTCACTCCTAAAGCCTGTCCTGTCAGTCAGTTCAGTTAGTGCACGGTTGAACATCTTTGGTTATTTTTATTTTCTTGTAACAAGTTTGCCTGATGACAGCTTTAATAAAAAATATGATAAATTTCACTCTGAGTGGGCCTGATTTGTAAGTATTTTGTATAAAGCCATGCCAATAGTCCTAATTTAGGAAACAGCAATTACGTACTACAGCGTTTTTAAATTTCCAAAATGTTGGTGTTTAGAAGATTAAAGTAACAACAATGTTAGCCTCGTGTTTATAAAAACAATCAACATACATTGTAGCCGACACACAGCCACAAGCGCTCTCGTGAATCCTAGCGAATTTCCTGTAACAGGGTGAAATTTCACCAAAACTGCACTTTTTGATCTTTAACAACAACAACAACAACAACAAGATTTATTGTCAAATATTGATACAAAAGTTTGTTTTATTTGACATAACAAAAGAATTAAAAAACATAATACCACTGGTAATGACTTAAATCTATAGAAAAAAAACACAAAAGAATTAACATTAAAATTTAAGCCTCCATGAATTCTCTCAAATTATAAAACACGAATTTTGATGTAAATATTGTTTTAGGTGGGTTTAAATATTTTAAAATCTTTATTTCGTAAAGTATCAGGTAGGTGATTAAACAACTTCCTACCAGCTTCAATTGGTAGTTTGTCGAACATTTGAAGCCGATGGTGAAGGGCTTTATTAAATTTTGCTTTCTTAAGTCATATGGTTTCAGTACTACAATCACCAAAGGAATATTTAGATCTAAAGAATAATAAAGTTTCTAATATGTATAATGAAGGAAAGGGTAGTATGTAGAGCTTTGAAAGCATCTCGACAGGTGTCCCTGTAATTTAGTCTGCATATTATTCTTACTGCCATTTTTTGCAATATAAATACACGTTGCATCTTCCCATCAGAGCAATTGCCCCATAAACATATGCCATAGGATAAATATGGATGAATGAGGCCATAGTATGCTAATTTTAAAATATTTGTATTACAATGTAACGACAGTTTTCTTAGCAAAAATAGCCCTGACGAAACTCGTTTACACACAAAATCAATGTGGTGACTCCATGTAAGATGTCTATCTAAAATAATTCCTAAAAACTTTATATTGTCTGTTTCTTGTAATAAATTATTGTTTATAGTAATATTAATATTGCCATGATCTGAGGTCTTTATACAACTAAAGTTTATATATGTGTTTTAGCTAAATTGGTAGATCTAAATCGTTGAAATATTTCGCACAGCTATTAATTTTTTGGGTAATGGAATATTCCAGTTCATTTAAATCAGTTGCACTACAACAATAGTTTGTGTCATCGGCATACTGCAATAAGCTGTGGCTATTCAAAGTACTAGACTCATTCAAAGAAAATTGTTACATTCATTAACATAAAAATGAATAAGGTAGGCCAAAGAATAGACCCTTGAGGAACCCCATAGTTCAAATCAACTACATTTGAAAGTTCATTTTGAATTTGCACATGTTGACTCCTCTTGCTCAAATATGACTTTAATTAAAGGATTTCCACGAATTCCGTATATATGTAAGATATCAAGTAATTTACAATGGTTAACACAGTCAAAAGCCTTTGTTAGGTCTAAAAGACACTCGAGGCTTCCTTTTCATCTAAATTTGAAACAGTGAATTCTAATAGTTCATTTATTGCTTCAGTTGTGTTCTTACCCTCTCTAAACCCATATTGGGTTTTGATAGAATATTAAATGTATTTATAAATGGTTTAATCTCATCAAAATAACTTTTCAAATACTTTACTAAAAACAGGCAGTAAAGATATTGGTCTATAGTTAGCTGTTGATAACGTAGACCTTTTGAAAATAGGCACAACTTTTGTCTGTTTAAGAGACCGTGGAAAAATTCCATGTTCAAATGAGTTATTTATTAAATATGTTAATGGTTTCAAAAGTTTTGTGAAACACTGTTTTAAAACCAAACTGATAAACCGTTGATATCAGTTGATCTTTTAGACGGTAATTTGTTTATTACTGCAATGAGTTCTGATTCAGTTACAGGGTCAAAACATGGAACATGGATTCACTTGACCTGTCTTGGAATCACATTTGAGTTTCCTAAGTTTTGGAGGGCTACATTTGCAAAAAAATTGTTGAAAATATTGCAGCTTCTAAGGAGTTTGAAACTAACTTCCCCTTATGCTCAATTTCGATAGGTTTTTTGCACGATACTTTTTACTATTTATTATTCTCAAGCTGTTCTAGATATATTGTCAGATTTCTCTATTCGTCTGCTTATATCTAATGACTTAGCTGTCCTAATAACCGTTTATATATATCTATTATAGTTTTGTAAAAGTTTTTTGAATGTTCTACTTGTTGATGTTTTACTTATTTGTCTATACATCTTTAGATTTCTTTAGAAGTTAATATTCCTTTGGTAATCCAGGTATTTGTAGTTTCTTTGCTGGACAAATTTACTATTTTCATTGGACAAGTCTCATCCAGACAATTAAGAAATTTTCTTTGAAATGAATCATAGGCCGTATTGTATTACTCAAAGTAAACAAATCAATTTTGTTCATCTAATAAGGATTTAAGCTGAAATATTATTTACAAAGTCTCTCCTACCTTCTTTTAAAGGTGGATTGTAAGATATATGTTCACGTTTTATAGTATTACAGTCTGGCCATAATGATCAGATAAATTTGTATCTACAATTTCAATATGGACGTTGGGTGACAAATTAGAACAACATTGTCAATGGCGGTAGCCGAATGATCTGTCACCAGGTTGGGCTGTTTATTTTACAGGTCAAACAGAATCTCTAAACTGCTTGACCTGAAGTTGAATGTTATCTAAAACGTGTTAATATGTTATCTTTGAAGTGCCTGCCCCCCAAATCGTGATTTATTACATAAAATGTGTACATACTCGTACATCAGATTTTATCATTTGACTCAGAAGGTGTTAGCTCAAAACTGCAAACAGTTCTATTCTGTTCCACGATGTTTTGTTCTCTTTGGCGAGAGAAAAGAATAGATCCGTTTAATATTGCAATTAAATAAAACAAGTTAAATTTCGTGAACATTATTATGTAAAATTACATTAAAATAGTCATTTTATAGTTACTTTGCATCAGCTTAAAATGTCCACCAAGATATACAGGGTCATCGAAAAGAATGCCGGGATTTCAATTAATTACCAAAAGAAAACTATTAAAGATATTTTATTCATTTTATAATGAAAATATACAAGGGAAAAGGAAGTTTTTCTTGGTACCTCAGTAAGTTTCAATGACGGCTCCATTTGTTGCCCGGCAGACATCAAATTGTAGTCGATTTCTTGCCAAGTTCGTTGAATCATGTCTGGGGTTACAGTAGGCGATGGCGGCAGAGATGCGCTCGCGCAGATGCACCAAATCACGAACTTTTTCAGAAAAAACTACGTTCTTTATGTACCCCAGAAAGAAATCAAAGGGAGTAATGTCTGGACTTCTAGGGGGCCAAGGAATTGGCGCATCTCTGCCAATCTAACCATTAGGAAATCTGGAGGGTGTTGCGAACCTCTAGATGATAGTGAGGCTTCATCTTGCATAAAAATTACACGTTTTCCAGTTTGTTGTTCAATTTCATCAATCTGAGGAAACACAAACTCCATCCAACAACCCTGTACACTTAGAACATATTCACACGTACAATTAGCAATCAAGTTGGCTCATTTATTTCGAGTCTTTCCATTCGAATTCATTTCACTCAAGCAGCATCTAGCCGGTAGCCACAATCGCTGTGGAATGATCATATTCGTTTAGAAAATGAAATGTTGTACACGGAACTGTTTGTAGACATGAATTTAAGGGATTGGTTGCAAATTGTTTCAAAGTTGCAAAAGTCTCAACAAGGAATAAACTAGAAGTTTCACACAATGCTTAGAATACAAACATTATAACAAATCTCTGTGAAACTTTAATTCTATAATAGTTTTAACATATTATCGTGAAAACCATAATTGAATGTTTCAATAGTTTTCATTACTATGGAGGAATTCATCCGCTGACGTTAAAACACTGTTACGGACCTTTTCAATCCTTTTTGAGTGAACGAAAAGTACACGACGGATCTGGACTCTGACTCCGTCTTCAGGTGTAAAGTAACCTAAACACAAAACACATTAGTGTGTTAAGAGCTAGCCTGAAAGTAATCAGCGCAAGCTGACCAGTCACTAACCACCAAAACCTTAGATTTGTTTCCTTCCTTCTTCTCTTCTCCCGTTAAACTTGTTAATTTTATAACAGCTATAGCGTAGAAAACAATATAACATGTACACAATAAAAAATATATACATTGAAAAATCAAGCACGTCTACGGCCAGTGACAGTTGCACACTGACTGACCAGCCGCTAGACAGCCCCATTGGCTGGCTCGGAGCAGTGGACGACCAATCACAGCCGTGCATCAGACCGACCAACTTTTCACAGCGGGCCATGTACGTTCTCATGCCAGCTGTCGTTTGGTGCCGAAGCTACGGAGAAACAGTTATTCTTACCAATACCTTAATATTTTGACTTGAAACCTAAACTGTTCTTTTGTTCATATGCCTACCATTATTTTGCTCTTTCTTGTTAAACGAAAAAACGTGACATTAAAAATATTTTCCAATCTGAAAAGGTGTCTTCGATAAATGACCAGATTTTGCTTTGATTTATTTCGAGACCATGATGAAGTACACAGGATTACATTATTTTGCCATCATCAGTTCCTGACTTGAGAAATTAATACAGTAAACCTAACTGAGTTCCATTCACAACACAGTGGGGTTTCCCAATAACAAAACTACCGACGTACTGATTTTATCTGCGACACCCAGAAATAAATCCATAAACACAACTCGGGTTAGCAAATAGACTAAAAATAATCAATGATGAGCGAGAATAGAAGTGAATGACCCGCATCAAACCAGCTTAGTGTTAACAAACACCGCAGATCCGCATAGTCTAGCAGATTAGACTGTGAAAACAGCCCTTGGCTTCTCTAGATCCTGCTCACTATAGTGCACTCACTGTGGAGAGCATCCCTCTGTACCAGGGTGTTGCTGTAGTGCACCTCTAGTCTAGCAGATTAGACTGTGAAAACAGCCCTTGGCTTCTCTAGATCCTGCTCACTATAGTGCACTCACTGTGGAGAGCATCCCTCTGTACCAGGGTGTTGCTGTAGTGCACCTCTAGTTTAGCAGATTAGACTGTGAAAACAGCCCTTGGCATCTCTAGATCCTGCTCACCATAGTGCACTCACTGTGGAGAGCATCCCTCTACCAGGGTGTTGCTGTAGTGCACCTCTAGTCTAGCAGATTAGACTGTGAAAACAGCCTGGCTTCTCTAGATCCTGCTCACTATAGTGCACTCACTGTGGAGCATCCCTCTGTACCAGGGTGTTGCTGTAGTGCACCTCTAGTCTAGCAGATTAGACTGAAAACAGCCCTTGGCTTCTCTAGATCCTCACTATAGTGCACTCACTGTGGAAGCATCCCTCTGTACCAGGGTGTTGCTGTAGTGCACCTCTAGTTTAGCAGATTAGACTGTGAAAACAGCCCTTGGCATCTCTAGATCCTGCTCACCATAGTGCACTCACTGTGGAGAGCATCCCTCTGTACCAGGGTGTTGCTGTAGTGCACCTCTAGTTTAGCAGATTAGACTGTGAAAACAGCCCTTGGCATCTCTAGATCCTGCTCACCATAGTGCACTCACTGTGGAGAGCATCCCTCTGTACCAGGGTGTTGCTGTAGTGCACCTCTAGTCTAGCAGATTAGACTGTGAAAACAGCCGGCTTCTCTAGATCCTGCTCACTATAGTGCACTCACTGTGGAGAGCATCCCTCTGTACCAGGGTGTTGCTGTAGTGCACCTCTAGTCTAGCAGATTAGACTGTGAAAACAGCCCTTGTTCTCTAGATCCTGCTCACTATAGTGCACTCACTGTGGAGAGCATCCCTCTGTACCAGGGTGTTGCTGTAGTGCACCTCTAGTCTAGCAGATTAGACTGTGAAAACAGCCCTTGGCTTCTCTAGATCCTGCTCACTATAGTGCACTCACTGTGGAGAGCATCCCTCTGTACCAGGGTGTTGCTGTAGTGCACCTCTAGTTTAGCAGATTAGACTGTGGCAGCCCTTGGCTTCTAGATCCTGCTCACTATAGTGCACTCACACTGTGAGCATCCCTCTGTACCAGGGTGTTGCTGTAGTGCACCTCTAGTCTAGCAGATTAGACTGTGAAAACAGCCCTTGGTTCTCTAGATCCTGCTCTCACTGTGGTATCTCAGCAGGGTGTACCAGGGTGTTGCTGTGCACTCTAGTCTAGCAGATTAGACTGTGAAAACAGCCCTTGGCTTCTCTAGATCCTGCTCACTATAGTGCACTCACTGTGGAGAGCATCCCTCTGTACCAGGGTGTTGCTGTAGTGCACCTCTAGTCTAGCAGATTAGACTGTGAAAACAGCCCTTGGCTTCTCTAGATCCTGCTCACTATAGTGCACTCACTGTGGAGAGCATCCCTCTGTACCAGGGTGTTGCTGTAGTGCACCTCTAGTCTAGCAGATTAGACTGTGAAAACAGCCCTTGGCTTCTCTAGATCCTGCTCACTATAGTGCACTCACTGTGGAGCATCCCTCACCAGGGTGTTGCTGTAGTGCACCTCTAGTCTAGCAGATTAGACTGTGAAAACAGCCCTTGGCTTCTCTAGATCCTGCTCACTATAGTGCACTCACTGTGGAGAGCATCCCTCTGTACCAGGGTGTTGCTGTAGTGCACCTCTAGTCTAGCAGATTAGACTGTGAAAACAGCCCTTGGCATCTCTAGATCCTGCTCACTATAGTGCACTCACTGTGGAGAGCATCCCTCTGTACCAGGGTGTTGCTGTAGTGCACCTCTAGTCTAGCAGATTAGACTGTGAAAACAGCCCTTGGCTTCTCTAGATCCTGCTCACTATAGTGCACTCACTGTGGAGAGCATCCCTCTGCCAGGGTGTTGCTGTAGTGCACCTCTAGTCTAGCAGATTAGACTGTGAAAACAGCCCTTGGCTTCTCTAGATCCTGCTCACTATAGTGCACTCACTGTGGAGAGCATCCCTCTGTACCAGGGTGTTGCTGTAGTGCACCTCTAGTCTAGCAGATTAGACTGTGAAAACAGCCCTTGGCTTCTCTAGATCCTGCTCACTATAGTGCACTCACTGTGAGCATCCCTCTGTACCAGGGTGTTGCTGTAGTGCACCTCTAGTCTAGCAGATTAGACTGTGAAAACAGCCCTTGGCATCTCTAGATCCTGCTCACTAGTGCACTCACTGTGGAGAGCATCCCCTGTACCAGGGTGTTGCTGTAGTGCACCTCTAGTCTAGCAGATTAGACTGTGAAAACATCCCTTGGCTTCTCTAGATCCTGCTCACTATAGTGCACTCACTGTGGAGAGCATCCCTCTGTGGGGGTGTTGCTGTAGTGCACCTCTAGTCTAGCAGATTAGACTGTGAAAACAGCCCTTGGCTCTCTAGATCCTGCTCACTATAGTGCACTCACTGTGGAGAGCATCCCTCTGTACCAGGGTGCTCTGGTCTGACAGTTAGACTGGACAGTGGCCGCGGCTTCTCTAGATCCTGCTCACTATAGTGCACTCACACTGGAGAGCATCTCTGTACCAGGTGTTGCTGTAGTGCACCTCTAGTCTAGCAGATTAGACTGTGAAAACAGCCCTTCTTCTGATCCTGCTCACTATAGTGCACTCACTGTGGAGAGCATCCCTCTGTACCAGGGTGTTGCTGTAGTGCACCTCTAGTCTAGCAGATTAGACTGTGAAAACAGCCCTTGGCTTCTCTAGATCCTGCTCCAGGTGCACTCACTGCAGAATCCCTCTGTACCGGGTGTTGCAGTGCACCTCTAGTCTAGCAGATTAGACTGTGAAAACAGCCCTTGGCATCTCTAGATCCTGCTCACTATAGTGCACTCACTGTGGAGAGCATCCCTCTGTACCAGGGTGTTGCTGTAGTGCACCTCTAGTCTAGCAGATTAGACTGTGAAAACAGCCCTTGGCTTCTCTAGATCCTCTCACTATAGTGCACTCACTGTGGAGCATCCCTCTGTACCAGGGTGTTGCTGTAGTGCACCTCTAGTCTAGCAGATTAGACTGTGAAAACAGCCCTTGGCTTCTCTAGATCCTGCTCACTCACTGTGCACCGAGCATCCCTCTCTGTGCCAGGGTGTTGCTGTAGTGCACCTCTAGTCTAGCAGATTAGACTGTGAAAACAGCCCTTGGCATCCTAGATCCTGCTCACTATAGTGCACTCACTGTGGAGCATCCCTCTGTACCAGGGTGTTGCTGTAGTGCACCTCTAGTCTAGCAGATTAGACTGTGAAAAGCCCGGCTTCTCTAGATCCTCCACTATAGTGCACTCACTGTGGAGCATCCCTCTGTACCAGGGTGTTGCTGTAGTGCACCTCTAGTCTAGCAGATTAGACTGTGAAAACAGCCCTTGGCATCTCTAGATCCTGCTCACTATAGTGCACTCACTGTGGAGAGCATCCCCTCTCCAGGGTGTTGCTGTAGTGCACCTCTAGTCTAGCAGATTAGACTGTGAAAACAGCCGGCTTCTCTAGATCCTGCTCACTATAGTGCACTCACTGTGGAGCATCCCTCTGTACCAGGGTGTTGCTGTAGTGCACCTCTAGTCTAGCAGATTAGACTGTGAAAACAGCCCTTGGCTTCTCTAGATCCTGCTCACTATAGTGCACTCACTGTGGAGAGCATCCCTCTGTACCAGGGTGTTGCTGTAGTGCACCTCTAGTCTAGCAGATTAGACTGTGAAAACAGCCCTTGGCATCTCTAGATCCTGCTCACTATAGTGCACTCACTGTGGAGAGCATCCCTCTGTACCAGGGTGTTGCTGTAGTGCACCTCTAGTCTAGCAGATTAGACTGTGAAAACAGCCCTTGGCATCTCTAGATCCTGCTCACTATAGTGCACTCACTGTGGAGAGCATCCCTCTGTACCAGGGTGTTGCTGTAGTGCACCTCTAGTCTAGCAGATTAGACTGTGAAAACAGCCCTTGGCATCTCTAGATCCTGCTCACTATAGTGCACTCACTGTGGAGAGCATCCCTCTGTACCAGGGTGTTGCTGTAGTGCACCTCTAGTCTAGCAGATTAGACTGTGAAAACAGCCCTTGGCTTCTCTAGATCCTGCTCACTATAGTGCACTCACTGTGGAGAGCATCCCTCTGTACCAGGTGTTGCTGTAGTGCACCTCTAGTCTAGCAGATTAGACTGTGAAAACAGCCCTTGGCATCTCTAGATCCTGCTCACTATAGTGCACTCACTGTGGAGAGCATCCCTCTCCAGTGTTGCTGCGTTGCACCTCTAGTCTAGCAGATTGAACTCTGTCCTTGGCTTCTCACCACTAGTGCACACTGTGAGAGCATCCCTCTGTACCAGGGTGTTGCTGTAGTGCACCTAGTCTAGCAGATTAGACTGTGAAAACAGCCCTGGCATCTCTAGATCCTGCTCACTATAGTGCACTCACTGTGGAGAGCATCCCTCTGTAGGGTGTTGCTGTAGTGCACCTCTAGTCTAGCAGATTAGACTGTGAAAACATCCCTTGGCTTCTCTAGATCCTCCTCACTATAGTGCACTCACTGTGGAGAGCATCCCTCTGTACCAGGGTGTTGCTGTAGTGCACCTCTAGTCTAGAAGATTAGACTGTGAAAACAGCCCTTGGCATCTCTAGATCCTGCTCACTATAGTGCACTCACTGTGGAGAGCATCCCCTGTACCAGGGTGTTGCTGTAGTGCACCTCTAGTCTAGCAGATTAGACTGTGAAAACATCCCTTGGCTTCTCTAGACCCTGCTCACTATAGTGCACTCACTGTGGAGAGCATCCCTCTGTGCCAGGGTGTTGCTGTAGTGCACCTCTAGTCTAGCAGATTAGACTGTGAAAACAGCCCTTGGCTTCTCTAGATCCTGCTCACTATAGTGCACTCACTGTGGAGAGCATCCCTCTGTACCAGGGTGTTGCTGTAGTGCACCTCTAGTCTAGCAGATTAGACTGTGAAAACAGCCCTTGGCATCTAGATCCTGCTCACTATAGTGCACTCACTGTGGAGAGCATCCCTCTGTACCAGGGTGTTGCTGTAGTGCACCTCTAGTCTAGCAGATTAGACTGTGAAAACAGCCCTTGGCATCTCTAGATCCTGCTCACTATAGTGCACTCACTGTGGAGAGCATCCCTCTGCCAGGGTGTTGCTGTAGTGCACCTCTAGTCTAGCAGATTAGACTGTGAAAACATCCCTTGGCTTCTCTAGATCCTCCTCACTATAGTGCACTCACTGTGGAAGCATCCCTCTGTACCAGGGTGTTGCTGTAGTGCACCTCTAGTCTAGCAGATTAGACTGTGAAAACAGCCCTTGGCATCTCTAGATCCTGCTCACTATAGTGCACTCACTGTGGAGAGCATCCCTCTGTGCCAGGGTGTTGCTGTAGTGCACCTATAGTTTAGCAGATTAGACTGTGAAAACAGCCCTTGGCTTCTCTAGATCCTCCTCACTATAGTGCACTCACTGTGGAGAGCATCCCTCTGTACCAGGGTGTTGCTGTAGTGCACCTCTAGTCTAGCAGATTAGACTGTGAAAACAGCCCTTGGCATCCCTAGATCCTGCTCACTATAGTGCACTCACTGTGGAGAGCATCCCTCTGTACCAGGGTGTTGCTGTAGTGCACCTCTAGTCTAGCAGATTAGACTGTGAAAACAGCCCTTGGCTTCTCTAGATCCTGCTCACTATAGTGCACTCACTGTGGAGAGCATCTCTGTACCAGAGTGTTGCTGTAGTGCACCTCTAGTCTAGCAGATTAGACTGTGAAAACAGCCCTTGGCATCTCTAGATCCTGCTCACTATAGTGCACTCACTGTGGAGAGCATCCCTCTGAACCAGAGTGCTGTAGTGCACCTCTAGTCTAGCAGATTAGACTCTGAAAACAGTCCTTGGCTTCTCTAGATCCTGCTCACTATAGTGCACTCACTGTGGAGAGCATCCCTCTGTACCAGGGTGTTGCTGTAGTGCACCTCTAGTCTAGCAGATTAGACTGTGAAAACAGCCCTTGGCTTCTCTAGATCCTGCTCACTATAGTGCACTCACTGTGGAGAGCATCTCTCTGTACCAGAGTGTTGCTGTAGTGCACCTCTAGTCTAGCAGATTAGACTGTGAAAACAGCCCTTGGCATCTCTAGATCCTGCTCACTATAGTGCACTCTGTGGAGAGCATCCCTCTGTACCAGAGTGTTGCTGTAGTGCACCTCTAGTCTAGCAGATTAGACTCTGAAAACAGTCCTTGGCTTCTCTAGATCCTGCTCACTATAGTGCACTCACTGTGGAGAGCATCCCTCTGTACCAGAGTGTTGCTGTAGTGCACCTCTAGTCTAGCAGATTAGACTCTGAAAACAGCCCTTGGCTTCTCTAGATCCTCCTCACTATAGTGCACTCACTGTGGAGAGCATCCCTCTGTGCCAGGGTGTTGCTGTAGTGCACCTCTAGTCTAGCAGATTAGACTGTGAAAACAGCCCTTGGCATCTCTCTAGATCCTGCTCACTATAGTGCACTCACTGTGGAGAGCATCCCTTTGTACCAGGGTGTTGCTGTAGTGCACTCACTGTGGAGAACCCCCTTCTGAACAAAAATACATAGTGCCACCCTGTAAGGGTGTCCATAGAGTATCCTACTTTGGGGATAGCATAGTGGAGAATCGTGGGGGGCAGATCTCCGTACTGTGGGTGGTATATTATAGCATGATCTAGAACGGTAGCAAAGATTATGTTATGGTAGGTAGATTGCGCATAAATGCCACTTGGCAGGAAACCCACCACAGTTCGGCAGCCCAAGCACAGAAAGAGCTGCGAGTGCTACCGTCTCTCGTCGTCTTTTTCCCCCCTCGGCTCCACATGCTCGAGTTTGTCCGATGTCGATGACTTAAAAGCGACCAAATCGTGCGATTTCGAGAACGAACGACCTAGCGTGTGTTACTTGGGACTCTTAAAATAATTCCCTCGCTTCGCTATCTCTGCTTGGGCAACCGAACTATGTTGGGTTTCCTGCCGAGTGGCGTTTATGCGCAATCTACCTACTATTACATAATCTTTGCTACCGTTCAATATCAAGCTGTATTCCAGCCACTGTACAGAACACCTCTCTCTGCCAGTATGTTGTCACATTGATGATGTTCTATAGCGCAGCCCCCGGCTGTCTACCGTTCTAGATCCTGCTACAGTCCACTCACACTAGAGAACACCACTCACTGTCTACACCGTGGTGTTATCACACTGCACGCACTATAGCTCCAATGAATGGAGAGGACTGCTTGTTTACCGCTTCTTGTTAAACTGTGTAGAATGAGGGACATTTACGTGTTTGTCGCTGTGAAGCCTGTGAGGCTGGATTAACGAGAACAAGACTACAGAGTGTTGTGGAAGTGAAGGTAACACGTGTTTTGTGTGGGTGAGGATACGGATGTTGTGAGACTAGTTTAGTGTATGTGCCCCCAGCGGGCAGCACTGGTACACCACGCAAACAACGGTTTATGCTTGTCAGTGACAACCCAAATTTTAAAAAGCGTATTTTAAATTTTCTTGTATAGTTTTAATTTTTACGAATACTTTGGTGCAAAACTAAGTTTTTATCCTAATTCATCCTGTTGATGACAGTAGGGACCGGTGTAGGATGTACTACGGAACCTTGTTTGTAGAAGGCGAGGTCTGGAGAGCGTCCTCCACGTCTTGTGCCATCTATACTGGACGTAAGCAAAGATTATATTATGGTAGGTAGATTGAGCATAGATGCCACATGACTGAGACAGGAAAATCAACACAGTTGCGGCAGCCCAACCATAGATAGCGCTGTGAGCGCTGCCATCTCTTGTTGTCTCTCTTCCCCCTCGGCTCCACATGCTCGAGTTAGTCTGATGTCGATGACTTAAATGTGACCAAATCGTGCGATTTTCGAGAACGAACACTCTTGATCGTGCGTCAGTGGCTTTAGGTACTTGAGACTCTTAAAATAACTACTTCGCAGCGCTATCTCTGCTTGGTCTGCCGCAACTATGTTGATTTTCCTGCCTCAACCGTTTAACAACTATGCGCCACTAACTACCATAACATTATCTTTGCCTATACATTAATTTTCGTCGTTTCCATCATATTCCATTCGTAAAGCACCAGAAACATATTTTCACCTTTTATAATACATTCGTTTAGGTGCTAGCGGTCAAATAGTAAAGACGTACACGGCCCATTTCTGCTTAATTTCAACCCCTCGAAAACCACCCTTAAAATAGAAATTTTACAAAACCGTTTCCTAGTGGGTGGTTTTGGGCTACCACAAACAGGTGTGCAAAGTTTCAACTCTTTAGGCCCAATAGTTTGGGCTGTGGTCTGATTATGAGTCAGTCAGTCAGTCAGGACACTTTCTTTTATATATATGTATATAGATTTTGTTTTTATTGAGTCCAAAGTAATGTAAAATCTGGATGTTACTTTTCTCCTAGCCCAATTTTTCAATTAATTTATAAAATTGTCGTTAACTATTTGACGGTGTTGACAGTAAAACCGAATTTTCACCATAGTTAAAACTTTCACCCTCACCATAGTTTCACTCTAATAAATAAAACCCAAATTTATGTAAAAAAATAAAATTTAGTTTCGAGCTCGACCGACTCTGCATGTTTATATCAAGTTGAGATGACGGATGTCAAGGTTATGTTTTTGTTTTGATGTCACTAATCTGTGGATACTCACACCCTCACAGCTGATAATCTGTGTGCTCGTGCGTCATTGACAGTTCCAGCTACTACAGCTGATAGCCTGATACCATTCACCATTCACTTCTTCGAGCTAATGAATTGTTATGATTGCCAGTCTAACTGTAGGCTGTTCTATTTATACGTCTCTATCAGATAATGGTGTCTTTAGTCGCTAGTTTTTGGATGATTTGACCGAGAAAAACGGGAACCAACATAATTATTGCAACTCATCCCCCAGAGCTTCTTTTCTGAACTCTTAGTGGTTATTACAATATTTATAGTGTAGAGAAGTGTCACACACATGATCCTATAATCTAGTTGTAAGCGGACGCGTGGCGGGTTGGAAACGTGCGTGACTCCGGAGTTCATAATTCCGTCAGCGCGGGCTCGATCCCCGTAGTCACCACTTACATTTGTAAAATGACTTCAGGGCTTTACCTTATTACCCTCTTATTACCTCCCGCTGAATCGGTGACCAGCTCTGCTGGATGGATAGCGTCAATTAATTTAAAATCTATATACACTATTTACAAGATGGCAAGCCTAGAACTTTTCGACAAGGAATTCGCCCAGCGAGTAAAATGGCCTTGCAAGTAACCAAGTCTTCAGGCTGCTCCTGAACTCCGCAGGTGACGAGTTCTTAATATCCACCGGTAAGTTATTATACATTCGCAGAGCGAGATGTGGGTAACAGTCCTTTTTTACTAAGCCTGCAGCAGTACGGGAGGTCAGATGATCATTTCTTCGGGTATTGTAGGAGTGATGGTCTTTCCTTGTTGCAAAATTCCAAGGTTCACCTTCAAAATTGATAGGCTGGAAAGGATGTACTGACTAAATGAGTCAATACACCCAGCTCAATGAATAATGGTCGGCAGGTCAATGTGGCCAGCTGATGAAATAACCTAACAGCCTTCTTTTGAAAAATTAAAACCTCTACCCACCTGGCCCCCAAACCTCTAAACCGTAGTTAATATGACTGTGGAACATGCCAAAGTAAATTTATTATGTTGGTATGTTTATTATATTATGTTATTATGTGTGTTTTATTATGTTCTTTTGTTGTCACCCATTTTAGGTCCATTTTGTTACCCATAACCACCCCGAATATTAAATCAGAAACCAAAAGATGTACAAAAAAATCAGTACCACTCAAGTAGGGGTGGATTGGAAGAAACCATCCCTTTGCTGTTTTTTCTTTCTTCTGGGTACTTATTTTATTTTTGTACTTTCCAACACTTTCTTAAGTTATATTGTACTTGTTACTTAATTCTGTTATCTCTTATTACTCATGTTATTGTTATTTGTTACTAACTTCTCCAACTTTCATTAAGAATTTATTTATATTATGTAAACATGTTTGTAACTGGCTTTGCCGTTGTAATAAATAAATAAATAAATTGTGTAGGTACTGCTTTGTTAACATTGGTTTTAGTCTACGTAGCAGATGAAGAACACGGGCTAACTTGATACATACATTATTTGTGTGACTTCTCCATGTCAGCTTAGGATCGAGTGTAAAGCCTAGAGTTTCACTTCACTTTGTAAATTAGGTATTAGAGGTACTGTCCTTGCCAGGCTAAACATCATAGTTTATAGTCATAACTTCGCCGCGTTAATCAAGACGAACCTTAACTATAAACTAGGACTTTCTAATCACAAAGCGTCAAAGCATCATTATAAATGGAGTAAAACCAACTACAGGTAGTATTGGTCACAGGGCTGCCAATAGGGTAGCAGACGCAAAGTATCTCAGTTTCAGCCATACAAAAATTACCATAAAACTACCATGAAACCAATTAGAAACGAAGAAAAGGGAAAATATTTAGTCACTCTTTATTTCGAAATATATATACTCAGTATTTACTAATTTAAAACTTTACTTCTTGGACACCCTGTATAAGTTTTCGCAGTCACTGTCTGTTTATGTGCCTAGTGAATGAATAGCTTCATTCATATATCCGCAGTATCTATCAGTTGTGGGTCTCATCAGTATGCAGAGCATGCTAGGATTGCAGGACAGGTTTCGTTTTGCTATTTATAGGCCAGAAATAGTTAAGAACCGTCTGACATCAATGAGAAGGAGTCTTCAAGGTTTTGTCAAAGATAAATAAAATAAAGTACATAAATAAATAATTTATTGCATAATTACATTATACATGTATCGCAATCGTCAGTTATTAGTAGCTAAAATTTTCTACTCACACACATCTAGATCTCTTTCAGACATACAGAATTTCCAATCACACGAGTCATTCATTCGAATTTTCCCCACTCTAGCCCCGTGGTTTTCTAATATGTTCTCCCAGTAGTGCCATAAACTCGTCGGTGCTATAAAATGCTTTTGCGATCAAACTTTTTGAGACGAGCTTTAAATGCCCTAGGCATTGGGGCACAATCGAATTTGGCAACTTGTTGACGAGTTGAACTCCTGCCTGAGAAGGCAAACGTTCATGAACTACCGTTCTGTGAAGATAATGTGATGGTAAATAAATTGCAAATAGATGCCACACGGTTAAGGCAGCAAAATCAACATAGTTGTGGCAACCCAAGCACAGATCGCGCTGCTATCTCTTGTTGTTTTTCTGCCCTTCGGCTTCACATGTTCGAGTTTTTTTCCGATGTCAATTACTTAAATGTGACCAAATCGTGCGATTTTTGAGAACAAACAAATTTGCGCATGCGTTAATGGCTGGCTCTATGAGAGATTTTAAAATAATGCTCTCGCAGCGCTATCTGTGCTTGGGTTTCCGCAACTATGTCGAATTTCCTGCTTCAGTTAATGCCGTATATCCGCAATGTATTTACCATAATATTAACTTTGGTTTTGTGTTGGGCTAGGTATTAACATTGCAACAACCGATCACATTGTCATAAATAAATGTATGTTTTATGCGCTAAAACAGCTGATTTTGACACATTTAATCACGTGCTTAAGTTGCAACGGCAACCTCCTTTCCAATTTTTCTACTGTATAAAGACGTCAACTGTAGTAAATATACCTATTGTAACTATAACATAACATACCCTTATAGTTTACTCTATGAGAAATAATCGATTCCAAATCGATGCTACGCGATTTAGGGAACCCGTGGCGGGTTGGAATCGTGCGCGACTCTGGAGCTTATCTCGTGGGTTCGATCCCCATATTTGTAAAGTGGGTATGTGGTGACGCTAGGCAAAGTTCGAGGTTGAGTGGTAGAGGTGCCATTTATAATTATATTACACTGAAACGTGACAAAAACGTTGATGTTACAATAACCAGCCATAAAAAACTGTCAGTCAACCCAAGATGGCGGTGAACAGTCAATTTTATTTGTGATGAATGCCTCACTGTGAATGGAACATATTTTATTTAATCAGTGATTTGTGTTTGGTTTATCAACGCATAATGTTTAGGTAAAATGCAAATAAAGTTATTCGTCGATAGTAAAATAATTATACATTATTTTAAAATAATATAAAACCGTGCCATTAGACTCAGGAGGTGTTGGGAAGCTAAAAACTACTTTCCATTTTGTTTTACGACGTTTCGTTCTACATGACGTTATACATATTTTATAGCTCTGTTTCCTAGGAAATCTCAAACAAACACAAGAATAATAACAACTTATTACTGCCTAAATAAGATGTCTTTGAAAAATGGTAACAATTAAGGAAGAACTATTTTCAGTGTCCATCCACAAGGTTCGCCAGTTGGAAAGTCATAAATCTGTGCGGCTACAGAAGATGTCTCAAAGATTATCTAATGTATTCAATGACGCAAATAGAAATTTGAATATAAATATAGAAGAAGAGGTCGGAATTCAAATACATCACGTGCGCACGTGTCTCAAGTTCTTCCAAGGTTCTCCGGGGAATCACAGAAATGTACCCAAACAATTTGGAGAGTAAACTCTAATCCGTTTTGTTGTGGCCGGTGTCACAACTATAATCTAGTTATTTCGGTTCAAACCACGTCAACACATCAATATAATTTGCTTGAAATATTTCGGTCTCTCGTTGGCGTACCATCTTCAGTCACTGATCAGCTGGAACTGATATACTTGCTGTCTGCTATCCTATTGGTCACAGGGTTGTCAACTGTCGATGCCCTCATTTGCTGTAACACTATCGACTCCAGGACTGGTTGTCAGCTTCTTGATAGTTACCCGAGAGTCATCCGAGAAATCATTCAAATAATTAACATTGATAATAATTACTTCAACTAAGAAATTTAAACTAAGGCCCATTAAACTTGGCAACCAGTGGTGAAGAAGTCTTTCCGATAGTGTCACAGCCAATGAGGGCATCGACAATTGGCATCCCTGTTCCATTGGATGGTTGGTAGTCCTGTGACCAATAGCAGAGCAGACAGCAAGTATCTTAGTTTCAGCCAATCAGTGATTGGATATGGCTCTCCACAAATGACAAATGGCACCGCTGGCATGAGTGAATAGAATTTCCTTTGCATTTTTCTACTCTTATCCGCTCCGCTGACAGTCTTGCCTCGGCCTTCGGCCTCGGTTTCTCGTGGAATACTTCGTAGAACTTGAGTTCTAGAATGAATGCAAGCATAAGGACGATTAGAAGATGCTTTAACATGTAGATACACTCGGGTTTACCAATCACAGTACACATCTAAACCTTGGACTTTATTAATTGTCTAGCAAATAAACATTTCGTGTTACTGAATACAGTAAATAGGTGTCTGAATCAGTAATTTATCATACGAAACAAAAAACACACTTTTTATTTACAGAAAACAAAATTCTCAACTGTAAAAGAACACAAACACTGTTCCATGAAAAGAGACCTTTAAATATCATATTTCAAAAACTTAGATCCAACCATTATTTCAACCATAACAGTTAGATCCAGTATAGAAATTTTAAAAATCTGTATAGTCTAAAAAATGCATAATCTTATATCTAAATTATTTTTGTGTAAAATGCATTATTTGCACTTGTGCAACTTATTTACATAATTTGTATACAGTTTCTTTATTAAGTACATATAACAAAAAACATAAAAGCACGGAACCGGGGGAGTAATGAACTTTGACCATAAATAAAAAGAGAACACAAACAAAGGTTTATTTAGATTTGTTTATCAATAGCTAAACTTATTATTGTATTTAACACTGCCTCTCAATCCGTTAGCTGTCCCGTACAAGACATCTATCAGCTGAAATAAGTAGGTACCTATAAAATATGTTACGTTGTTGTGATATATTAAGAAATATAATATAGGAGGTACCTTAAGAGAATACTAGGCGCCTATTTTATTTTTTTATTTTATTTATACACGGTAAACACCACATTTTTACAATGTAAATGCACAAATAGTAAATTCGATACAAAGACAAATAGTCTTGAGCTGAAAAAGAAAAATAGAACAACAAACAAGCAATTGAAAATATTTGAAAATTGTAATGTTAGGAAGTTCATCCAATCCACCCCTACTTTCGTGGTACTTTATCTTGTGTACTCTTTTGGAGAAAAAAAGATTTAATGTTCAGGGTGGTTATGGGTAGACAAAAGTGGAATAATAGCTGCTAGTAACTTTAATCTAAAAAAACAACAACAAAATGGGACGAGAAAGACTAACATAAGATGACTAGATTGCTGATTTAGTGGTAAACCGATTGAAACACAAGATATACAAAAATATGGAAGGATAGACTATGCTGTGGATGGTAACTTTGGTGATAAGCGATATTAAATAGTAACATAATAATTATATAATAAATAATAATACATTTGTAAATGATGCCTATGATGCATAACAAGCCAATAGATACATTAAGTAGTTAAGATACAGTAAGTAGTATACATTAAGTCGTTATAAGTAGGAAGGGCGCCCCTTGGGCCCCCCAATCAGAAAGCAGCATTTGCTCCCTTCCCCTGAGCCTAGGCTCCGCCCCCAGCCAATGGGAAGGCAGGGATTGGATGGGCTCGTCTGTAGGCCACGCCGCCAGCTAGTGGGAAGGCTAGTGTATCAATCTTTGACCCTAATTAAACTCAAGTTGGATAAAGGTTATCGCTTATCAGTATTGCGTCAATGTGCGGCCATTACGCTCGCAGTTCCGGCTCTAATTGACCTCAAGGTTATCGCTTATCAGTATTGCGTCAATGTGCCGCCGCTAGGCTCGCAGTTCCGGCGCTAATTAATGTCAAGTTGGAAGGTTATCGCTTATCAGTACTGTTTACTGCTTCCTTTCCTAGAACTTTTGCTTTACTTTTCAAAACATTCATGGATATACTCGGTTTCCCCACCACCCAAGAGGTACGAGTATAGGCGCGCTTTTGATTATAGTGAGTGTCGCTAGGAGCCATAATCTCACTGAATCCTTTTCCACACCACCCAAGAGGTAGGATTCCAGGCGCGTTTTTTATTTAGGTGAGTTTCCCCAATAGGCCTAATCTCACCCCGTTAATACGGCAGCCTGTAAGACTGAGGTGTGGCTCTATTTCGACCTCCGCCACAGAGGCCTAAGAAAGAATAGGAAGGAAAGAGCCCCATCCATCGCCCTTTCAAGTGGTAGCCACTCCATGACAAATTTGCTACCTCCTTTCGCTCTTTCGAGTCAGTGAAATTCCCACCTTCGTGGTAATCGCACTACATGTCTATTCGAGCCTATTTACATGCTCTTTCGAGTCAGTGAAATTCCCACCTTCGTGGTAATCGCACTACATGTCTATTCGAGCCTATTTACATGCTCTTTCGAGTCAGTGAAATTCCCACCTTCGTGGTAATCGCACTACATGTCTATTCGAGCCTATTTACATGCTCTTTCGAGTCAGCATGGCTTCCGCCTTCGCGGTAACCACGCTACATGTCTACTCAAGCTGATTAAACTAAATCTACAGCTACTTTTTTTTTCTAGAAATTTTATTTTTTATATATTTTTTTGTCTCTACAAGTTACACTCGAAGAGATTTTATTTTTAATTTTTCTGTCAAGTCCGTCCATTTGGATACAGCGTATGGCTGGACACCATCCGATCTGTACGATTTACTAAACACTAAATCGGAATTAGTCAGTAACACTCTGACAATAGTCTCTATGATCACTCATAAAACTATCACTTATATTTTGCCAACCTATAATCTCTTCCCAATTCACATAATCTTTAAAGTCATGGATGAATGACTCTGATAATTTCTGATATCGGCTTACAATAGTCCAGCAATCTTCATTAAAATTGAAAGCCATTTGACGCAGAAAGCTTTCGGGGTAGGGTCTTTTTAGGATCTTTATCCAATTGACTCTATGAAAGTAAATGTTCAACATATCCATTGAAAAGTGATAGTTATCGGAGAGAAGCTCCCAATTGAGAAATCTATCAAATTTCATGATGAAATCATCGGATAATACCCCGAAGGGCCTGTTAGACTCAAGTGAAATCAAATTCCATGCTTCCATCTTGAATTATTGAATTATTGAATAAAGTTTTTAAACTGCAAAGTCTACACTATTTCTTACACTGAACAGAGGACCTATAGGTCCTCAAAGACTAAACCTAAAACTAAACTATTTAAGACTAATTTTAAAAACAAAAAACGTGATCTTCCCGACCTTTCAAATAAAAAATTCAATTCAACTGCAATTAAATATTCAAATTACGTTATTCAAACACGTTTTTAATTAATTATTATGGAATATTAATTATCAATTATTGAATAATGATTTTAAACTGCAAAGTCAACACTATATCGTACACGGAACAGAGGAACAATACGTACCAAAGACTGCAGAGTGAGTGAATACAGCTAGTTGTGCGATTGAGGTTATATATAAGCGTGTGAATTGACGTAATTATCCTACGCAATAGTTTCCGTGTACGGACATGAATGTTTAGAAAAGTTGAGCAAGAGTTCTAGGAAAGGAAGCAGTAAACAGTACTGATAAGCGATAACCTTCCAACTTGACATTAATTAGCGCCGGAACTGCGAGCCTAGCGGCGGCACATTGACGCAATACTGATAAGCGATAACCTTGAGGTCAATTAGAGCCGGAACTGCGAGCGTAATGGCCGCACATTGACGCAATACTGATAAGCGATAACCTTTATCCAACTTGAGTTTAATTAGGGTCAAAGATTGATACACTAGCCTTCCCACTAGCTGGCGGCGTGGCCTACAGACGAGCCCATCCAATCCCTGCCTTCCCATTGGCTGGGGGCGGAGCCTAGGCTCAGGGAAGGGGAGCAAATGCTGCTTTCTGATTGGGGGGCCAAAGGGGCGCCCTTCCTACTGTTATAGTATCATAGGTATGTAAGTATCTATTTAGTATAATTAGAAAATAGCTATCAAATATAATAAGTAGGTGCCTATAAATAACAAGTAGGCGCCTATAAAGTATAATAATCCGATAGGTACATTAAGGAATATAATTCAAGTATTGCAGGTATTATAGGTAGTACCTATTCTGTATAATCAAAAAGTAGCCATAAAATATAATAAGCAGGTGCCTAAAAGGTATATAATACAACATTAAGGATAACTCAAGAATTATATGGAGGTACGTTTAAGTGTATTTCTTAAAGAACACCTGCCAGGTGCAGTATGATAAGCACCTATCTCAACAAGGTATAAATAATAGGCAAATGATAATACGAGTAGGTTCTTAACAGTTATTATAAGCGGAAAGGTGTCTTATACGGGACAGCATTCAGGCAGAGAGCAGTGTTAGGTTCCACAAAAACTTTTAGCTTTATTAAATTTAAAAAAAAATCTTGTACATTCTTCTGTCATTATTATGACCATAGCTCACACTTTTATAGTTCCATGTACCAAAGAAGCTTTAAACATAATCATAACTGTTTTGATGTTGTCTATTTTGTTACCCTAGGTTTTGAGTACATCAGGGCGTAAATTTTAGCTCATTGAAAATAATTTGAAAATTGTTTTTACAGAAATTTGTGGTAAAGCTTTAATACTAAATATTTTTATTTGAGACACCGACCCCACCTACAGGGTGTTTTAAGATGAATTAGAATCTAATGCGTGTTTTTGTATTGAGTTGTAGTTTTGTTCAAACTAGGACCGACTGTTCATCAGATTGGATCGAATAACAAAACATCTAAAATAGTAAGATTGCAACCTAATAAAATATTTACCTTACACAATATGATCAAACTTTATAATAAATTCCAGAATTGGATAAAAGATGAAAACAACATGAACAAATTAAAAAATAATAATAATAAGCTTCTAGAACAAGCATTTTCTTCTGAAGAAGATCTACTTTTTGAGGAAGATATATCCACAGATAACATCCTCCGAATTTCCTGTGATATATCATAAAAATCGAACTTTAAATCTCCAAATTTGTTGATGTTAGCGTTTATAAGTAATTTTTTAATGTTTAAATGTTCATGTATTTGTCCATGCAAGCTTTTGTTTGTTGACAATAAACCCTATGATTAGTGAACGAGAATGACGTGTTTGTTTACACGTTGTATATTGCACAATGTTGTATACGAGTACAACGTGTAGCCAAGGTTGTAGTTGTAACAGCTGTTGTCTGCTGAGGGCAAAGCCCCGCGCTGCCACGCGACGTACATCCCCACACCACAGAGTATGCACTTCCTCATTGTTGATACTATATCAAGTTACATCATTCTGGTGAACCATTCATTCATCGCCATGTATAACAAAGCGGTATATACAGGGAGAACAATACAATTTAAAATTGATATGGATAGGTAATGTTTAAAATTAGACAGCTAAATATTTTACAGAACGATTAGGCAATTTTCCAAAGAAAATTCGTTTAAAATCAACCAAATCCATTCTGCAAGGCAAAACCTGTGGTGAAAAACGTTATTATTGCTGTTTGCCAAAGTCAGTCTGTCGGTCACCTTAGACATAAACTTTAATTCTTCGACATCAGTCTCGAATCTGCTGTTTGACCCTTTCGTTCATAGCAGTAAGTAAATAAAATAAAATAATTGCAAAACAATTACCTTACAAATTTTATATGCTCGAATATGATTTCTCTTTACTTGTGGTTGCGTTGGTCCATTGCTCCAGTTTACTCGCCGGTCTGCCTTGCCCAGCTGACACGCACACACACACACATATGTGGATCAGCAGTGACGTCACAGAACGTGTAGTGACGTCACTGACGTGTGCCGGTCATAGCCCGGGGATATCCTCACACATGAGGAAAAACGCTCGACAATCTTACGCAATACGAAGCGGTCCAGTTGTAGTTAACATTCATAGTCAGTCTCTCATATACAAGTAGGAGTTGTTTTCTTTTATTTATTTTTCGTTTATTTTTCATCATTGTTTTGGGATATTCATTCCGTCAGTATGGTAAGACCCAGACCCGGGACCATGATATGAGCTTAGCTCCTGACCACCAGAATACGTTTTGAGCATTTTTTACACTTTATTTACATATTATGTGTATATGTGATCATCTCTACAGATCGCACTTTTGCCCAGTTTTCACCAAATTCGGTACACAATTAATATTCCTTTGTAAGTATCTCGGCCGAGCTCGTTAATCAGCAAAATCAAACTACCGGAACCCCCCTTTGGGAGGACTTTCCAAAAAAGGGTTTTAACTATCTAAAACAGTAAATTTCGTCAGATTTTAATGAAATTTTAAATACATATGTAATTTATAATTATATATCAATATTTTGGACCTTATAAGGGCCAAAGCGTAACAAGTAACAAATTTAAAGGAGATTCGATTAACTCAAGCCATCGGTGCTTTAGCGTTTAGCTGCGTCTTAGCCTGATTTTTTTAGCCTGATGTAACCCCCCCCCCCCCTCCCAAAGAAAAAGGACGTCATTAATGGAAATTATCTAGGAGCGCTTGGGGCTACACGTCGGCTATTTTGTATCTTCTTTTTGAATTTCTGTAACCTTGTTTTGCTTTACTAGAACGTACATGAGGGGTATTTTATCTATAACTATAGGGGGTCCTATGCTAACCTTCTTATGTTTGAATGATGTATGGTTGACGTAGCTCTTTGAAATTTGGCACGAAAGTTGTCCTTGGCACCTTAATGCTAAATAAATCTAAAACTTTTCCCATCAGGCGATTTTCTATCAGATTTAAGGCTGAGCGTGCAGGGGTATAATTTTGACAATGTGGAGATTTTTAAAATGGCGCCATTATCGAAAGTTTAATTTTAAGTTTTACCGAAGGTAATGCAATAGCAGGCAGATGTCACATGCCCGAGGCAGGAAAATCAACATAGTTTTGACAGCCCAAGCACAGATCGCGCTGCCATATCTTGTTGTGTTTCTGCCCCCTCGGCTTCTCATGCTCGAGTTTGTCCGATGTCGATGACTTAAATGTGACCAAATCGTGCGATTTTCGAGATCGAACAAACTTACGCATGCGTCAGTGGCTCTACTTGAGACTTAAAATATTTCCCTAGGAGCTCTATCTGTGCTTGGGCTACTCAACTATGTTGATTTTCCTGCCTCAGCTATCTACCTACCAAAACGTGCCTGGAAGCCGATTTTTTAAATTAACTTTTTTAATTGTGCATTTGATAATATAATAATTTTATACTTAAAGTGCTCTAGTAAATACCATCCAAGTGGTTCCAAAATGACCTATGATTTTAAATACACGTAACTGTTATATTTTCCTTTACCACGTACAGTCTGATGAGTCACCATTGATTGTTTTAACACTCCTTTAAGTAGTCGATACTTCTTGAGTGAGTCAGAATAACATTCCTACGTAATGAAATCATTTCATCGACGAGCGTAAGTCAGGTCTCCATTTCAACTCAGGTTCTGTCACTGTTTTGATCGCAATTATTGACGGACTTACTTAAATACTTCAATAACTGAAACTTAAATCAAGCCTAAACAACGTGTGATAGGATTTTTAATTTTTAAAATGACGGCCACTAAATCTAAAATGGTGAACGTATTTTCGGCTAAAATATGAGTTGGATAAAAGTTTGATAATCTTGACCCAATTGAGGGCAAGACAAAAAATCCTACACGAATAGTATAATGAAATTTTCCCCTATAACCAACGATTACCGAGTAAATATAATTATTTTTCATTTTAAACAAGTAGAGAAATTAAGCTCGTACACGGTCAGTAACAGTTCCACGCTGACTGACTGCCTGACCAGCTGTCCCATTGGCTGGCTCCGAGCAGTGGACGACTAATCACAGCCTTGAATCAGACTGACCAACTGTAACAGAGAACACAGAAAATACCTATTTATGCATATAGCTATAGTTTATCGGTATAGTTCTGAATTTTCTCTCTACGATAAAAGTTTAAAATTTGTCTTGCTTATCAAGGTGAAGTTATTTCTCACTATGGTTGAATAAACCTGCTATACACGTTTACCCAACATATGTACCAAAAATCAACCGGTCAGAGAAAGCATAGGGGCCTAAATACATCCGCTCAAGGAACCACGACGCCGCGCACGTTACAACTGGCTAAACAACGGGCCTTCTTTCAACTGATGCGACCTAACTGTCAAACCTAGCGCTTGCAGAGATTAACGGCGGACTGATTTTCATTTTTAAATCATATTTACAAAATTAACAATGATATTTGGAAACTAAAGGAGTTTTCCGATACGTGTCTAGAGCGCGATTTCTAATAACTCGTTCATTAGTTTCACAAATAAACTTTGAAATTGTCCAAGTATTAGTGCTTTTAACTCCATTCTGTACATGTTTGCGAAGAATAACGCTCTTTACGCGGGTAGGTAAGCTTTCAAACTAATGTAAATATTTAAGTGTCGGCGATTTTTGGATTTTACAGATCTTTGTATTGAGCGTCACCGTGCAGCTGAGGCGGACTCTTAAAGGGGATGTTTGTCTTCTTTTAAATGTAACTTCCGAGCATTGTCAATAACACCAATATTCGGTTTTGGATAATCTTTTTATCTTTAAAATATTGTGTACAATTCTACTTCCGAATCCTTCATTTTGATGTATCCCGTGTCACAGGTGCATGAGGTTGGCACTACTGACTGTGCTAGTGAAGTTTAAACTTTGAGTGTATCTCACATTTAAGTGTTATTTTTTAGGTTTGTTCTAAATTTCAGTTATTTTTGAGTGTTAAAACCTACTTTTTGTTGTCTGAACAAATTTCAGAATATTTTAATACAGCATAATGTGGCGGGCGCCGGGGCCTACCCTCGAGACAATAGGCCGGCCGCTACAATGAACCTGCGTAAACTCGGAGACCCGATTGACTGACAGATATATTGGCTTCAACGTTAGTTACGGTTGAATGCACGCGCCATTACCGTCGAAAGATCTAGACTTCAATCCTATTGGCTGAGAGCCTAGTCACGTGATCTTCTACTCGTTTCGAGATGGGCCCAGAATGTTCTACGAGGATATATAAACCTGCGCTTAAAAGCCCCAGCAGTTCAGTTCAGTTCAGTCCAGAGCAAGTCTGTGTAATAGGGGCCGCGTACCCTCGTGAAAGTGTAAGTGCTGTGTGAACATACAGGGTCACAACCCTTGTGCGTGAACAGTGTCAGTGCAAATTCTCGGTGTCAGTGATCTTCATTGTGCCCGCTGCGAACGTCAGATGTGAGTGATCTTTGAGGAATCGTCACCCATCGTTGATTCCGACTGAAGAGTGCGACGAGGACCTGTGAGTGAACGGACTTCGCGCCGGAGTGTAAATTGACTGTGAAGTGCAAATAGTGTAATAAGAAACTGTAAAAAGCGTAATAGTTTGTAGCCATTACGTGAATTATTAATTGCGTTTAATATTAGTGTAATTACAACTAGACTGTGAATAAATAGTGAGTTAATAAAGACTGACGCCTTATTATTCGTAACCCGTGAAAAAATTACAATAACTTATACCAAGACAGACTACCTGCAACCAGAATAACCCCTACAACACAAACCAGCATAGACACCTGCATTACAAATGCATTAAGCACCAAAATAAGAGTTCTGGACAATCTCATCTCAGACCATCAGGAAATCGAATGCACAATATTTAGTGTCCACAATAATAATTAAACATTAAATAAATTGCATTTTATTCTTGTTAACTCAATTATTATTGTAACAAACTAAACATAAACAAATTGGTAATAATCATTAAAACATCAGCTGTGACAAGCTGGATGAAAAACATAGAATACATAACACTTCTCTCCCCTTGGGTCTTTGAGAGAATTTCAAAGGTTTAGCCTATCGGGCGGTCTGTGAGGTCTAGACGATCGTCGCAACTCTGGGCCATCATGACGGTCAGGACATCTCAAGACCACTGCTTCAGGAGTCACCTGGGCCTGGACATCTGGGCACACCAGCAGCGGGTCATTTCCTGTAGTAGCATTATCAACTGTTGTGTCTTGGGTGCAAACGCTTGAAGAATTACTCTGACCTGCTGTAGCAGATATAAAATGTTTGTTAGAATAGTGCTGCGTAGAACTGTTTAAGTCACTTGATTTTGTTTCACTTCCAAAGCTTTGCATTTGGTTTAAGTGTCTTCGGCATAGTTCTCCATCAACCATAACTGTGTAGTTGAGTAAACCGTCTTTGGCTACCACTTGTCCTACAGCCCACTTCTTATTCGGAGATTTGTAACTTCGGACCGCCACTGTATCCCCTGGTTCAAAAGATCTGTCATTAAATGAATCACGCGATCTGTGCAAGCGGTCTGCAATCAGTTTCACTGGATCTGGTCTCAAAATATCTAGTCTTGACCTTATTTCTCGCCCTAAAAACAACATTGCAGGACTGTGCCCAGTTGTAATGTTGGGGGCCAGTCGGTAAGTGTACAGGAATGTGTTCAGACGTTGTTGCATTGTACCTGGATAGGATTCTAAACTTTTTAAGGCACTTTTCAATATGGCCACATAACGCTCAGCCTGTCTAGATATTTTGATTGAGTTGTTAAAGCTTGAGCCTGTGTGTTGGCTTGTAGTGTAACTGCTTTTAACAAATCACTTACTGTTGCTTGTAGGTTGGTATTTTGCTCCACTAACTGTTGTAGTTGTGTTTCCATTTCTGTTCTATCCAAAGACTGCGCCAATTTAGTGTCCACAATAACAATTAAACATTAAATAAATTGTTTTCAATTTCAGACTTGAGTGGTTGATCATAAATAAAGAAACTTTTTGGAAAAACCACTGAAACATATATTATATATGTTATATATATATATATTATATGTTATATTCTTCATTTATACAACTGATGATGTCTAACACAGTTTAGACGAAACGTTTTGTATGTTTTTAAATCATTAAAACAGCATTTTCAGTGGTTTTTCCAAACAAGTTTCTTTATTTATTAAATAAATTGCATTTTATTCTTGTTAACTCAATTATTATTGTAATAAACTAAACATAAACAAATTGGTAATAATCATTAAAACATCAGCTGTGACAAGCTGGATGAAAACATAGAATACATAACACAATAGATGAAAAACAACTAAAAATAAAAACCTAAAAATCACTTTGCGGAAATTTACTCTGGACTCGATGGATAAAATAAAAACCCTCCTTGAACAACAAGACTGGACAGAAATTTTTCAAGCACAATGTGTTGAAGTGAAACACAACATATTCGTAAACATCATGGCCACATATATTAATATAGAATGCCCAAACTAACAAATTACTATCAAACAAAAAAACACCAACCATATAAACTGTCACTGGAACTAGCCAGCCTAAGGAGAACATCTCTCACCCTGCAGAATACATACATGGCAACGGGGAAACAGGAAGATAAAACAGCATACATACAATCAAAATCTGAATATTTCCAAGTTAAACAGGCTAAAAGAGTACATAAACAACAAAATCCATAATGCCCAGAATCAAACCAAAGAAACCTGGAAAATTATCAATCAAGAAAGAAAGAAATACAAAAATGAAGACAGTATTATATATTTAAATATGAACACAGGCCTAATCACTGCCCAAGAAACTGTAGCTAATACTTTTAATGACTATTTCATAAACATAGGACAAAGTCAGAACCATGGCAATAGTGACTCCCTACTAGAAAATCAACCAATACCCATAGCGGAAACGTTGACAAATTTCGACACTATCACGAAAAAAGACCTTGATCGTATATTTAAGGAGGTAAACCATAGCAGAACAGCTGGGATGGACGATATACCGGGAAAACTTCTCTACCACTGTAGGAATGCAGTCTCAGACCCCATCCTTGACATCATAAATGCATCAATACTGCAAGCTAGAGTCCCCAATAAAATGAAAATATCCACCGTGTACCCTAAATATAAAAAACAAGACAAAACAAACCTGGAAAACTATAGGCCTATAGCCATTTTACCATGTGTATCTAAATACCTAGAAAAAACCGTACATATACAAATTATGAAATATCTAAATAAAACTTCAAAACTCCATAAACATCAACACGGCTTTCGCAACAACAAGTCCATAAATACGGCACTGGCTGACCATCTGAACTTCATAAATAGATACTGGGAAAATGAGCAAAAGGTATCGGCCGTTTTCTTGGACCTAAGAAAGGCCTTTGACTGTCTGAACTGGCAAAAACTACTCCAAAGACTAGATTCATTTGGCATCACAGGCACAGCAAAGCACTGGGTCAGGAACTACCTATCAGACAGACAACAAATGGTAAAACTAAAAAGCATAACAAACGACACTGAAAACACCTACTACTCATCTTTAAAATCAATGGAGAACGGCGTCCCACAGGGATCGTCCTCGGACCGCTTCTCTTTTTGATATACATAAACAGCCTACCATCAAACTTACCAAAACCAGCTGAATGTATTATGTTTGCTGATGATTCCACCCTCATAATCCCAGGAACAACCCAGCCAGAATATTTACCCTCGGACATAATTTTCATTGGATTTAGGTTCTTATCATGCAGTTAAAGATGAGTATCTAGATAACGTTGATAATATGGAAACTGTAGTTGATGTCTTCCGTTGCAACCGGTTGTGTTTACGTGTTTACAACTTGTGCAATATTTCCTCTTCTAACATCAACTCACAGTTTCTACTTTAACACTAATCTCTGGTTCTAAGAACTGACTCTCTTGACTCACTTGTCGTGGAGTGACTCAGTGTAGTGTTGTGTTTTGGAGGAAAATATGCAACCATTCACCGATACAATGAAGTGATACAATGATACATTCCAGCTGTGTGACTATGATGTGATAACACGTGGGTGTTGGGTGTTGGCCCAGGTCAGCAGATCTTACATGCGAGTTGAGGAAGTCGTGGTGAAGAACGAAACGTTCACATTATGCCCCCTGTAAGAAAAGCTCTGAAAAATATTTAAATGTGTACCATCTTCCATGCAGCGGTTTTACCGTTATCAGTGATATCAAAATATTTTTTATAAATAATGTCTAGAAAAATCCGTACGATTCCAAAATATTATGATGATAATAAAATATAAAAGTTCAACATAAAATAAACCAGACAGTCACGTAGCGTACTAAGTGCTAATGTGAGTGAAGCTAATTTTCTTTGCAATATGTTACTCAAATTCGCTAATAGTAATTTCAATTTTAAGCTTGAGTGGTTAGTCATAATAAAAATTCTTTTTGGATTAAACCACTAAATAATATTTTATTATATAAGACAAAAACAAGACGTTTCGCCTACACTATGGTAGACATCTTCAGTTTTAGAGACAAAGAAGAGTTAAAATAAGTGTATAAAATGAAAAAGTATAAGATATATAAGGAGTATAAAATAAAAATTATAAAATGAGTATAACAATTTTATAATCCTTATATATTTTATAATTTTTTCATTTTATACATTTATTTTAACTCTTCTTTGTCTCTAAACTGAAGATGTCTACCATAGTGTAGGCGAAACGTCTTGTTTTTGTTATATATCTTATACAATAAAATATTATTTCGCTAATAGTAACTTTAGTTTCCTACGCTTACAGCCTCGCTTCGGCCTTCGGCCTCAACATTTCAGCCTGTGTTACCATAAGAACGTTACAAGGTTGTTTGCTACGCTCAAAGTCTTGCTTCGGCCTTGGGCCTCAGATTATGTTTTCCTTACATCAAGTTTTAAATAATATCATGAAGTGAAAACTTATTCCAAATTGCACTCAAATCAGAATAATCATTCTGATATCATAAAACATTTTTTGTAGCTATTTTAAAACGATCAAACGCATTTTAATAGTTTTGTTATATTGACAATAAATTCAAAGTGCTAGTTTATTTCAAATGTAATTAAAATAAGATACAATAATCGAGTTATAATTTGGTAAAACTCTCCTTTATTCCAATTTTACTGGTTAACGAACTTGACCAAAATATTTTCAAGGAAAAATGTCTACTAAAAAGATAGGACAAAATGTGACCTGTAGGAAACTCAAACATCTATACGTACTTACAGTTAAAAAAACTCAAAACGTGTTCTGTGGTTCAGGATTGGTGCTCATTGTATGGTCCTGGGTCTGGGCACGCTGAAGGCATGAATAACTCATTTTCCAAAAGTAATTCGCCAATCATTAATGTCTACACTATTACGTAAATTGTAAAATTAACATAAATACAAAATTAACGTGTTGTACCTCAAACAAGTTACGTTCTGGAGCCTTGTGCTACATAGGGGAATCTAGATAAGTTGAAAATACTTCCATAACACATAATATAACTGAATACTTACTGCATAAACAACATAAAGCAATAGTCAATGTTCACTGTCTAAAATCATTCACATCATACCACTTTTAAACATTCAATTTTTCATTGACACTTTTTATGCATTAAAATTATTTGTATCCAGACACTTTAAAACAATACGTATATAGAAATTTACTGTCATGATTTTAATGTGTTATTTCAGTTATAGAAAAGATTCTCTTTCGCCTTCAGTGTTGGTTATTAAACACATTCTATCTCAAAACATTGCACTTTTAACATTGTCACTTGGTTGTGATGGCAGAACTACTTCCTTGTTATCAAGACAATGTTGGCCAGATTGTCTTGATAGTCAAGGTTATGCTGAGCAAGTAATGAAAAGTTATTGGTTTAACTCCTCTGGGTTCAGTTGCTTAGGAGTATCCCTGCGTGTGGGGGTCTCCCTTCACGGTGCTGCCCTGGGGACATAGCTCCCAACCTCTAGTGTTTATACTCTCTTCAACCTCTTCATTCCAAAAATTATTTGTTTAGCTTTTGCAGTTTAATTGTCTTACTTTAATTTAAAATTATTCGATAATATTTTTTAATCATCTAACATTTTAATTTCAATTTAGATAGTTGTTTTTACAATGTTATAAATTTATTTGCATAACAACACAAATAATTGCATAGCAAAACAAAAAGACAAGAAAGTTACATACAAGTTTAAATATATACATGTAAAAAATGACACACTCACAAACTAAATAGTAAATGGGACACACACACTTACAATCACATCAAACATTCACACTCTTCATCAGATCATATTTTACAGGAGAGGTGGGGATATTTATAATTCTGGAAATTGTTATCAGTTTAGCTCTTAATATTTAATATTCCGAAATCTTGAAGTAGTTAACGCTGTTTAAAGTACTGTCCACTGAAGATGACCCTTCATAGTACTTCATATGGTATACAAATTATTCACGATTAAGTCAAAAGTAGAAAGAGTTAAGTTCGGGAAGAAAGTACTCAGAAATCATTTTCAAGATAGATGTGACTTGCCTACCTGGAGACATTTACACAGGATATAGAGCCAGAGAGAACAAAACGTCGTAGAACAAAACATTTGCATTTTTGAGCTTCCCAACACCACCTGAGTCAAATTTCAATACCGCATATATATCAAAAAATTGTTTGGTACTCTACAAATAACATTTTTTGTTATATTTTCACAAATTTTGATACAAATGTTGTTTTTCATCTCTAAGTTAAGATTCTTAACCAGCAAAATCGAAAGTAAGCTTTTGAGGACCTTTTAATATCCAAATGGGTTTTATAGTACAAAACCACATTTGGGGGGGAAACGCCTCTAGCCCCAAAAAAAGGTACTTGCGGTTTAAATTACACCCCATTATAGGAAATTCGCTAGGATTCACGTCAGTGCTTGTGACTACGTGTCGGCTCTGTTATACCTTCAACCCCTGTATCGTGTATGTAACACTCATCTATATAAATAAAATAAGACGTTTGTCTGTACATTGCAAAGAATCCATCAGTTTTTGGTTATTTGGTGTTAATATACTTTGATAGACCGAAACTGGTGTCAAAAAATTCCTGTCTGTCTGTCTGTATGTAACTTTTTAAGGCATCTTGGACCGCGTATAACTCAGAACCTACTGAAGCTATGGTGGTGAAACTACGTTTAAGGGTTAATCCCATTGCGCAGTGTGTCTTTAGCTATACTTTATACCCATACAACATCCAGAAAATAAATGGCGAAAATAAGTGAGCACTTTGCACGTTTTAAGGCATTTTAGACCGCTTATAACTCAAAATCCGTTGAAGCTGGGGGTGAAACTTCATTCAAGGGTTAAGCCCATCACTCAATGTGTCTTAGGCTACATTTTATGTCCATATAACATCCTCAACGGCGGAACGGCAGTAACTATGACTCTAACAAGGTAGTTAACACTTATTTACAAATGTATATACATGTAATAGGGCTTTTGTCTGTAAATTGCAAAGAATTCAGGTTTTGGTTATTTGGTGTTCATATAGCTACTTTGGATGGACCGAAACTGGTGTCAAAAAGTCTGTCTGTAATCTTCTCTGTAAAAAGGGTTCAAGTATCCCGATGATCAAATTTTCAGAAAACGTTATCAGGGAGAGAGGTGACTTATCTATTTGAGGGGACTATAATTTGCTATTTTAAAGCTTTTAGGGGCTTTCGACGTTTAGAGGACGATGGTTCCAGCCGCTGTCCAAATCACCAAAGATAGTGTTATAGTAGGTAGGTAGATAGTGCATAGATATCAATGGCTGAGGCAAGGAAATCAACATAGTTGCGGCAGCCCTCTCGCCGTCTTTCTCCCCCCTCGGCTCCACATGCTCGAGTTTGTCCAACGTCGATGACTTAAATGTAACCAAATCGTGTGATTTTAAAAACGAATTAATTTGCGCGTCCGTTAGTGCCTCTAATTGAGACTTTTAAATTATGTTTTGTCAAAATAGCATTAATAACAACGTATAAATATTATTTCGCGCTAACCTCTGCAACGTTGCTCATGCACCCAGTTAGTAGAAGTAGTAGAACGCCCTCTTAAAAGTGACCAAATCGTGTGATTTTCGAGAACGAACTTGCGCGTGCGTCAATGCCTCTACTTGAGACTTTTAGAATAATTCCCTCCCCTCACTATCAGTGCTTAGGCTGACGAACTATGTTGATTTTGGTGTCTCAGCCATGTGACGTCTATGCGCAATCTACCTACCAGTCAACGTTGTCTTTGATACCTCCGGGCGCGGCCCCGAGGCAAGCGTCCCCTGACTGACTACAGCACCACTCATACGTCCACAATTATGTACCAACATTCCTATAATTATTTATTTTATTTATTCTTTTGCTCATCAATGTTCACCTGGCCACGGTGACCAGTAGCTCTGTCTCTCTCCGCCATGTGTCACTGTCACACTGACCTGTGACCCAGGTGTGACGCAGGCGAGGCTTGTGACGCACTCTACACCCCTGTGTGACGCACTCTGTGTGTGATGTATGGCACAAGTGTCTGAGAGGGTGTGTGTTGTGTACATCACTGGTGAAATCCAGTATTGACAAGAAGGTGACTTCTGAAACGCGTGTTTTGTTTAATCAGAAAACTACGTTAAGATGCAGACAAGGGTGCTCAACCCTTGCCCAAAGTGACGTTAAGCTGTTGATCCATCCTGTTGATCGTTGGGTTGTTAATGACCCAATCTTGGAAACAGTCGGCCCTGATTTTTAACAAGACTACTCCTGATATCCGTCAACACTCTGCATCATCTCATATTTACGTTACGTTGAAGTACCCTCTTAGAGTGGTCAGTGTCACAAAGCAAAGTATGACATTCGCTGTGCACCAACTTCGAACTTTTGGCGTATCGTACCTTATTTAAGGTCAAGCTCTACCCCTGCCATCTTGGAATTATTATACAAATAATCAACGAAAACAAATAAAACATATTTTCTGAAATAAATTATAAATATTCGTTTAAATTGGGTTTTTTTTAATTGCACAATTTAGAGTGTGTTTTGTTGAACTATTACATAGAAGCATTATGTATACGACTTTTATAATAATATAAAAAGTGACGCAACTTTTATGAAGGTTTGATGTTTCAGTAAAACAGGACATAATATTTTATATTTTCATCAGTAAATAGCATTTTTTTTGTTTCATACGTTTTATAATATTAAAAGCACATTTAAATGGATACAAAATTAATAAAACCTTTAGAGTAAAACAGAAAGCAATTCTTTTCTTGAAATTTGCTGTCGACGATTAAACATTTTATGAGGTTAAATATTATTACCTTGGGTTTCCATAGTTTTGAGTTGATAAAAAGTACACGACGTTTCGGGATCTGAATCTGACCCGTCTTCAGGGTAATTCCTCCGGCCGCCTCTTAGCACCGTTCTTAGCCAAGTCGTCAAGTCATTGGTTTACCTTGGTGAAGGGTGTAAATCCAAATCCAAAACATGACTAAACTCTATAATTCTGGAGAAATATATTGAGACTATTCAATAATTATGAGATACAGTACAACAGGTGGCGGGTTGGTATTCTGGTACTTGCACGTGATTGGTTCCAAGGTTGTGAACACTGTATTTGCGTCAAACGTGTCCGGTGGCGTATGACGCAGAACTGAAGTGATGGATGCGACATGTGTTCTTGTGTAGGGCGAGGGCTGGAGGCCGCTTCAACACGTGATACTATAGTAACAGTGTGCACGTGACCCTAAAGGTTCATCTTTTTTGTAGAACTAATCAAAAGAACAATTCCTTAACCTGAAAATGTCACCGAGAATCAAACCCCCGTCAAATAATAGGAGACCGTTTTAAAATTATACAGTTACTATAACAACCAAAATATGTTTTAAGGCGTTACTCTGACTCATTTTCAATAAGGTTGACCGGTCTCGGGAAAATATTTGCATGGGACGACGCTTACTATAATAACACATAAACTTGTGACCGTTATATTGTCGGTTTATTTTGCATTCAAATGTATTTACTTTGAAAGACGCATTGTTATGAAAAAGAAACTTAACAAACAAAATAACACATCCAATCACACAAAACTTTACTTCGTGACTCGACGTCAATAAAATTCAGTTTTCAAATTAAAATTTAAAGAATTGTTCATCTATTTTACCGTTTATAAGCTGTACTTCTTCCTCTTCACTAACGATGACATAATAATTAAAACTTAGTTTTGACTAATTTACATAGAAAATAGAGATATTCATTTCTATTGCCGCATACAACAAAACGGTTCCTAGTTTTAAGCTTACCAGCACCTTCTAACATACAAGGGCTACCGGTTACTGTGTTTAAAACTACACACAACGTTTCGAATGGTATGTAAACTCATCCCGTCATCAAGGGAAACTTAGCCTAAATTATATTCTAGTCCTTAAAACTAGTACAGTGAACCCGGTAGAAGGGCACTTCCGGTGTATTTAATATAGGAAATTCATAAGGATTCACGGTAGCAAGTTACTAACTACAGTTTTCAGTGTTAGGATTGCTGGTTAACACAGTAGAGCCCCGTGTATCTCAGGAGACTGCAACGAGCGGTTAGACCGGTGACTCTGTCTCAGTCACTGTACTGGCCTAATACATATACACTACCAAAGATAATATAATTGGGAAATGTAACCAAGATTGAAGAATCTCTCTACCAAAGATAATGTTATTATAGGTAGATTGGACATGGATGCCGAATGGCTGAGGCACGATGATCAACATAGTTGGCAGCCCAAGCCAAGATAAAGCTGCCGTCTTTACCCCCTCGACTCGAGTTTTCCGATGGCAATGACTTAAATGTGGCCAAATCGTGTGAAAACGAACGAACTTTTCCGTGTGTCAGTGCCTCTACTTGAGACTATTAAAATAATTCCCCCGCAGCGTTATCTGCGGTTTGGCTGTCGCAATTACAATGTTGATTTTCTCGCCTCAGCCATTCTGCATCCATGCGCAATCTATCTACCATAACATTATCCTTGACAGTATTGTAGTTTATGTAAAGTCACATCTACATTAGGGTCAAATGCAATTTTATCGAATCAATAGCACAAGTTAAACAGTTTTTTTTAATTTTAGAATTCACAGTAATTTTTAGTCAGAGAGTTATGCGTGATGTTTTTGCCACGATGATTTATCACTGGTGTTGAGTTTATAAGGTACGAGATTAAAAGTTGTCTAGTCCGTTGTGTCCGAAAAATAAGTTATTTTTAAATTTTGTTTTCTTTACCAAGAAGAAATTTTTATCTGTTCCATTTGTGTTTTGAAAATTCATATACTTTTCCTTCAACTTAAAATATGTACTGAATAATAATTTTGGTTTAAAATCTCACAATTATTAGGTAACACCTAAATCCAGAAACTTAAAATTCAAACATTATTAAACACACAGCTCGCCCTGAAAATATCAGTTCGTTCTGGCAATGTGTTCCCAATTAAAATTAGGATTAGGTAATGAATAAGTTACAAAAACACCTTCGGCTCAAAATATTTTGTATAAAGAAATTTTCGTAACAAGAAATTTATTAGGATGTATAACAAGTACAGTTCAAACTATAAAAATCCATTAAGTCGTTTAAAAATTGCTGTTAGAAAGTGGATTTTACTATAATAGCCGGATGAATACTCCGATTTTAATAAAATTTAAAATGAGGGTTCCTTTTATCATATATACTAAAGGTTTTGGTAAAAGAACGTGTAAATGTGAGGCAGAAGGCCGTAGCGAATTGGGGTAACAAATTGCAAAGGAAATTCGTTTAACTCGTACCAGTGGCGTACGTGTGTAGGGCTGGTTAGTTATATATTTCAGTTTTATATTATATGTTGTTGAATTTTTAATATGTCAAGTATTTTGATTGAACCAACATTGGCTTTGGCTTTACGTTATTTCAAATTATATTTTGGTTGCAATTGGGAGTTTTAAAATATAATATCGTACTTTGAAGGGTATAAATTTTCGCTGCTGTTGTATCAATAATAGTATTAATTATTTTATGAAACAACTTAAAAATGTATTTATATTTACGACCAACCGAAAGACTTTTAATTTCGTGATGAAGTCCGTAGTTTGCAAAAAAGCATTTTGTTCTAACTTCGCAGGAACAATCCCAGTAAATTATACGTAGAAAATACATTGTTGTTAAGTATTTAGCATGAATCTCATTTGCAAAAAACCCACATTAATTTCGCAAGTGTGGAGGGAACAAGCCCGGCCCCGGGCTGTGATTGGCTGCATACAGACCAATGAGAGAGCGCGACGCACCGGAAGAGAAAAGAAGCGCGTGACGTCACCACACCAGCCAATCACAGTAAGGTCGGTCGAGTATTTATTGAGCTGCTAAAACTTGTAAATAAATCATGGGTTTTTTAACCGAATAAGTTATGTATTATTTGATTTACTATACAGTCATGGTTTGCAGAAATTATGCCGTAAATGCAGGTCGTTTGGAAAAAGTTCGGCGACTCTCTTCAGGAAACGTGTCGGTGATAAATGTTTAACAACAACACAATACACTTAGAACAAACCAAATTTTAAAATCCATTAAAACCAAAGTCGGTTTAAAGTTGCGTTAAGCTAAGTACTTCAAGGTCGAATAAAGCTGCAATGTTACATACAAGACAATAAAATACAGCTTAAGGAAAACTGAAGACTAAAATAAAACAGCTGTTACAGATGAACCAACAGCTGATCTAATAATATCCCAAGCTGATATACGTCAACAGGTGCTCCTTTGACGCGCTACATGAAAATCAGTGCGCAATGCATTGGTGCGATTCTTAGAAGATTTTGCCAGGTTTTAATTTATTTCATACTTAATTTTGACCTTGAGTTTTGAAGTATTTTCCTTTGATTGTTGTTGGTTTAATACCCCGTTGTAACTAGTTCAATTGACGTAAGAGCTTATAATGATCTGTACAATGTTATAATCATATAGTTTCTTCCTTATGAAGTTTAAGGCCCGTTTTCCATCTGTGTTTATGCTCGGTATACATTTCGTGCTATAGGGACAAATTCATCACTTAACCCACGAAGATGTTTCCCATCTCGTTAACCAATTATTTGTCCTAGGCATAAACTAACTGACCCTTGGTGGCCAGTTATCGCGCTGGTTTAAATTTTATCCCTATGTTATGTGGTTTCGTGAAACCCACATCCCACCCATCAACCACGAAAGCACTTAGAAGTCGTTGACTGAAGATTAGTTAAGGATTTGTGCTAAATAAAGCTTGGTGCTTAGCTTATATACATGTTTGTGGTTAAGATCAGAAATTACCGACAGTCTAGTGTTTTGAGTATCTAAATTTTGATTCCACATCGAAATGTTTCAAACATTTATCTTTGGTATTATTTCCCATTATAATTTGATCCTCAGTATGGTAAGGTAGTCTTGTTGCGCGGCCCATCATGTGATTAACTCGTTTTATTATAGAATGCTTCTATACCAACATTTTTTCAAACGAGTTTTGAATGTTTCGGCATTGGTGCACTTTTAAACCGAATGAAGTTGTTGACTAGTTGAACTCCTTGCCTATGAATTCCGTGTCTCCCAGTCGGTTGATCCCCTGCCCTAATTTGCAGCCAGAGTAGAAATCACTGCCTTAGTCATGGTTTGCGCAAAAAGAGTAATTTCAAAATGTAGTTCCAGGTTTTGTAAATTTTTAAAATTTTGTATATATCTCTACAGGTGGCATTTTTGACTACCAGTTTCGGTACAATGGTTTGACCACTTTCCCTAAAAGCGTTTTTGTGATGCCACCTAAGTTAAGTATCTCATTAAAAATGCCATTGGCGTACACCAAATTGAAAATGTTCCTTTGTAAGGATACAATCATTCCGTCAGCGCGGGCTTGATCCCAGCAGTCACCACTTACATTATTTTGTAAAGTGACTTCAGGGCTTTATAGTCCTAACTTCGCCGCGTTAGTCAAGACGAACCTTAACTATAATCTAGTACTTCCTGTTCACACCGCGTCAAAACTTCATAATTAACATGAGATATTTCGGTACAATTTTCAGCCACTGATTGGCTGAAACTCTACCGTTGTCTATGGGTTGGCAATTTTTATACCATAAAACATTTAACTCTATTTATAAATTGAGCCATGTGTTACATCTCGACCAGATGTTCTTTGTTGTGAAGCAACAATTAACATCAGCTGATCAACAGCGCACAGTTGGCAACACTAACAAGCAGATATTGACAATATTCACATTGTCACAGACTTGTTAATTGCTCCGGATAATTGTGTCGTATTGTTCATAGTAACTGTCAACTGTAACTACCTACACACATTGCAGTAGTAGTTAAACTTTCAACCCGTTTCCTGCAGTTTAAGTACATTCGTGCACCCCCTGCAGTTATAACATTTTCACCATGGCTACGCCCCGTGGTTCAGAAGTCACGTTAATCTACTCCTTTGGTCGTTTGAGGTACAGTCGGTCCTAGATTGTAGATTTATCATCTCGCTATAATAATTTGTTATTATTAATTGGTCTTATCGTGCTGTCATAATCAATTATGATTATACAGTGTTAGGCAAAAATTGTGGAAACGCCATTATAACTTTTAACCAGTTTTTCAGCGCAACCGAACTCGGTACACTTTATTAGAGACAAAGTATGCTTTTTTGTGCATACTCACACCTTTGGTTTTTCAAAATGGGATTTGGGGAGTAGCCATAATTTTAATGGGAAGCCTCATCAGTATCTCATTTTAAAGGTCTTAGAAAATTATGATTAATGCTGAAAACTTGAGCGTCTCTATCTTAATTCAGGCAAATTTCATTTTTTCTTAAGTTAACAGAGTTATAAGTCTACCCCCTCAATACTCATTTGAAAACTGGGGCAAAGTGTCAGTATGCATCAAAAAATAGTTTGATAAGTTTAATAACATGTATGGTGGATTACACTGAAAAACTAGCTAAAATTATGAAAGCAATTTAACACTCGGTAATCAAAGTCTGTGAATCTTAAAATGGACATAATTTCTTTCTGGGTTAAATAATACGTCTAGTTTAGCATTCATCATAAATTTTCTAAGACCTTCAAAATGAGATGTTATGATGGAGCTTCCTATAGAAAACTTCATGGGGCTATTTACCAATCCCCCATTTTGAAAACGAAGGCCAAGTGTCAGTATGCATTAAAGGTACTTTGGTTTCTCTAATAAAGAATGTACCGAGGGATCGGTTGCGTGAAAACACTGGTTAAAAGTTTGGCGTTTCCACACGTTTGCCTAACTGTATAATGTGTATATGCATGCCACCTTGAAGTAATTCGCTTGATGTAAATACATATGTAAAAAGGGTTTAACGTTGGTTAATAAATGAATAAAAAGTAACAAGACTACACATCTCATCATCACAAACTCTCATCATCACCATCATCATATTCATTTGAAATACCCTCTAAGAGTGGTCAGTGTCTCATCAATACTTGTAAGGAAAATGGACAAGATCCGAAACCGGTGCACAATAAAACCAATATTTAAAAAGGATACTATGTTTTCCAATACTTTTTATATATAAAAATGAAGACTATCGTTATGTATTAAAATTCATAAACAACATTTACATTAAATTTTGTCAATGTAACTCATTATGTAAACTTAAACGCAGTTTTCCGAGGGTGACATCGGTGGTGCGCCCATTTCTTGCAACGACCGGTTTTACAGTCGTGTAGAACTTTTGCAGCAACTGCGCCGCGTTACTTTTCTTGCCGGAGTAAACCACGCATTACTTTGTAATAGAATATTTCATCAATACCATTGTTCCATTCTGGTTCACCAATCACGGCTTTGCTCATAAATCATGTTCATATGATTTCTGTTTCCTTCTTGGTTGAATAAAACAGACAATAATAACTCATTGGCAGATCGTTCACCAATCACGTTCTATCAATCTTTTACCGGCTACTTGCTTTTTCGTAATTATCGAATTTCATTTGGAATTCATGCCGGTAAGACCCAGACCCAGGACTGAAATGTACACTCCAGACACGTCTTGAGCATTTCACACTTTATATACATATGTGTGTGTACTCTCTACAAGTCGCATTTTGTCCGATGTTCATGAAATTTATATTAAGAAAAAAGCGAGCCAATACTTGTATGTTTCCCACGTGCATTTAGTGATTTTGAGGATGACACCTTTGATTGGTTCTTTATACGAAATGTTATTTTGGTTTTGTGGTGGATCGTTGTTGCGTATTGTAGGAATCGTTGTTTTGTTTTGTAGGGAATCGTTGTTTTGTTTTGTGGTGGATCGTTGTTGTGTTTTGTAGGGAATCGTTGTTTGTTTTAGTGGATTGTTGTTTTGTTTTGTGGTTGATCGTTGTTTTGTTTTGTAAGAAATGTTGTGCATTTTTGTAGGAAATCGTTGTTTTGTTTTGTAGGGAATCGTTGTTTTGTTTTTGGTGGATCGTTGTTTGTTTTGTGGAAATCGTTGTTTTTTGTGGTGGATCGTTGTTTTGTTTGTAGGAATCGTTGTTTTGTTTTGTGGGGAATGTTGTTTTGTTTTGTAAAATCGTTGTTTTGTTTGAAAATCGTGGTTTTGTTCATAGAAATTTTCTTTTTGTTGTATAGGAAATGTTGTTTTAGCATGGTTTAGCTTCGTCTGATGTGAAAAATGGTCGTTGAAACTGGTTTTAATTTTGCTTCGAGTTTGTCCAATGTATTCTTTATCGCATTGATCACATTTTTTATACATTCCAGAAGTTTCTTCTTCCCTTTATCTTGGGATTTTCAGTTATTTTTTATTGATTTGTTGGTGTTGGAATTTTTCGAGTCTTTTCGATTGGTTTTGAAGGTGAGATAATTGATGCTAATCCACAAAGATTGTTCATTAGTTACGATTGATTTTAACGTGGGCCTTGAAGCTTGGCTTTTATTGTTTTGGACTTTTTGGACGTTCATTAAACTCGGGTTAAATTATAATCATTACAGGTTTTATTATAATCTAATTTTAGATGTATTTTCTCTGCTTATACCATAACCTTGTTAGTACAAAATATTGTCTTGATATTAGTTTTGTATTTAAATAAAATTACTTTTAATTTGCGTACCCGTAGATGCTAACTTTGTTAGCGAAAGGCCTCGCAATTTAATTTTACACAGGAGTTGGCTTAATTTGTTTTCTTCTTAATATTTATATTTTAACAAAAGTTCTTGTCGAGTACGACGTATATTGAGCTACAAACTGTGGTGTGACGTCACGTGCGTGGTTCTGTGGTGGTCTCCACCAGTTTAGAGTGGTCAAACTCTCCAGTTTTGAGTTTAACATAGTTAGTTACAACTTGCCAATATATCCTACGCCAGTGTCATGATTCACTGTAACGATATTGAACATGGAAGCCAGTACCAGACTTGCAAGCAAGCCAGGGCAATATTGCAAGCTGCGTCAGGTGGAGATGAATATTGCAATGATTGCATGCAATGCCTCGTAAATGTGCAATATTGTTCAACCACATTCACATTGCTGCCGTTGTGTTTCATTTACAGACATCAGCTGATATTCAATAATACAGTCTAAGTGTTGAGAGCGAAATGTCGCACCGTATTTTTCATTACTTTTCTAATACATATTACAGTATAATGATACTTTGCTTTGAAACACCGACCACTCTTAGAGGGTATTTTAATGTGAATATGAGATGATGGTGAGTGTGATGAGTGTTTTGATGGATGATGAGGTGTAGTCTTGTTACAAACTAGGTACTGTTCCCTAGATTGAGTAGCCAAAAGGCAAAACCAATGGAATGGACCAACGGCTTAACGTGACTTCCAAACCACGGGGAGTGGTCATCGTGAAAGGTTATCAGTGCGGCAGAGAATAGAACCCGGTTGAACTAAACATTTTAAAACTGCAAGTCTGCCTGCTAGATTATTTGAAGACATTATAGAAAAATGTTTCACAATTTGCATACTTTTGCGTGGTTCTGAGCACCTAGCTCATCAAGAAAACATAAGAGGCAGACTTCATTAAAAAGATATTAACAGAACAAAGTTCAAAACACACATATTTTATAATCAATATATCACGATATTTTTATTCTAAATTTCCTTTTGTTGAATAACTTTATTCAGTTATTTGACAAACACGTGCGTTCTTTACGACTACCCCAAACTTGTGCTCAAAGAGTGTTTATTATCCGACGTGCAAGGGCTTAGTTGTGGCATGATACGCTCAAAACTGATATGGATAATGAGATGTAGCCTCGCTACAAACTAGAACAGACTGTTCCTCAGATTTTTCATTAGTTCACATAGCCTAACGAGGTTAGGTTTAACGTATGTTGTCAATAGTTAAGTTTGAGCAAATCGTGCAATCGAGAACGAACGAGCTTCGAGCGCTCAGAGGCTCTGCTTGAGACTTATAAATGAATTCCCTCACAGCTCTATCTGTGGCAGGGTGCCGAACTATGTTCATATCCCTGCCTCATCCACCGCATACGCCATCCATGCGCAATCTATTTACCACAGCATAATCTTTGGTTTCACCAAATTCGAGTCCTAAAATCAGTTTTTTAGATAAAACACTTTTTGCATAAATTACCCCCAGGCGCATTACGTATTTTATTGTCTTGTTTACGTTGCCATGGCAACAACGATGTAGCCTCTCACTGTTGATTGTGTATTACCGCATGGCAACACAACACTAGACTGCATTTGACATAGTGTGCTGATCAAGCAAAATGTATATACAGTATACAGTAAACAGGTGATTTTGAAGTTTTAAATTAATCAATTAGGTAAACAGTTTGTTTTTTATTAATTATGAAAATAAATAACATGATTCAGAACTGTTTTCAATAGCACAACGGGAATTTAAAAGATTTCGTTAAGTTCAAAATTAAAAATTGTGTGAGGCTTTTTAAGGACATAGTCAAGGTAAGTTATGAAGTCTTACGGTGTTGTATAACTAAAAATATTGTGTAAACAAATCTGATTGACTTCAACAAATTAATTTTTCCAATAATAAAGATTGAAATGTGGGGTTTTCAAACCTTTTCACTGTAATTACAACACTGGACAGTTCGTTCTAAGTAAATTCGCGAATAAACTAAAACTCTACTTTAAAATTCCACGTTTCACATGAAATTTATTTTTGAATGACAAAATTTTTCTTCAAAAGTGCTCTAAGGGATTATGTTGTAGGGGTGTGATGTTTACTAAGAGGATTTTTTAAGACAAATTTGTCATTTCAAAATAAGTGTATGTAAAACTTAGCATTTTAAAACTGATTTCAGTAATAAAAGTTTAACTTAAAGACATTTTCATAGATCTCTTTAATTATAGATCAAAACAAACACTAGAACAATTATAGTAAACAAAACAATAATATCCAAAATAACAGCTGATACTTAATATTATTAACAGTCATGTCACATGCCCTTTTCCGTTTAAGTGGGCTGGTGTTGGATGGGCGTAAATACAATCTGTTTCTTCTTTTGCGGAACCCATTCTCTTATCCCTTTTTGGAGATATACGCTTTGGTTTTCTCTTAATGGTTCCAATGCATGCCCTGTTCTGTCATAATACGACTTTTGTTTGGCCTGGTTTCTTCTTAACATCTCTATTGATTCTTCCGTTGGAAATAGAGGTTTTAGAATTTTATTTGTTACTGGTAGAACAGATTTCAAAACCCTTCCCATTAGCATTTGAGAGGGAGACCTGAAATTGTCTTTTGGAGTATTGTTATAGTCTATCAAAGTCAAGTTTGGATCCCCTCCAGATTTCAATGTTTTCACCAGCATAGACTTGATTGTTTGTATTGCTCTCTCTACCATTCCGTTAGACTTTGGATATTTTGGAGAAGAAGTCTTTAGTTGTATTTGATAACCACTAGCAAACTTTTTGAATTTCTCACTATCAAAAGGCGGTCCATTGTCTGAGTGTACGATGTTAGGTAATCCATGAGATCTAAATATTTGAGTTAGACTTGCTATAACAGAATCAGCCGTGGTCGAGTTCATTTTCTTTACCTCAACAAATTTAGAATGATAGTCAATTGCCAGGATGTGGTCTTTACCGTTGATCTTGAAAAAGTCTATTCCGATTTCCTCCCAAGGACATTCAGGTATTGGTGATGGCTTTAAAGGCTGTTTGGGATTTGACTTCTGGTAACCCTGACATATTTTACATTGTCCAACCACATTTTTTATATCATTCATCATCCCAGGCCAGTAAATCGCAACTTTGGCTCTGTTTTGACAGGAGTTAACTCCTTGGTGAGATGAATGCAACTGTGACAGTATGTCTGATCTTTTACTTTGTGGAATCACCAGTCGATCACCAAGGTACATTAAGTTTTCATAACTGTGCAGCTCAAATCTTTTATCCCAAAATGGGTGAGTTTCAATGTCTGTATTGTTTTTATGTTCTGGCCAACCATTATCTATGTAGTGTAATATTTTCTGTAGTGCAGTATCAGATTCCGTGGCTGACTTTAATTTTTCTAATACTTCATCGGTAGCTTTTACAAGAGAGTAGACTACTTCTGCTCCATTTTCCAAATATTTGGTGTCAATATTGTTTCCAGTAGGTGCTCTAGATAGTGAGTCGGCAATATACATGTTTTTTCCTGGAACATGCACTAGTTTGAAGTTATATCTTAGTAGCTCCATTACCATACGTTGGAGTCTAGGTGATAAGTCTGATATCGGTTTGTTGAGAAGGCCTAAGAGTGGCTTGTGATCAGTTTCAATAGTAAACTCAATTCCAAACAAATAGTAATGAAATTTTTTACAGCCATTTACAACAGCCAATAACTCTTTTTCAATCTGGCTGTATCTCTGTTGGGTATCCGTCAAAGCAGAGGAGCTGTAACCGATGGGGTGTCCATCTTGCATGAGAACTGCTCCCAAACCAAATTTGCTAGCATCAACTGATAACACAGAACTTTTCTTGTCATCGAAATATGAGAGTACTGGTACTTTAGTGATTTCTATCTTGAGCTTTTGAAAACAAGCTTCCTCAGTTTCAGTCCACACAAACTCTTTACTCTTACTAAGTAATAATCTTAAAACTCCCGTTTTTTCAGACAAATTGTTTATAAATCTACCAACGTAGGTAATCATCCCCAAGAACCGCTGTAGATCTGATTTGTCTTTAGGGCTAGGATAGTCATGGATCGCTTGCAACTTAGATTCCATTACTGATACGCCCTCAGCACTCAATTTGTGACCCAAGTAAATAACTTTTTCTACACAAATTTGGCTTTTTTCTTTACTTAGTTTTAAACCGTTGCGTTTAGCTTTGTTCAAAAACTGCTTCAGCCTCTCGTTATGTTCTTCCTTTGAGTCTCCAAAAATTAGGATATCATCAATATAAGACACGACTCCTTCTAACCCAGATATTACATGATCTATTGCTTTCTGAAAAACTTCAGGTGCACTATTTAGGCCATATGGAAGCCTAAGGTAGCGGAAACGTCCAAAAGGAGTGGCTATTGTACACAAGTTTGAGCTAGCCTCTGATAATGGAATCTGTAAGAAAGCAGAAGATGCATCAAGGACGCTAAAGTACTTAGCTCCTTCCAGCTGTGAGAATATTTCTTGAAAAGTTGGCATTTTGTAGTGTTCTCTTTTAATATATTTATTTAGTGTCCTCGGATCTATGCAAATCCTTATTTTATTATTTGGTTTCTTTGCTATGACTATAGGGTGAACCCAATCTGTTGGTTCTGTAACTTCTTCTAAGATCCCCTGTTTTACTAAATTGTTAATTTCATCTTTGACTTGTTCATTCAAAGCCTTGGTACAGCTCTAGCAGAGGCTATACTTGGGACAAAATCTTCAACCAGTTTTATATCATACGTGAGAGAGCTTTCCCAGTTCATTTTTAAAGACTTCCGAAAATTCAACAAACATTTTATTGTGAGTGCAACTAATTTCACTAACTACTCTCTGTACTAGATTTAATTCTATGCATGTTTTAAGACCTAAAATAGGACAAGACTGGCTATTTACAACAAAAACTCTTCCATAAAACTATCAGTGCCAGGTAAATTGCAATTTAACAAGCAACGACCCAAAACATCAATATTGTGACCACTATATGATTTAAGGGACTTATTAGAAGGGTCAATACTAGAACGAGTACCGATTTGCTGGTAAAATCTCAAAAGGGATGACGTTGACATGCGCCAGTGTCTATTTTAAAATCAACTTCAACGCCGCTAACCATAAGTTTTTTGTCCAGCTTTTGTGATTCACAGAATGTACATTCAAAATAGATTTTACTTCTAAATCAGCTTGCTCAGTATTTGTCGGTTTCTTCTGCATCAATCACATTTACTTTTGAACCTCTACAGGCTAAAATGGTTCATTTTGTGACATTTCAAACATTTTTTACCCCAAGCAGGACAGTTCCGAAAACTGTGATATGTTAAACAGTTGGTACACATATTTTTAAACCGCTTTACATTGTTACCGTTGTAAGATATTTTATCAACTTCTATCGGGTCAGTATTTGTTTGGTTAGATTCACTAGAAGAGTTGTTAATATCTTTCATTGCCTGAATTTGTTTGCAACTTTGTTCTCGAGCCTTACAGTATTCTACCGCTTTGTCAAGCTTCAAATCAGAGTCCATCATCAATAATCTTTCCTTAGCAGTTTCATCTTTGATTCCGATTATCAGTAAATCTCTCACTAATCCCTCCTCCTGATCTCCAAACTGACATTTTGTGCTTGGGCTTTAATTTAATAACAAATGTATCAACCTGTCATCTTTAGCCTGTCTGAGATTGAAAAATTTGTACCTGTCAACCACAGTATTTGTTTTAGGCTTAAAGTAGTCATCAAAACATTTAACAACTTTGTCTAGATCATCTTGTTCATGGCTTTCTAGTTTAAATGTGTTAAATATATCCAAACATTCATTTCCCATGGAACAAAGAAGTAATGCTACTTTAATCTTACCATTTTTCTTAGACTTTTCTGTAGCCTCCAAATACAAGAAGAATTTTTGCTTGAATCTTACCCATTCATCCATAGTATTGTCACCATTAAAATTTAGTGGAGGTGGTGCTTTTATATCCATTTTATTACTTGACTAGTAAACACTAACTGTATTTAATTATTTAACATCCATTTAACACCGGACTGCCACCAGTAATAAGGTTTAACTTAAAGACATTTTCATAGATCTCTTTAATTATAGATCAAAACAAACACTAGAACAATTATAGTAAACAAAACAATAATATCAAAATAACAGCTGATACTTAATATTATTAACAGTCATGTCACAATTTCTAGTATCTTTTAATTGTTTTAACAAAAAAACGAGCCAGATCCAAAACTGTTCTATGCATCGTTGGTTTTGTTAAAATTTCCTTTCTTTAAGGTGTCACAAAGGTTTGTATTTTTTAAATTTAGGCGCCCTCAACCCCTTATTTAAACCTTATTTTGTATAATTATGTTATATATTTATCAACCTTTCCTTATTTTCATTATAAATTTGAGCTGAAATGATCTGGAAACTCCTTGCAGTATGTCGAACACGATGCAGTCGATAGTGACGATGGAGAAGCCGCTGACGAAGGTGGCTCTGCCGGACTGGCATGGCAAGGTGGCAGAACTGCGCCAGACCTGTGACTCGAGACGTGCTGACGCTTTCAGTCTGAGGAACGAGGCGAGACAACTGCGCAACGAGACTGACTGCCGCACTGAGTGGGACACTTACCACAACAACGTGCGCCAGTCCGACAGGTGAACAACAATAGCAGTATTGTGTCAATATAAAATGGTTTCGTTGTCTTCTTTCTTCAAGTCTGTGACCGGCTGAGGAGTTGAATGATCTCTCTGCAAGCCAGTCTTCTTAAGGTTTTTCTCCGCAGCATCTTCCAATTCATGTGGCAAGCAGTTGTAGAAAGATGCTCCACGGAGAAAGGTTTTTTAAAAAAAAACTAAGGTGATGTTTGTCAAGCAAGAAGTTATGTCTGTGCCTAGTATTATAATGGGGTTGGTCCTCTGTTCAGGTTTTGCCGGACCAGGACTTGACAGTGTAGAAGTGTTTCCAGGATGTAGAGTGAAACCACTGTCAGTATCCTGAGTTCCTTAAAGGCATTTTGGTAATACATAAACCTTTTAGGTCCTTTACCTATCTATATATTCAATCACAGTGCCAATTTAATAAAAGGTTATGTCAATTTTAATTCATATTTTTTAAGGTTACCTAATTTTTTATAGAGATGTTCTTACAAGAACAAAAAAAGAAAATTACCAGAACAATGGAAATTTACAGAGCTTTGATGATTTAATGTTGCATATTTAATCGTATGCCTATTGTAGTAAACAAAGCAAACAGCTGATAAATATTAAATAACTTTAGTAAACATATGTTTTCAGTGGACAGGACAAAGACTGTCGTATAATATAATATCATGGATTTCCTTGTTTGTGCAGAATCACAGAGGTGACACGATGGCGAGAGCTGATGGACAATTGTCTGAAAGCCGTGGAGAAGGAGATGTCGGATCTGGCCGCAGAGAAGGAGATCACAGAGACCGAGATAGAGAACCTGAACTTGAACTTCACCTTGGCTAACGAGTGTTTGAGTATGAGGGACCAGCGCGGTGGAGCAGACCTGTGCAGAGACGAGGCCGAGACTGAACTCAAACATGTGAGTTCCCACAACCCACAGTAGCTAAGGAAAATCTTAGCTGGACCAAACTCAGACTTGCTCTTTTGAACCTTTAGGCTTTTTGTGCTAGCCAGCGGAGTGGGAAGGATGTGGAACAAGGTGAGGCAGGGAATGGGTCTGCTAGCATCATGCTTGGGAGACTGATTTGCCTTTGACCAGGATAGAAATATTGGTTTTTATCCTCAGCCACTTAAATCAGTCGTCTCAAAACTGCTTCACAGAGGTTTTCTAGATCCAAACCGGAGGCAACCAATAATGTTCACTCTCTCTTCAGAGTCTCTTCACCCAATTGACTCTCAAGAACGAACCTGCCACATGGATTGAAGATTCTGCCGGAAAAAACCTTCTATTTATCCAAGAGTGCCTCAGATGGTCACAGACTTAAAGAAAGAAGACAATGAAACCATTTTATTTTTAATGTACAAATGTATATGAAAATAAAGATGATTTATTTGTGTGTGACAGGAACTGAGCACGCTGGAGTCGCTGAAGAAGATGTTGACGGACAAGTCGCAGGCGGCCTGGGAACAGAACAACCGTCTTGAGGAGGTCAAGTTCCAGCTGAAGCAGGATCTGCTGGACAAGGACGAGACGTTGCAGATCTGTAGCAACAATCTCGGCATGGACAAGAACTGTGCCAACACCAGCTACAAGCCTGATCCGCTCCGGCTTCCCAAGAAGTAAGTATCAAGAAGTATACAGTGGTAACTTTCAGCTCATTTGTAGACATGAAATGACTCCTTACAAGGTTCAAGCACTTGCAATTTACTCAAAACTATTTAATTTAGTTGAGTCAGCACACTATCCTTAGTCCTGACAAGTGTTTGCTATTCAATAGTCGAAAGGATGATTTCTGAAAGATTAAAGTAGAATGAGACCATCTAGTCGAGGATCTCCTACTCAGGAAGTCACTGGTTAGTAAGGATTGATAAGGGGAGAACATAGGTGAAGTTAGTGAGATAACCTTTTACCAGATGGTTAAAGGCTTCATTTACTTATAAGGAGAAAGTTCACAAGCCCTAACTCAAAGGGACTTGTGGATTGGCTCTGTTATTTTCAAGCTCATGAGTATTCCTATTAATAAACCCATTGTTTTTATTAATTTTGAAGATAACATTGTCAACATTGAAAGACCTCATCTAAAAAAGTAATTAAATATTGATTTCTTTAGAATTTGTAAATGCGTTTGTTTTGTTAACATTGCCGCTGTTGGACAGACTGATCTCGTACGAGGCGTGGCTGGAGCACTGCAAGTACATGAAGCTGAGGGCAGACAACGAGCTGGCGGCCGCGCGGAAGCTGCGGGAGACCATGTACGTGCCGAGGGAGCGAGCCAGGAACGATCTCAAGGCGCAGAACGACGCGACCAACTTTGCGCTGAGGAAACGCATCTACGAGACGCAGCGCATCAAGAACGAGCTGGACTGGCAGAGATACAATGTGAGTAGTCGAGGGATTAGAGAGTGAAGTTCAATCCGCCACCAACCAAGCGTTGGGAGAAACAGGTTTCTATACGGAGGTTTCATGATCTTCTGTTCCTGATTGGAAAAATGAGATACTCATGCCTACAGCATGGTGAGATCCGTACCCTGGACAGTGAATTGAGCACCGATCCTGACCCACTGAATTGATTTTTATTGATTGTCAAAGAATATAATACTATTGAGCATTACTCAGCACAAATATGTATAACTTGTGTACTATTTAATTTTTAGTTGTAAATCACATAGTGAGAATAATTTCATAGCATATTGTAGACTGAACACAAATGAAATACCATAGCGTTGATAATACTTGAATTTTGAAGATTGAATTATCCATAGGCTAGATGAGAATGAACCATAGCGTTGTATATTGTTTTGAGAGTGAAACTTCAAACTTTCAGATGATCCCGGACATGGAGCGGTTGATGAAGGAGATCACTAATCTGGACGCGGCTCTGTTGGCCAAGACGAATCTGAAGCTTGCTGAGACACGTTGTGAGAACCGGCTGTACCGACCCGGCGCAGAGTTGTGTAGAGACGAGCCGTTCACGGGTCTGCATGACGAGGTGTTGCAACTGCGGCGTACCATGCGAGACCTGCAGAACAAGCTGGACAATGCCAAGTCAGTATACACAACACACAACCATTAGCGATTTGTTGCTTTCTCTACAAAATCTGTAACACTTTCTTGAAAACAAATCTTTCACTAAATTTTGGATTCCTGTGGAGTGTCGGTAAAACCAAAGAAAGTTGCCGACTAAAAGTGGAAGATTTGTTGCTGTGTGTTTTGTGCAAGCAACTTGTAGAAAACTAGTGGAGAAAAGTTCCCCAACGCGTCCTAATGACTAAACCTTTTGCAACAATTCTTTAGCAACGAGTTTTCCACTTGTTGCTCTAATTTGAGAAGAGCAACTTTTTGACAACACCTTTTAGTTTTCAATTTTGGTGTAACGGGGCTTAACGATTTGTTAAGTGACTATGGGAGGTAAAGGTGAGGTTGAGCAGTAGAGAGGGCATTGTAGTTTTAACTTCACCTTGTTAAACAAGACAAACTTGACCTTGACATATTATGCATAGGAGGAGCATAGGGCCGTGACAAATTCTCTCAATCGGTCCCTGTTTGCGGCCAGTCCCTTTGCTCTTCTCCACGTCATGCCTTGGTTTTCCAGCTCCCTTTCTACCGTCCTTCTGCATCCATGGTACTCTCTGGATGGCTTGTATGTGGATTCCACTCGTGACATGAAATTTTACCTTTTGTGTTTTGTTGATGGAAAATCTTGTTGTTTGTTGACAGAGCCACGTACAATGTGCTGGAAGACCAGCTGATGGTGATTGATCGAGAGTTGCACAACAAGAACCAAGCGTTGACGACGGACCTGCGCTGCCTGGACCTGAGGAGTCGCCTGTCCACCGGGCAGAGGGCGGAGCCCCCCACTCAGACGGACCGGAACATCGTGCTGACTCGGATGCAGGAGGAGATCCCCCCCGAGCCGTAGATACTGTAATTATCCACATTTGATCTGAGTGTGTTAATCGGACTTGCTTCTCTTGTGAAATTGCTGCTTTTGGGAATAAATTGTGTGCTTGAGTGGTTGGTTCATTTTTCATCCACAAACCATCTACATTTTACCCGCAAATTGGGCATCATCCATTGAAATCCACGGCTCTCATGATACACTCCTGGATAAAATCAACACACCACTGGTAAAATGTCAAAAAATTCATAAACGAAGATTAGTACCGCATTATAACTATGATGCACATTTTTTGTTGCTGTTTAGTTGAATTAAATATTTACTTTCATAAAGCAAACAAATTTCCAATTTTAAAATGATTAAAGTTATGAGAAACAAACTAAGCAGTGTGTTAACTTTGTCCTGGAGTGTATTTTGAGAAATGTGTGTTTTAGACACCCTGTGTTGGTCTTTGTATGTATGTGCTCAGAAGCAGTTCTCATCTTTGGAATTATCATACACACTTTCCATTTTGGGCATTTTTGTTAGCCATCGTACCCTTAAAAGGTAGGGATGCATTCTTTGAAATTACAGGCGAGACAACTACCGAACTGGGCTGGACGAGTGTACATGAATGTTTGTTTTCTTAAGAAGAAGTTCATCTTGTCAACAAGCTTCTGAATTTGTTTAAAAGTTCAACGGCGTTCAAAACAAATCTGTAGCGTTATATAGTTGAACAATTCATGACACACACCTAGGAAGCACCTTTTGCAGCTAGAGCTATAAGGAGGATATAACTATACTTTAATTAAATTTTTATTTATTGTAGATTTGGAGTGACTTTGGTGTAAGAAATGTCAGAAATGTTCTTGTATTTAAATATTGTAGTTGAAAAATAAAGTAATTTTTTGCGCAATAAAATTGATTGATTTAAATTTAATATTTGTTCTAGATATATAGAAGAACTATATGAAGAAATCATACTGGTGAAAGTATAAAAAGTTACTGATTCGGCTTTATAAAAGTATAAAACTGAAAAAACATCGTGCAGAAACAATCAATCTTAAAACATCGATGTACAATAAACATTGCTCGTCCACTATCGATGGCAAATATTGAACATCAACCAAAAGAATCGATGTTTTGACAACATTGACCATCAATGCTCATCCTAGTGAATTAACTAATTTATATTTATTGTGATTGTCAGTGTGGTTTATGTGAACATGGTGGTTGTTAGTTATTTAGAGTGTAATGTTGTTAACAAGATTGTTACAAAATAAAACAACAATTCAAAATTCAAAGTTAATTATAGCTTCTTTTGTGGCAATATACATTGTATAACAGACGTCATTACATTAAATACTAAACAGATTACATTCATATTTACTTATATTACATTGATTTTATTTAATAGTAATACAGTTTATATTATTATTATATATTTGTTTTGAAATATTATTTTTTATTAAATAATTAACAATAATAAAATGTTGTTGAAAATTTCAATGAATAAAACATTGTTACTTTCAGCTAGTAAAACTCTGTTAAGTAGAACTTTCCGCCACTAAAGAATTTTTAAATTCCGTTTTGAACATTGTTTTGATTCGTGTTTTTAGGGTGAGCATGGTGCTGAAAACATACTGATTGACAGACCCGGCAATCAAGCTGTGCGGTGACAGTTATGTCTAGTCTACTCTGGCCCGCATGTTGTGATTGTTACTGTGTTCGTCCTGAGACACAGCTTTGAATCGACATGCATGATTACTTCATAGATATGATAATGGCTGGTGCTTTAAAATTTCTACAAGAATCTTACAATGGCTAAGTACACGAATTGCCGTTTTGCAGCATAAATACTCTTTTACTGGGTGTCTGAACCCCATATGATGAGCATACCTTCCCCTTGACTAAAAGAGGAATGGTAGATCAATTTTAGGACATGCAGCGGTATTTCGCCAATTTTTCAAAAACACAGTTTAAACCAACTTATGTTGAATGTTTATGTGGCTCCAACTAAGATTGTCATCTATGATTATGCCTGAAACACTTGAAGTATTTTCTATCAATTTCTGTCAAAGCTATGTTGTTGGCGATTCATCTCTAACTATTCTGAAAATTCCATAAAAACTGACTTTTTCAAATTAGTATGAAGGTTGGTTGTTTGAATTGGTGATTTATTATTAGTATAAATGTAGCTATTTTTCCAAGATCTTCAAGTTGCACTGTTAATGTAACAATGTCCTTGATTGGAGTTTTCAACCTAAATAAATGAAAATGGAGTACAAATTAATTAGATGGACATATCCTTACTTAAAACCTTAAACAAAGTATTTTACATAAGGTTTGGTATTTATGTACACAGTTTTTCATATCATAAGCCTTCATTGTAAGCTTTATTGCTTTTATACAAATGTTTAACAGCAAACTGCGATACCTTTAGTTGTATTCTAACACTTTTCACATTTGTACCGTTATAGAGTAAAGAGACATACATAACATATTTTCGCAGTTAATCTATTTATTTTTGGCTTAATTTGTATCAAGCTGAATGGTGAATTTATTACTTAGTGTTTTTCATGGGTACGAATAATAAGCGTCAGTCTTTGTTAACTCACTATTTGTTACACAGTCTAGTTGTAGTACACTAATGATAAAGCAATTAATTTTTCATAATGTGCAAGCTATTACATTTTTACAGTTTCTTATTGCAAAATTTGCACTTACAATTGGCAGAATCATTGCTAAACATGTCCTCGTAGCAATCTTCAGTCGGGAATCAATGGTGGGTTCAATGCCTCGAAAATCACTCGAGTGAACAATGAAGATCACTGTCACTGGAATTTACATGACATGTTCTCGAACTAAATGACCCTGTATGTTCCAACAGCACTTACACTTTCACGGTACGCGGCCCTATTACACAGATTTCTCGACTGAACTAACTGAACTGCTTAGGCTTTTAATGCAGGTTTATATATCATCGTAGAATGCTACTGGGCCCATCTTTCAAACAGTAGAAGATAACGTAACTAGGCTTTAATAATGTATAAAGTCTAAACCTTCCATTGTTATGGCGTGCATCAACCGTAACTGACATTAGGTATATATCTGTCGGTGTTTGGGTCCAAGTTCCTGACTTATTATAGCAGTGGCCTATTTGTATCGGTGACCTGAGAGCCAATTACTAAAAAGAAATTTGAAGACCAAAGTGGGACTCGAACCCGGGTCTCTAACTTGCCATGTGATTATGCTAACCACTACACCAAGCGACCCTCCTATTTATGCCTTCAAATTTAGGCAATAGAGAAGTACTTAAATCTGAATGTTTATCCAAAAAGAAGTAACCTTCAATAGCGACTTTAAATCAACAAGCTGGAAATATTACAAACAGAATTCAAATCAGAAGGTATACAAGAACTAATAAACCATGTTAATATTGTCCTCGTTTACTCTAACATCTTGGCCTTACATGTTCTAAAACATACTCCAGGGAACAGTTCTCTAAAACAAATTATTAGATCACTAACAAATGAATTAAGTCTGGTATGCTGATAAACACATCGACTTTGCTTCTACAATTGTGTAGTACCTTGCTTTTGCTTTGTTTTTGTACACTTGTTACAAACAAGCTTAGTTAGCTATGAAATGTGTCTCTTTAGTTTAAAGTTTTCTTTTCAATCAGTTTATTGTTTAAGAGTGCGCAGTAGTGGCTGTGACCTGGAATTTTGTCCCGTAAGAGCAATGTAAATCGTGCATTTTTTGGGACTTTTCATGCCTCCAGTTCGTTGGGTTTTTATAAAATAAATAAATTTTTATTTTAAAAAAGTGTATTCATTTTGATGGCTCCATGAGCCGAGTTTCCATTTTCTCATTACTTAAACCGTGACATGAATCAAAATTCAAAACTTTGTAAAAAAAGGTAAAGTTTGTCTTGTTTAACAGGCGAAGTTAAGACTACAAAGTCCTCTCTACCACTCAACCTCAAAAGAAACTTTGTATTTGAGTTTCTTGGTTTTACTATTAAACTAATACAATTTTTTTTAAAGTGGTCAGCGGAGACACTGCAGTACAACGCCATCTTTCAAATAAAACTTATTTAAAAAATATCTTATGAAAATTATTGGCGTAAGGACGGTGTCTCAAGATAATGCTTGTTTTACATTATTCTCATGAGACAAAAATGGCTGACAGCTACTGTGAACTCACATGCTACTTGGAAAGCATTATGTTTCAAGGCAAAAGAAATCGAAAAGTAAACAAATAACTGGATTTCCAAGTCAAAGCTTTTAATTTTACAACCATTTGAAACATTTTACTAGCCTAAGTTTGATTATAACCTGAATAAAATGTAAACTGAATAATTTATATTTTGTTTTGATTTTCAGCCGTAAGGTAAGTCCTTGTCTATGCGGAGAGGCAAACCAAAGGTCTGTGGAAGTTTACAATATGTTCACTTGTGTGTGGTTGGTTTCAAGTGTGGTGGTATTTCATTTATTCTAGAAGCTAAGGAAACTGTCGTACAAATCTTATCTTTGAAAATGTGTGATAGAAATCGCCGAATAATAATATCGTCAGAAAATATTCTGTCTATTATTTTAATGAAAGTTTATCTAGGATTAGTGTGTTAATAAAAAAAGGCAAACGGTCAAATTTTTGGGTGATACCAAACTGGGCCAGTGGTTAATCCTTTCCAAACCCCAAAGGGTCGTTAGTACAATGGGCCAGTGGACTTCCGGCACCCTCCCCAGACCCTTGCCGACTCAGGTGTTGATAAAGTCCGCCTCTCAAAACTCAAAAACTCTTGTGGCATCCATCACATTGATGCAATCGGTTTTAGGATAACATCGGGAATCGACGAAAGCTATCCTACCACTGTACTAGCGAAATCTTACAAATGGCCTATTTGTACACAATACTTCCTACAGTATTGTTTTCTGGGGAAGCTGTGCTTAAACAAAAATTTCCAGACTTTTAATACTTCAAGTCTGTAGTAGGAATATTATCAAAATTAAAGTCTAGAGAATCGTGCCGCGATACATATAAATAAACCGAGATTTTGACTGTAAAAAGGTAAAAGGTAAAGTTTGTCTTGTTTAACGGCAAGATTAGGACTACAAGTCCTCTCTTCACTCAACCTTTACCTAGTGTCACCGTATTAGTCACATTACATATGTATATGTGGTGACTGCGGGGATCGAACCCGCGCCACCGGAGTAATGAGCTCCGGAGTCGCGTGTGATACCAATACGCCACGGATCCGCTAAAGTAGTTTCACTTTACATTTTTAAAACTATGGTATGGTTTTAAAATTAAATCTGCACAAACGCTGCTCTCCTATGAAACACGTAAATTTGTATTCAAAACATAACACAAAACAAATTACAAAAATATATATTTTTTAATAAAGGCATCGCGTCGCCTTCCAAGAGAGCGTGGTTTCAAGCATTGGCTAATATCCAAATAAGTTTGACTATCGCTAAAATTAAACTATTACTGAAGAAATTTAAAGATAAAATGTTTGGACCGAACCGGGTCTCCCGCTTGCCGAGCGGTTATGATGCTAAAATTAAACTACTAATTTCATATCTAAAAGACATTTATTTACTAGCTAAATAGTAGCCTTTCCAACCCTTCTCTCAACAACCCCTACGTCAACCACAGGCCCAGTTCGACAACCCCCAAATTTTATGTTTTCTAATAAAAATGTTTTAACATCATACGTCGAACAACTAGTTTAGAAGCAACAAAGTTTTTATTAATTTGGAGAAACCTTAACTTCACGGTTCAAATTTTTAAATTTAGAAATTGTACATTAAATTCAATTTTGTTTGTTATGAAATGTTATGTACAGTACAGAAATTTTCATTATTAAAAGTTACACAAACTGTCCCGTATAAACTCGTCTTAAAATCGGAGTTTTGTCTAATGTAATAATTCAATAAACTTAAGGTATTTTAATTATTTACGATTAATTTGCTATTGAAAGAGGTGAAGTTTTAACGTTATCTAATAAAAAAGGTTGTGAATATAAGTGAATCACAAGTTTAGAAACAACTTGGTTTCTATCAATTTGAAGTAACTCCAATTTTATGGCACAACTTTTAATTTTATATGCAGTTTTATTAGAATAAAAATTAAAGATGCGCAAACAGTTGAGTTCTTGTCGCGTACGTTTGAATGTTATATATTTTTTGAAATAGCTTTTGTTGTAATCCCTCGCCATTTGATTCAAAACTATTTCAAAAGTCTTTTCATATCGCTGTTGAAAAGCAACTTTTTGAACAAAACGGGAACTCCCTTATTTAAATAATTACGTTGGAGACATCGCTATCTTTATCAATGCTGACTGAAATATATTTGCGGCGGAACAAAATGGCGTCCAATTAAATTCTACCCCAGTTTGCTTAGTTATTTCACGATTCAGAAAGTCAGCTTTCGTTCTTTAGTTGAGGTTTGTTGTGGCAACTGTAATTATTTTAATTGCTCAAATCTTCTATTGGTGTATTCATCATCCCGTCCAACCAACTGTTTTTTTATTTACTCGGTTTTCTATTCACAGTTTTTATCAAATTTCCTTTGAAAAATGAGATATTCATGCCGTCAGCCTCTGAACATGGGCCAGGCCCAGGAGCGTGATTAGAGCAATAATTTGAAAGTGAGCGATTTGATTTGCTAAATATCAAAACATAATAAAAGATACTTGAATACAAAATTAAATTTTGAGCCGATTAACGTTGGTAAATACAGAGAGTCTCAAAAAATGTTTACATAATATTAACTTGTAAATTTTATTTATTATAATTTGTGTGAACTATTTCAGTTGTTGCTAAAATGTATAAAAGTTCAAAATGATGAACATTAACGTTGATACATTTAATACACCAGTCTGATATAGATTGGTAAATTGGCCAAAGCGCATGTCATTGAAAGAATAAATAATCAAAATAAAATGGAACCTCCAGCATGTTTTTGAACTGAATTAAATAAATAATAACATTCAGTTATATTGTTGAAACAGATGTTTTTAATTATCAGCTGGTGTATTTCCTAAAGATAAAATTTTAGTTTAATGAGCTACAGTACATTCAATAAAGTCTGTATACATTTTTTTGATACACTGTATAAATGTTTTCCTTTTCGAAATTTGAAGTGAATGTTGAAATATTTCCAGTACAATTTTTAGACGGCGCCAACTTAATTTTTTGGTACCTTTAATGAAAATGTGTTAGCAAATGTCCAAGATGGCGGTGGACAATTGTTTCTTTTGTAGCCATCTTGTTTTGACTTATTGGATTTTGTTGATTGGTAGATGGCGTAAATGTTTGGACCATAAGCCCAACTGTTATTGTTGCATAAAACCCCATTTGGGGGGGGGGGGTGCCCCTTTCCTTAAAAGGGAACTTCCAGCATATATTACACTCCGTTAAATGAAATTCGCTAGGTTACGTTAGCGCTTGTGTTAGGTTTTTTAATTGACTTAATTTTTTATATCAATACTTATTCGTTTAATGTCTAAAAACATTTTAACTACGCTGGCGCATAGCTGAATTGTGTTTCTAATAGCTTTAAAACTTTTTAAACCCCTAATTTTGTGTAACCCTGTCGACCAGTCTGGAGGTCTATTACCGCAGGTCAGTGACTGTACACAACTAGCAAAGTGCAGTCTGTTCACTCTATTAACGCTGGTCTAGAGCTGAGTCTAGACTGGGTTTTGGTTTTGTTGCCCCACCCCTCACCTAGGGTGTATACTCTAGTCTTGTCTACGCTATAAACCCCGGGTGAACTTTGCAGGCCACCTACCTCCACACACACACACACACACACACACACACACACACACACACACACACACACACACACACACACGTACACGTATGGGAGAAAAAACAGAATCCATCACATTGTTTGTGTTGTCTTCATAACGTAAAATACCTCTGGGTTTCTATCCTCAAAAATTTAGGACATTTTATAATTTAATTAGATAGCTTTTTTAAAAACGGGGTAGCGAAATCACGCGGCCGTTGGTCCATTGGTCGTTGGGCTATTAATTGATTACCCATCAATGATAGTTTTACGTTGGGCTAGTGACTCAATCTGGGGAACAGTCGGCCCGAGTTAGTAACAAGACCTCATCATCCATCATCATCCATCATCCTCATCATCCATCCAAACACTCATCACACTCGCCATCATCCCACATCCACCGCCTCAGAGAAAGCCCGAATTCGTCCGCACAAGGAACACACGACACTGCGCACGTAACAACTGGCTAAACAACGGGCCTTCTTTCAACTGATGCTGCCTAACTGTCAAACCAACCACTTGCAAGGATTTACATTAGTCCCTTGCATTAAGCAGCTGAGGGTTGTAGCAAAGAAAATGTTATGGTAGGTAGATTTCGCATTTATGCCACATAATGGAGGCAAGGAAAAGAAACATAGTTGTGGCAGCCCAAGCACAAATAGCGTTGCCGTCTTTCATTCCCTCGGCTCCAAATGCTCGAGTTTCGCCGATGTCGATGACTTTAATGTGACCAAATCGTGCGATTTTCCAGAACGAACAAACTTGCGCGTGCGTCAGTGGCTCTACTTGAGACTCGTAATTCCCTCGCAGCCGCTATCTCTGCTTGGGCTGCCGCACTATGTTGATTTTCCTTCCTCAGCCATTCGGCACCTATGCGCAGTCTACTTATTATAACATTATCTTTGGTGGTAGTATACAAACTTAATATATGATGATGGAACACTTAACACTTTTAATAATTAATGAGGTGTATACAAAAAATATATAGATTCGGACAAAAATTTCGCCACCGGATTTTCGGAACTGTATAAAATCCACTCCTCCCTTGTGATGCGCCCCCTCGTGGTGTGTGGTGGGGGGGACGACGTTCAAGTTTATTATATGGTGCAGCGTGCAGTGGTGATTGGTGTTGGGTGGGGGGAGGGGTTATAACGGAAGTTCAAGGCAAGGCAAGGTGTAGAACAGGCTCACATATTTGATACTGTCTGTGTCTGGCCCCTGTCTAGACACTCACACACACCACTACACTCTCACTGTACGGGTAACCAGGCCAGGGAGTTCCCAAAACAACACAAACACACTCATTTATACAAGTAACGTAACATGCTACAATTAGTATTTAATTCCAGTTTAAAAATTACAACTACTTTAGAGTAAAACTGAGTTGCTGACTCTTTATATCATATATAGGATGAGTTGGTCTTGTCCACTGCTCCTTGACTTTCTTCTATGCGTCACGCTGACTCTGTAGTCCTGACTTCGCATCGTAATAAGACAACTATACAGATACTGTTACTCAGGTTAAAATATTATTACGGACATCGTTTTTTGAGTGAACATAAAGTACATGACGTTTCGGGATCTGGAATCTGACCTCGTCTTCAGGTGAAAAAGAACCGAAATCATAACACAACACATTAGTAAAAACGCTAGCCTAAAAGTAAACAGCCACAAGCTGACCAGTCACCCGATACCAAATAACCTTAATTTTTCTTTTTCCTCCGTTAAACTTGTTGATTGTATAACAGCTAGACTAGAAAGCAATACAACATGTATACACAATTTACGAAATTAAAAAACAAATAGAGAAATCAAGTGCGTCCTCGGCCAGTGACTGCCTGTCTGCTTGACGGCCGACATTCCCTTTGGCTGGCTCGGAACAATGAACAACCAATCACAGCCGTGAACCAGACTGACCAACCGTAACAGAGAACACACAACATTATTATTTATGCGCAGCCAACGGAAAAGAAATTTCTTATAATTTTGATCAATGAATCAGGGTTTTAACAATCAGGTATACTGTTACCTTTTTCATGGGTCTTTGAAAAATTGCTTGCCAATTAACTCGATTAACTTCCTAAAAGCACAGACATCTGTAACTTGAATTACAAGTTGAGTAAAAGATGAAATATCTTCTCTAATGATTAATTAGTTTGCTTAGAACCGTGCAGAGAGAACTGTAAAGCACTTCTTCAGTGTAATGTCAATATTTAAATACGTTTAGCTCATTAGCAAGATTCCGGTTCTTTTGTACTAAAAGAAAGCTGAGACATTTAAAGTGTCGAGTTCTTAAAGGTGTGGACTGTCGTTCTGTTTGAAAGCACCTAGTAATAGTAATAATGAATACAGTACTTCGATTTGAGACATTTGCCACTCTTAGAGGGTATTTTAAGGTGAATAGGTGATGATAGTGAGTGTTTAGATGGATGATGAAGTGTAGTCTTGTTACAAACTAGGGCCGACTGTTCCCTAGAGTGCGGAGTGAACTAGTGTTAAAGGAAATTCGATTTATTCATGCTAGCGGCGCTTTAGTTCTAAGATGAGTGAAGGCCTGGTTATATACTAAAATTACTAAATGGCGAGCTGACAGGAAAACAGTATAATTTACCAAACAACATAAACATTAATTTGTTTAACATTTAGATTAATATAATTGCAACAGTTTAATATGTAAATCCCGTAGCGTGGCACAGGTACTGGCAGCTAGTAAATAATCAAATTAAAAGGAACAAATACCATTTGGCGAATTCTACTATAACATAAATCAAAGAATATATTATGTTAAGTAGATTGCGCATAGTCGCCACATGGCAGAGGCAGGAAAATGAACATGTTGCGGCAGCCCAAGCTCAGATAGCGCTGCCGTCGTTCTCCCCCCTCGGCTCGACATGCTCGAGTTTGTCCGATGTCAATGACTTAAATGTGACCAAATCGTGCGATTTTTGAAAACGAACAAACTTGGGGTCTACTCGAGACTTTTAAAATAATTCCCCCATAGCACTACCTGTGCTTGGGCTGCCGAACTATGTTGATTTTCTTACCTCAGCCATGTGGCATCTACGCGCATTCTACCTACCATAACATTATCTTTTCTTAAATCAACAGACATTTTTCTGACAACATTACTATACTGTACAACTTGTATATAGGCTACATCAGCTTTAAAGACAAACAATAATTATTCAGTCCCGAGTACATTGGCTACTCATATACCGAAGCTGCTTGCTGTGCTTGTGCTGTGTTTACAAGCAGTTCTGGAAGTTTCGTCGACCGCCGCTCAACAGCGCTAGCATCGAGTGTTTCTAATGTTTTTGTTGCCGCAGCTGTTTGATAATATTCTATTTTGTTTAGAGTTTGTGGATAACGACTTTTATTTATATAATCTACAAAATACACAAAGATATAATAAGTTTTAGAGTGTGTATTGTAGAAAAATACGTAACGAATTGCAATCGAATGGGGTTACTTAGACCTGATTACAATAATTTGAGGCGGATAAACTAATACGATGAGATACGCAAATATACGACGAATGCTTCATCATCAAGTTTGGTATAAAATATCTTTTTTGTGAAAATCTCGATCAAGTAGGGTACGTCAGACAGCATAATCGGTCTACCCGAAGTCCTCTTTGGTGTTCCCCATAAATGGTTTATTTTAATTTTATTGTACAAGTTTTGACATTAAACGTATTGTTGTTGTTGCAATAATCTAAAAATAGTACAATTTATCAGAATTTAATAAATTTTATGTACAGGTTAACCATCAATAAGTCAAATGTATGAAATTCCTTTAAACGGTCGAAGTGGCGACGCAACAGGGTGATTGATTTTTATGTAACAGCGGAATTAATAACCCTATTTCAATGAATTTTGAAGAGCGTTTTTCAGTAAAGTACCGCGTAAGTTTGGGGCCAAAGGCCGAAGCGAGGCGGTGAGCTTAACAAATTAGAGTTGCAATACGCGAGAGAGTAGCTTGTAGGCTAATTTTTTTAAAGCAAATGTTGGTCGTAACAAATAGGTTGAACATTTCTTAGCTATCATGCACGTCTTCCAACGCACCGCTAGAAGAAGGTCGTTACGAAACTGTCACTAACGTGCGTGCTAGAGTACGCAGTACTTGAGTACGCACTGTTGAGTGCACACTGCACACGTACTCAGACTTACGTACTCACTTAGTGACAATGTAGGCACAATACTGAGTCAGCTGTTCTGCATACAAACACACACCGCGGTGCGTTGACCTCTACACACCAGACACAGACACAGACACAGTGCCTACCTGTGTCTAGTGTATCACGCCCAGGTACAGTAGTCAAGTTTCAAATAGTTCAAACTTAAAACCTCACTGAACCAAAATTTACAATTTCTCACTGGAAACACAAAAGTTGAACACTCCCACAATATTCCAGCTTTTAGAAGATAAGGTACCGGCCAAAGATTGTGTTATAGTAGGTAGATAGCGCATAGATTCCACATGGCTGAAGCACGAAAATCAACATAGTTGCGGCAGCCCAAGCACAGAAAGCGCTGCTGTCTTTCTTCCCCTCGGCTCGACATGCTCGAGTTTATCCGATGTCAATAACTCAAATGTGACCAAATCCTGTGATTTTCGAGAACGAACGAACTTGCGCGTGCGTCAGTGGCTATACTTGAAACTATTAAATTAATTCCCTCGCAGTGCTTTCCGTGCTTAGGCTGCCGCAACTATGTTGAATTTCCTGCCTCAGCCATGTGTCTTCTATGCGCAATCTACCTACCATAACATTATCTATGGTACAACCCAGACAGATAACTCTGAACTCGTCCAACTTCACAATCAGCTAATGGTTTTAAACACTTTACTGTATTATATTTCAAAATGCTGTTTGGTCGCATAAAGACGGTGGTTTGATATAGAATATCTGTGTGCTACTGCTATGTACAGTACTATGTAGGTGACTGTGACTGTATGGAAGGACAGCTCAAGTATAATGCTGCACTTGTAATGTACAGCTCTCACAACTGTCGCCAGGAGCGCTACATGCACTTACTTCCGGTCTAGCAAAGTGCATTTCCGGTCACAACTATTCTCACTGCACTAACATTGCTCTGTGTGACGCTGCAATAGCTCGGCTCTCAGTGGTCACCTCATGCAGAGAAAGGCTGAATTCATCCGTCCAAGGAACACAAGACACCGCGCACGTAACAACTGGCTGAACAACTGGCCTTCTTTCAACTGATGCGGCCTAACTGTCAAACCCTCCGCTTGCAATAGTTTACAGTGGATCATTTTCACCTTTTGAATTAAAATTCGTTTATTCTATGCATAAATAACTACAGTAACATAAACATTTTGTATATTGGAACCCTCTCCCCCAAACAATTAACTAAAATTAAAAATAATGTTTACATTAATAAACATAATATATTTTTTAAAAGGTAGGAGTTTACCGTCACTTGTTTTGAGCCTGAAGCTGTTCCATTGTTTCACAAGTAAACTTTGAAGTTATCCAAGGTTTCGTGCTATTCAACTCTGTGTAGCCGCGAAACTAAGGTGGACCCTTAAAATTATTTTCTTATTATGATTTACATAATTTTATTTCGTATTCTCCGGAACGGGTGCGGAATCTACCTGGCTGTACCAAAGATAATGTTATGGTAAGTAGATGCCACATAGCTTAGGAGGGAAATTAATATAGTTGCGGCAGTCCAAGCACAGATAGCGCTGCTGCCTTTCGCTGTCCCCTCGGCTCCTCATGCTCGAGTTTGTCCGATGTCGATGACTTAAATGTGACCAAATCGTGCGATATTCAAGAAAAACGTAACTTGCGTGTGCACTTGGGACTTTTGAAATAATTCCCTCGCAGCGCTATCTGTGCTTGGGCTGCCGCTACTATGTTGATTTGCCTACCTCAGCCAATCGGTATTTATGCGCTATCTACCTACCATACATAATCTTAGGGTATACTCGTACATACACAGTCCAGATAAATTCGGCATCTATGCTATATCTACCATAACATTATCCTAGATTGTATATAGGCCTACGCAGTCCGGATAAGCGAATGCCGGCATGTCTACCACTATGTATGCCGGCATGACACTGTGCAAGTGGCATGACTGGCACAGCTGCACACAGACAGACAGACAGACAGTTTGCTCATTGTATTCAAATAGTGTAGAAGGTCACAGGTAATTATCAATGTCTAGACTGAGTACGCCCTGCCGACCTTATCAATCATATACACAACACACAAGGTCGCTCTCACTACACACTACACACTACACACTACACGGTACACAGTAGTAGAAGTATACAGTACACATGTAGGTCCTCTTCGGCAATACTTGGTAGTTTTCAAGCGTGCTAGGAGCCTGAGACATGTTTTATTCGGGAATTTCATCTGAAAAATGAGATATTCACGCCGTTAGCATGGTAAGGGCCAGACCCGGGACCAGAAAATGAGCACAAACGCTGACCCACAGAACACGATTTGAGCATTTGTTTCAACACTTTACATACTAATGTATTTGAACTCCCTGTAGGTCGCATTTTGGCAGAATTTGAATTATAAGCGTTCCTTTTGTAAAAATCTCGGTCAAATTAGTTGGATGGCAACTAATTTCAGGGGACTATACGTTGAAAACCTCACCATGTCTTGTGTGTGAAAGCCTCGATACAGAAGCCGCGACTGTGGATGGGGGGGGGGATGGGGAGAGTGGTTGATACCGGAAATGCACTCTGTTGAGCCGGAAGTGAGTGCATATCACGCCCCTGGTGGCAGTTGAGTGCAACTCGCTACACGGACAGTGCATTACATGGAACAAAGACAATACCCTCTCCCCTCACTACTCTATACCCCCGCCAATACCACTTGCATTATATACACGTCTGTATACGTGAGACTAGTAGTTGTGTGAACAGTAGACCCGCGTTCAATAACACACCTAAACTGCCTGTGTGAACCGTTCTGTACATCGATCTACTGTATTAGCGAAAGCCGTTAGACAAAAGGAATTCCGGTACATTTCTATGCGTTTCCACGAAATTTGTAGACGACGTTCCGGGATCTGGAATCGGACCCAATCACAGCTGTGAACCAGACCGACCAATTGCAACAGAGAACACAACAAACACTAATAGAAATAGGTATTTGTTATGTTCTGTTGCAATTGGTCGGTCTGGTTCACGGCTGTTTGGTCGGTGTCTCAAATCAAAGTATCAAAATTAACTGAGGTTGAAATTTTGTTGCGAACGTTTTCCATCGTTTTTGAGTGAACAAAAAGTACACGACGTTTCGGGATCTGGAATCTCACCCCGTCTTCAGGTGAAAAGTAACCTGAAACATAACACAAAACATTAGGAAAAACGCTAGCCTATACGTACTGTTAATCAGCACAAGCTGACCAGTCACCCACTACCAAACAACCTTAATTTTCCTCCGTTAAACTTGTAAATTTTATATCTGATCAAAAGTAATGTCGACACCTTGTGTTCACGAGTGCCAATGAGTAGGCTGTTATGAGTCTCAGCCAATGTCCAATGTCTGCAGTTATATAAACTCTGCTGGAAATGTTGCTTTGGTCACTTTTATGACAATTTATTCGCGGATTCACGCGCGCGGCACGGCTCTTGTACACAGGCGCGATATCGATAATGAAAATTGCCGTTTTATTCATGAGAACTGCGCGCAGTGTTTCTCTAGAATCAGCGAATGTATCGAGTCAACCTTTCAACTTGTTTTTTAAAAACTAGTCGATTTCAAGTTTTGTAGGGTCATGTTTTTTCAATTCAACGGTGGAGTTACCCGACAACATTTTTCATTCTTAGTTTATTTTTGATAATATAAAGTGTTGCTGGTTTGAAAAACCTGGCCGACGCACCCCGCCTCACGAGCGCTACCGTGAATCCTAGAATTTTCCATAACAAATAAGAATTGTGTACGTAAAATCAACCAAAATCCAAGATGGTGGCTGAAAATAGTGCAAAACAATATACATATTAAGTTTGGTTATTTGACTTAGGAGATGTTGGATAGCTCAAAACTGGAAACCTACGACATTTCGTTCTAATAGGCGATAGAAATAAACTATAACCAAAGATAATTCGCTGAAAATGTAAATTAAATAATTATGGAACAACAAATTATTCTCCATTCTGTCCTTCCTTACCTTGACGTGGTTGGAGATGTCATACAGTAAAATGAACCTAAGGGCAATAATTGACCTGGAAGTGGCAACAGTGATACCGGCAGACAAGGTGATGGTGGGGAGGGGTTGACGGGGTCAAGGGGGTGGGAGGGTTGTAAGTGTGACGTAAGAGACGGGGTATTGATCCTAACCTACTTTACATAACATACAGCGCACACCTTCCTTTGTTTATAGATTTATTTATTTACAAAAAAATCAGAAAAATAAACTCTACAAAAAGTAAGAAATTGTTGTATGCTAATTGCGTGGCGAACCCTCTTGTAGACTTGTAGCTACGGACGTTATAATTTATTAAATTTTTATCTGGTTGAATTTCCAATATTAAAGGTATACTAAAACGACGTTTCTGAAGTAAGAAACCTCCTCGCGTCATCAAGTGGTTGGTGAACAGTCCCTGATGACGAGAGAATTTCTTCCGAAACCTCGAGTTTTTTCAACTTCAACCTCAAGATAACTCACTTGGCTGAAAATAAAAATATTGTCAGCTGAATTCATCATTTGCTGGGATGAAATTGGTTTTATTTGTTGGTTTCCTCTGCAACTTGCGACGGGTCGACTGTAGACTACTATTGTCTGTTAGTCCTAGGTTGACCTGGTTCCAGCTCACTAAGACTCTGGTTCTCTGCTATGTGTATATTATACGGACAGTTTCTAGGTCAGTCTAGTCTCTGTGAATCCTACATAATAATGCAGTAGATACTACATGTAATCCTTTTAGCCGATCCAGATACACGAGTATGGACTTTGTTCTGTTAGTTTCTTTTTTAGAAATTCGCATATTCTTTGACGTTTGTTGTAGACGATGTAGACGATTATATTTATGTACGTTTTCCTTCGTTTTTGTGTGAACAAAAAGTACACGACGTTTCGGGATCTGGAATCTGGCCCCGTCTTCAGGTGAAAAGTAACCTAAAACATAAAACAAAACACTAGTAAAAGAGCTAGCCTAAAAGTAATCAGCTACTCCCCCTCTCAGTGGTGCTAGCCCCCCTTCCATTGGCTGTGCATAAATATATTGTATTTGTTGTGTTCTCTGTTGCGGTTGGTCGGTCTGATTCACGGCTGTGATTGGCTGTCTAGTGGCTGGTCAGTGTGCAATGGTTTTGAGAAGCTCAAAACTGCAAACGTTATTTGCTCCACGATGTTTCATTCAATGAACAGCTAGGAAATTCACTATTAACAGTTAGTCACTCTGTAGAGCTTGATAAAAATGTAAACGTTTAATATATCCGAGCTTTTTAAAGAAATATACGCTAACAAACTAATCAACATCGCAACAAACACACAAACTAGCAATTCTATCAAATGGAACCTCACAACTATTGTTTTTTACGATTTCCAATTTACCGATAACGAATTGGACATCCAATCCACAACCATTCAGACTGTATCCTGATTGTAGCCTTGTAGATAAATGGAATGCTATCAATACTTATTTAAACATTGGCAATGAAACACAATCCTGGGTCCTATTCAGTTTTATAATTTGTTATTGTCATCAAATCCTAACTACAGTGAGATTGTACTGATTTGAATGTAACCAAAGATAATTTTATGGTAAGTCGATTGCGTATAGATGCCATGTGGTTGAGGCAGCAAAATCAACATTGCGGCAGCCCAAGCACAGATAGCGCTGCCATATCTTGCCGTCTTACTCCCCCTCGGCCCCTCAAGCTCGAGTTTGTCCGATGTCGATGATTTAAATGTGACCAAATCGTGCCATTTTCTAAAACGAACTACCTTTTTCGTTCGTCAGTGGCTCTACTTGAGACTTCAAAAAGAATTCTATGCTTGGGCTGCCGCAACTATGATGATTTTCCTGCTCAGTCATTCGGCATTCATGCGCAATCTACTTACTATAACATTATCTTTGATTTAGCTCAAAATAATCATGGAGATAAAATTGAGTCAGTTTATTGTTTTTAATTAGTTAAGATCCGTTTACACTGCTCTACTTGACTCTAAAACACTGCCCCAAATTTATAATTTTTAATACTGTAGTACTAATACGATAGATAACCCAATTAAATTCATCGTTTAAACAATATAAACACTAGAACATATAAAGGGCAAATAACAGTAGTCGAGTATTAAATTAAAATACATTTATATCAATTCTAAACAGGAACATAGAGCGGAAAAAATTATAGAGTTAAATTTGAAGTAAATAATAGAGTGATGTAATTTCAACCCGAACAAAGAAAAAGTAGACCAATACCAGTAAAAGGTCAGAAAAATAACAAATTTGGATCAAAGAATAATAGAAAGAGGAATCAGTATGGATAAAAAATCTATTCAGAAATATAATAGAAATTTAATTAAACACATTTGAGCTGAAAACTACATCTGAGTATTGTATAGGTGTCTGGCATGAGCGTTTGTATTCAATAGATGCAATCTGCCTCAGATAATTAAATATAGAGTTGAGAAAGTTAGTGTTAGTTTGCATACTGTATAGATTTGCTAAAGCTATCACATTTTCCATATAAAAATAAACCTTTCAATAGATGCAGCCGGCGTCGGTAACGCAAGAGTGTGGTCCCGAAGTCAGTAGGTTCGACCCCCGTGTTAGCCAATAGTCCGTTGTTAGTCCGTCGCTAAGTTCACCGCACAAAACCATGGTGACTAACAAAATAGCTTCAAAAAATGTGTTATTTCTTTATTAATTTATTGACTGCCTATTACTTACACGAGTACAAACTCTCCTCTATTATAGCGTGCTCAAACTGACCTTGGCCGTGCCGAGTATTGTACGTGTACACATTAACATACAATGCTAGCTTCAGGTCAGTGTATTAACTGCACTTTATATCAGGAGTGAACACGTGACACTTTACATCAGATCTATTCTATGCAAATACATTAATACATTTGACCTATACAAAAATACATGATTTATCGGAGGTTGGCCCGAGCCGATGTTTCCAGCATGGCTAGTAGCGGCGGCGGCCGATGTTCTGAGCCCGGTTAGTAGCGGAGGGGGCAAGGCGCGCTGTGACGTAGTGTCTAGACTCACCCCTTCCCCCTCCGCTCCTCCCCCTCTCAGCCGACATAAAAACAATCATTATTGTCGTACGCTGATCAGCTGTGAGTGGTGAAAGTGATGTGGCCACGTACATAACACAGAGCATCTCATGAAGAATTCATAGTCTGAACAAGAAAAACGTATATGTAACAAACTATTTCACCCAAGTGTGTTTACGAAGTTTATTGTTGACGATGGCTAAAACATTATTACGGACGTTTTTGAGCGAACAAAAAAGTTCACGACGTTTCGGCATCTGTAAATCTGACCCCGTCTTCAGGTGAAAATTAACCTGAAGACTGGGTCAGATTCCAGCTCCCGCGAAACTTCGTGTACATTTTGTTGACTCAAAAATTATGGAAAACGTCCATTAAACATTAATGTTTTAACCTCTGATTTTGTTTACGGTTAGAAAAAATCGCCAGGCACAGGCGTATAGTTGCGTCAATTGGTTTGTGTACCGGCAAAAAGGTCAGGAGGGCTACAATAGAAGTCCCATACGCGTCTATGGGACAACACTTGTGACTGTCCGTCCCGATTTTTCCGGACAGTCCCGATTTTGAAGTTGAGACTCGATTGTTTTTAGAGTTTTTCGGGCACAATCCGGTCGTTCTCTTGAGTCTCGGTACATGACGGTACACCCTGTATAACCACAGCTCAGTATCGTGTACAGTTATGATGTTTATCATTTTATGGTCTCCAAGTTTGCTGACACTTTGCACTTTATGTCACATTGTTCAGCACAGCTACTGGTCATTGTCTTTTGTACTCGTGGCCCGTCATGGACGGGTTGTAGCGAAAAATTACTTTAATTATGTGATGGCACAAAATATAAACCAGGCCGACACGCAGTTAAGCGCCGCTGACATGAGTGAGGCGAATTTCCTTTGCAATTTGTTAAGCTGACTTTTAATCTCGTTCCGTAGTATGTGCCTTCAATAATACAATGAATTCGCCGCGAATAAACACCGCGGATCCCAAAAGGTTCCTAAAACGAAACACACCGTGTACAGTTATGATTCTGAACTACAGTAGTACCAAACATAAAATAAAACCAAACAGTTAACCTAAAAGTTTGCACAAAACTTGAACAAAGCTCGGTAGTTGACTTGGATTCCAGAACTATTTAAAGAAGCTGAAGTTCTTCTGAGAACCAAATGCTTTAAAGTGAACTTGGTTTTACAACCCCTTGTGACTGAGTCAGCATTCTTCACCCTGCCTTCCCCTCACCACCCCTCGCCAATCATCATCTGTACCGCTTCATACCGGCAGTAGGAAATAAAAGATCTAGACTTTCCTAAAGACTAATGAGATTTTATTCAATACTGATTTTGCAGTTTTTCTCTTATGTCAACAACTTTCGACGGCGCAGATTTAAAAATTTAGTTTCCATTGTTCATGTAGACAAAACCTCGTTGCTAATAAAGTGACCTTTCAGAATTTCAAAATAATTCAGGTATTTAAACAAGCCTTTTTTACGTGTACGAAAGTAGTTCCAAAGACGTTCTTAAAATTTAGGTAAATATAGAAAATAATATATCTGATGTAGGCCTTCGTGTAAAAATGGAATTTCGTCAAAATTGTAGCTTTTGGATTACAATAAAAGACTACACTCAAGAAGTAAATAATTTTAGATTCATAGTATGAAATGAAACATATTATTATAACTAGCTGACCTGACAGACTTCGTCCTGTCAAAAAGATTTGTAATGTGGCCGTTTGTTTTTGTTTTTTTACTGAACATATGTTTTATAAAAATAGGGATATCAGCTGGCAACGAATAGAAATAAAGCTCAAATTGTTTATGTTTTAGTTAGAACACATTTGTATGTGAAAAGAAAACTGTTTAAAGGGGGTTCCCGGCAATTATTCGAATTTTTCTCGCCGTAAAAACCATCCTTGAACTCCAACGAACATTTTAAAAAATTTGGCCAAATTGGTCCAGGCGTCGTTGAGTTATGCGGTTAGAAACACATTTTGCGATTCATTTTTATATAATAGATTATCAAATGTCTAACCACACGATATTATCAGTGTGTCATCGTTGACAAAATCATACATTACCGTCTATTTGAAAACCCATCAAGAAAACTACCCCTCATAAGTCTAGCCAAGGATGTCATGGTAGGTAGATTGGGCATAGATAGCGCTGCACAGAGCACAGATAGCGCTGCCACCTCTCGCTGTTTCCTCGGCTCCACATGCTCGAGTTTGTCCGATGTCGATGACTTAAATGTGACCAAATCGACCGATATCCGAGAACGAACGAACTTGTGCGTGCTTCAGTGACTCTACTAGAGTATCTTAAAAGAATTCCCTCGAAGCGCTATCTGTGCTTGAGCTGCCGAACTATGTTGATGTTTCTGCCTCAGCCATGTGATATCTATGCGCAGTCTACTGTCTTAACATACCATAATATTTTGTGTAACACAAACTATTTAGGTTTTAAATTCTGGAAAACCAACTTTCCCTCAACCCAATAGAAACAGCACACTAAAGGCAAATGGTATGAGCCAACCGAGACGGAAGAAAGTCTAGTTTCACGAGATACCTTCATAAACATTCACTTGAAGGACAAAACTACTCGAATCAACAGAACAATTTAAACAAGCTGACGCTTCCAAAGTTCTTCTTGAGAACAAAATCCTTTAGATTGAACTTGGTTTACAACCCTCTGAGTTAGTCAGCATTCTTTACCCCCTCCCATCAACATGATGATACTTCTCTAGAGATATAGACTTCCTAGGATGATCAGTACGAAACAAGATCTTATATTGAACACAACGAATTGAACACAATTGTTCATGTTGATAAAATCATAAAGCCAAATCGGCAGAAATACTGTTGAGACAATAGAAAGTCGTCAGAAGTTTATTTAAACCCGGTCGACTTTAAAGCACCGCTGGCATGAGTGAAGCGAATTTCTTTTGCAATTTTTTACTCCAATTTGACCCACTCACAGGATCGCTTCGGCCTCAGCTTGGCCTCCTGTATGATCACGGGCAATACGGGCTTTGGCCTTCGGCCTTGGATTTTTTTGTTCTATTACGACAAGTACATATTACGAGGCTGTCACTACGCCCACAACTTCGCTTCGTAAATTTACGGTCATAGCGAAAAATCAATTTTTTGGCCGTCATTTTGAAACTACGTCTGCATAATAGAACTCTCATGATGGATTTTTATAATTTTCGGTATATTGATGTATAATAACGAAATACGCAGTTACATTAAGTTTCATAAACATCGGACGAAATTTACTGTTTCTAGATCATTGAACCTTCTTTTTTGGTGAAAGGTCCCTCCCAAAAGAGGGGTTTAGGTAATTCGATTTTGCTGATTAACGAGTTCGACGCAAATATTTAGAAAAAAAACATTTGTACCAAATTTTAAGAAAATCGGACAAAAATGCGACTTGTAGAGATGATACACGTATGTAAAGTTTTGAAAAATGCTCGCAACGTATCCTAGGGGTCGGGATCGGTGCTCATTACATGGTCCCGGGCATGGGTCTTGCTTTGCTGACGGCATGAATATCTCACTTTTCCCAAGGAAATACGATAAACACTTGATTGTGATTCATATGCAATATACTGTTAGCGTACAAAGTTGCACTTCACTTTTGTATAAGCACTGTCTGCAAAGTTCTCTGACAACTTAGTTCTAGTTTACATTAGAATAAACTCCGCGTTACCTCCACATGCATCATGTATTGCTTTTCATCGCTTTGTATCAGAGTGAATCTTCTGTATCAGTTGTGAAATAATAGACTAAAATTTGATCCGTTTAATTCGGTTTGAAATAATTTGACTTGGATTGAAATATTGTTATGGACGTTTTCCATAGTTTTTTAGTGGACAAAAAGTACACGACGTTTCGGGATCTAGAATCTGACTTCTTCTTCAGGTGAAAATAAACTTAAGACACATAACATTAGTAAAATAGCTAGCCTAAAAGTAAACAGCGCAAGCTGACCAGTCACCCACCACCAAATAACCTTTTTCCCTTCCCCCGTTCAAGTTGTTAATTTTATAACAGCTAGCCTAGAAAACAAAACAACATGTACACGTTACCGATTAAAAAACAAATAGAGAAATCAAGCACGTCCACGGCCAGTGACAGCTGCACACTGACTGACTGTCTAACCAGCCACCAGACAACCCCATTGGTTGGGTCGGAGCAGTGAACGACCAATCACAGCCGTGAATCAGACTGACTGTATGAAATTTGAATAACTGATACATGTGTAGGTTTTTGTGTCTCACACCAATCTAATACTCGTACTATATAGCCTATTTTGAGTTCTTAATAAGCCAAAAGCGGTGCGTTTATTTTCGTTATAAAAACTCTGTAGGTTTGAAGGGAATGTGTAAAACGCACCGACATGACACCTGAAGACGACAGCAGAAACATGACATTTCGAAACGTCGTCATGTTGTGCATGTTACCTATCACTGTATCACGTGTTATGTCTGTTCCTGTTGCCAGACTAAACACTGGCAAGTCTATTCCCGTCTACTGTATACAGTATACACCATAAACTCACTTCCGTGTAGAGTTACAACACCGTCACCTATAGAAAGCAACGGTCAACTCTGCTGTTCGACCACATGGGCTCATGTTTGGTGCAACGACGTGTGTTGAAGGGGGTTTTGACTTTCGTTCTCGGTTTCGATTAGCAAACTTGTATTTCAAAATGGTGGATACAGTTTTTGTGTAACATTCAAAACAGTGAGAAACCACGCATAGACCTGAATCTTTGATCAGCCGAACGAGACAGAAATAAATTGTCTTTAGTTTCGTTTTTGTAACATTTCGTTATTTAAGATTTAGCAACTTCTAGAAAACTTTGTTAATGTTGATAGGTTGGCATGTGTTTGCAATATACCGTAAATACATATTTCTTTCATCGTTACTAATGTGTTTTACTGAATTGAACATTTATTGGTGTAATAATCTATTCGTTTAAATAGTACTATATGACAGTAAAGTTGATGGCTGCTAGGTTATTCATGTAAAATAGCACCATTTTATTTTCTCAACAACTCACTGAGTTCATAATCGTACTTCCTAGACACTTGTTCTTCTTGATTTAACTAAACCATGTGGTTATTGTCATATATTAAAAGTATTTTGTAAAAAAATGTAAACCGTTGGGAAGATTAAATAGGTAAATAAACAGATTTTCCTACCATAAAACAGTAGTAGTGAAACCCCAATCCGTAATAGAGTTGGTATTATATAATTTTAATAATCAGAGGCACAAAATGTTAATATTTAAAATATTCTGCAATTACTCGTAACTTTCTCAGCTGTTGGAAAAATGAAATTCAAACGCTTCGTCCATCTTTAGCGGAATTACTAGCATTAAACAGTTATATTCTATTTAATTGTTACACCAATGGCACTTTTAACTAGTTACTTAACCTAGTTGTGAACATCACAACACGCCTTTTTGCGGTCCAAAACCATCGCATTTTTTGACACATTCTCAAAACAATATCCCATAACTCAATACATATGACTTTGCGAGTAAAAATTTACTTTCACATGAATTCAATATATTAGTCCGCTGTTACGATATCAATGTATACAGGGTGACAACTATATTTTATCCACTAATGATGTTATGACACACACTCAGACACATACATATATACAACTGGAGAGTGACACATTGTTAACTCTGTCTCTACGGGTGGAAAATATTAGATTCACGTCACTGTGACGTCACTGTGCCAATTACGTCACACTGCAGCGTTACTAGCTTGTAAATGCACAAGTCACTACAAATGCAGGCCGACACGCAGCTACGCGCTAAAACATGAGTGGATCGAATTTCCTTTGCAATTTTCACCCTATAATTCACCACGCTCACAGCCTCGCTAACTTTTGAAGAATCGATCTTTGCGTTCGATCAACATGCAAAGAAAAACAGATGTTACAATATAAAGTTTTAAAAATATGAAAAACTGCGCATGAAATGAAATTTAGAACCAACTAAAAACTGTAAACGACCCTTTGTTAATCCTTAGGTGATTTTAGCCTCAATTATTTTTATTTAATAAAGTTAAAGTTAAATTCAAACGGAAGTTGTTTGTTAATAAACCTCGCCCAGACTTATCAACTGCTTACTTACGATGCATCTTTCTGATTGGTTGACCATAAACAGGTCACGTGTTTTTCCATTGGTCAAAATACACCAATCACGGCTTACCTTTGACCAATCACGTTTTTTTCTGCATTGACCACTCTTAATACTATTTTGGGTAAATAATGCCTCTCTTGGCATTCAACGGCACTGAAATCAAAGATAATGTTACAGTATGTAGATTGCACATAAATGCCACATAGCTGAGGCAGCAAAATCAACATAGTTCGGCAGCCCAAGCACAAATAGCGCTGCCCACTTTCTCCCCCTCGGCTCCACATGCTCGTGTTTGTCCGGTGTCAATGACTTAAACGTGACCAAATCGGGTGATTTTTGATACTCTTAAAAGAATTCCCTTGCAGCGCTATCTGTGCTTGGGCTGCCGAACTGTGTTGATTTTCCTGCTCAGCCGTTCGGCATCTACACGTTGCTACCTACTATAACGTTATCTTTGCTGAAATGAAGCGTCTAGAATTAATTTGTTTCGGTACTTTTGAGTAAAGTTAGAGTTTTCCAATGAAATTGCCATGTTTAGGAATCTAAACAACAAAACCATTTCTAGAAGATTGGGACTTGCTCCAGTTGCTTCTAACATGTATATCTGTGTGTGTCTGGAACATGGAGATATCCCTTCTTCTACATTCTCATTGTATTGACAGGATAGAGAGATGGGTTAGACGTTTCTATATTCTTCCAATCTTTGCTAAGTAAAACTAGGAAATACTCTATATTCGTATAGAAAGATTCAAATACCGTCTATCTGTTGTGATGAGCTATGCTGTCCATTTTCAAAATCTCGATTAAAAAGAAAATTGTTTTACATCTTTGTACTAGACAAAGTAATAAATTGGAGCATGCACTTTGTATGTGTGAATGTTTACGTGTAAGTTAAAGTCGAATGGAAGAAGGTCCTATTCAGAAATCAGAAATCAACTCTTTATTGTCACAATACGTTCATATACATAGCTTTGCTATAAAACAGGTGACATTGTCAAAGTTTGGGGGTATAGATTAACATTTTTTTTAACATGCAAAATATGTAAAATAGTTGATAAATACGTAACAATACTTAAAACATAGTAATGTAAAACAAATTTAAATAATTCCTATTGCAATTCTTACTGAACAGTGACTTTACACAAACTATTATCGAAACGTTGAATGATTGCACATAATAGTTTCCAAATTTGAGGGTCTGCCTCAGCTGCGCGGCAAGGGTCTGCCAAAATCCAAAATACGTCGACATTATAAAAGTTAAGAAGTATTTATTTTCAAACATAGACGAGCTAAGAAACTTGCCTAAACACGTAAAAAGCGTTTCCTTTCAAAACTATGTGTTTCCAGTGTACAAAATAGAGTTGAAAACACTAAAACTTAGACGGGCTGTATACACGTGTCGCCAAACTCCTCTAGTTACCGGTACCAAATATGTTTATTAGAGTAAACAACTATTTTGAAATGTGAATTTAACAGTCCCGCGTTAAACATAAATAATATAACTGAAATTTCCTTTGCAAGCTCTTGGTTTGACAGCTAGGCCGCATCAGTTGAAAGAAGGCCCGTTGTTTAAACAGTTGTTACGTGCGCGGTGTCGTGTGTGAATTTATGTTTTTTTCTGAAATGACCACTGAGGCGTACCCTTAATCAAAAGGTTTGGTAAAGAAGATTATAAGCTCGACGAGTACATATGAACACACACACAAAGACAACTGCTATACAGAACTCACTCTTGAGAGTTGTTCAGTTTTACATCCCTCCCAACTTTCCTACTTCAGTTTCCTTTCTTCTGTTAGGTAAAATAACAACGCCGTGTCACTGAAACCTTTAGAGCCCATTAAATCATGTTTGCAATAAAGCAGGCCGACACGCAGCTAAGCGCTAAAGCGCCACTTGCATGAGTGAATCGAATCTCCTTTGCAATTTGTTACTCTTGTTCGTTCCGTTCACAGCCTCAGACTTACGTGTTCTTTTACTGCAAGTTATATTACATAATGTGAACGCCATTTGGCCGCCATTTTGAAACTACTCAATGAGTTGTCATAATTTTTATTGCAGTGATAGATGCCATCAAAACACGTATTTATTATAACATTCGACGAAATTTACTGTTTTTAGATAATTAAAACGACTTTCTTGACCAAAACTCCTTTTCCCGCCGAAAAGGGGGTTTCGGTAGCCCGATTTCGCTGGCTAACAAACTTGACCGGTATATTTAGGAAAAGAAAATTCGTACCAAATTTCATGAAAATTGGACAAAAATGCGACCTGTAGAGAGTACACAGATAAAGTCTTGTAAAAACGCTCCAAACGTGTTCTGGGGGTCAGGATCGGTGCTCATTTCATGGTCCCGGGTCTGGGTCTTACCCCATCCATGGGCTGACGGCTTGAATATATCATTTATCCAAAGGAAACTCGATAATACCACGTCACTCAAACCTTTAGAGCCCATCAAATCATGTTTGTTGTAAAAAACAAAACATAATTCATAAAACTGTGTAATGAGTAAATAAAGCCTGGTTCATGTCTTGACATAAAACTGTAATATAGCTCGTATAACACTGTCAGAACTCGGTGTTAAATAATCTCTCAACACTGTTATAACAACATCTCAACACTGCTAGCAGTGCCCGCGCCAGCAATATTACGATGAGTTTCTTTGTTATGAAGGGGTGTTTTATACGGTAAATATTCACCTTTATACTTTATTCCTGGTGAAATATGTTGTAATTCAGGATTTTGTTAAGGGTTGTTTACAGTTCATTTCTAGTTTCTCGATTAAAGATTTGAAATTTATGATTGATTTTTAAATAATTTTCGGTTATGTTGGTTAAATCTATCATTTTGTTTGACTTGAGTCTGTGTACACGATTTACAATTCTAAAATATTACTAAAATGTTATACAACACTATTTTCAAAATTATTTATTATTAGCGCCCGTGATAATATGCCACGAAAGTCTGAGGCTGAAGGTGAAGCGAGGCTGTGAGCGGAGCGAATAAGAGTGACAAATTGCAAAGGAAATTCGATTCACTCATACCAACGGCGCTTTAGCGCTTAGCTGCGTGTTGGCCTGGTTAAATAGTTAAATCAGCCAGAACCTAAAATAATGTACGAGTATAATATGATATATTCTCAATGTCAATCCCTTTTTATGCAACTACGCGACAAATGTCGGGTTGGGTTTAAGTGCTTTTCCCAGGATTTAAACTCTGATTCAATTTTAGACTTTGGAGTTAAATAAATTTCAAAATAAGGTTTGTTCCAAATGTATACAAAATTTGACATACAACACGTGATCATAAACGTATTGTCCAGAAGGCACTGCCTGTGTGTAAACATGACCCTGTGTTTTATTAAAATTTTTAATACATAAATATTTCTGACATCATTTACTTAAAGTTTTGTTAGTAAACAAACTATAGAAAGTTGAATAAAATGACTTTAAATTGATATGTTGATAAATATAATAATGTAAATGTTTATACGACAATTTTATATTTGTTTACGTTGGGAAAAGTTTAATATTTGTAAATAAAATTCCTGAGAGTTTGCTTCCATCGGTATTAACCGGGTTGTTGTACGGTTATAACGTACTTGATGTTGTTATATGTTATACTACAAACTGAAATCACCTGTTTCAAGCTCGACTCGTGAAACTCAAGTCTTGAACCAAGGCTATAAAATGTTTACAGTTTGGTGTAAAATTCAAATAAAATTGTTTTGCCAAAACTACCGCGGTGAAAGTTTATTTCCAAGGGGTTTACTGTGTTTTGGAGCTCTAATTGAGTTGTAAAAATGTACAACATGTTTTATCTGCGTCATTTTTCTTCGTTAAAAATAACAAAACGTTTTAAAAACTACTAAATTTTCTTTCAGTATCGAAATATTATTTATTTATTATTATTCACGTATAGGCCTAGTCAGACGTTAACACAGTCTTCAAAAGTTGGCTTTTCTTCATGCCTAGACTTGATTAATCCTTACGAAATGAGGAGCTCTTTTTCTTGCATCAGTCCCCTGGCTACCCCTCTCCTTTTTGGTAACTTCCTTCTGACCAATTGTCTAGTTGACTAAATGACATTTGTTGACTTAATGACATTTGTTGACTAAATGTGTTCACATCATAAATGCCTGTTTGTCTGGTATGTACCGCTCTTAAATCCTCTTTAATTGCAGCGATCCATTTAATTGTTTTTGTCAATGGTCCGGTTTAACTGGCTAACAAAACTGACCAAAATATTTACAAAAGGAACATTGGTATTAAATTTTATGCAAATCTAACAAAAGTGTGACTTGAAGAGTGGATCTATACACAAAATTCTCAAACTATGTTCTGGGGGTCAGGACCGGTGGTCGTTTCATGGTCCCGGGCCAGGGTCTTACCGTGCTTACAGCATGAATATCTCATTTTCCCAATACACTTTCAATAATTATAGGAAAAGAAATGTAACCATATTTTACCTCGATCACCTAGTGTACGTTGAATAAGTCATAAAGCTCTCTACATTAACCTTAGCCTCTTTACCAAACTCTGTCAATAATACTGTCCCCCCTCCCACTCCCTCTCTCCCTCTCTGACCCGCGGGTTATGTTTACGACGATCACTACTGGAGGGTTAAGACGGTTTATTCCGCTCATAAAACTCTACTGCACTTGTTTCCAAACTGGACCTCTTGCTTCGTCAAAACAACACACGGACTTAGAGTTCTAAAAGTGTTTTGTAGTAAATCAGCTTTAGATTTATAATGATTTAGACCATTTGGGGTATTGGGGTTGTCTTTACGATCCTTTCAATTCTAACACATGTTTAGTCGTGTTACGTTTGTTAAGGTTGAAGACTAGAGTGAGCGTGTATGACAAACTTTTAGGTTTCTGAAAGCCTTAACCCTCAAAATTGTCAGGCTTTTAATTAGTGCTTTTATAACTATTCCCTCCTGATGTCCTCAAAACCATACAACGGATCCATGGTATCACGGGCGACGAATTAGTATCATCCAAGCGCGGGTTCGATCCCCGCATTCACCACTGACAAATTTGTTTAGCGACTTTACGGTAACGCTAGGTAAAGGTCGAGCTTGAGTGGTCGAGAGGACTTTGTTGTCCTAACTTTGCCAAGTTAAACAAGATAATCCTTTTACCACTTTTTTACAACAAAAATACGTAAAACCAAATAAAAAAGCATTATAAAGTTAATTTATAAAACTTACATAAAAAATAATGTTATGATAGGTATTTATTTATTTATTTTCCAACGGCAATACAGAATACACCAATTTACAAAAAAATGGTAGGTAGATCGAGCGTAAATGCCACACGGTTGAGGAAGCAAAAAGCCCACATGCTCGAGTTTGTCCGATGTTGATGACTTAAGTGTGACCAAATCGTGCGATTTTCTAAAATGAACGAACAGCACGTGCGTCAGTGGCTGCACTTGACTCTTAAACATTTAAGCGCTATCTGTGCTTGGGCTGCCGCAACTATGTTCAACCTCGGCCATTTGGCATCTATGCGCTGTCTACCTACCATAACATAATCTTTGCTTACATGTTAAAATAAACCTCCCCTACGGACTACGGAGTCGTAGATAGACTAAGGACCTCAGACTGTCTAGGAAGGGCTCGGCTGGGAATAGCGTCGTAATGTGACATAGAGGAGAAATATTGGGACATAAAATGTGGATAAAGTGTTGGGAAAACACGCGACCAGGAGAACAGAGATATGCAGGAGACATTGACGAGGCAGTTAACACTGGGGGACAGATATATAGGCTGGGACCACACTCCTACAATGGGAAATTGTACATTTGTGTATATTCCCAGTTGTAGGGTCTTTTTCGAAATATTTAAAAATTAAATAATTAATCCTGTGTGGTAAATGTATCAAATGCTTTTAAAGTCATGTAGTAAATTATGGTGTGGGCAAAAATAATTGTTTTCTAATTTCGTCTCAGTAAAATCAATAATTTGGTTTTCTTAAATGAAAATGTTTTTTACTTACGTAAATACCTTTTTACCAGCTGAGTAGATGGTCAAATACTTGGACAAAACATTTGTTATGTAAAGGTTCCATTTTTCCTTCAGTTCTGTCACGTGATAGGGTGGTATAAAAATAGGTAACGGTGATTGGTCAGTTATGCGACCAATCCGGGGGGACATAGCGTGCTGATATTTATTTATTATTGGCTCTTCTCGTCCAAGCCAAAGGACTTACCCAAAAATGTGTATACTCTGTACCGCAAGTAACTATTTAATATTACACAATTTGAGCTGAACATTCGGACTTTTATAGTTAACTTTATTTATTTATTTTCCAACGGCAACACACCAATTTACAAAAAAAGAATACAAGTTTGAGAACCAACACAGTAGATGTTTGTGTTTAACTAAGTTGACATAATAAATAATGAATAATTACATAGTTGATATAACATGCAATAGGTTTAAAAACCAAAGCAATAGGTTTAAATGTGTTGACTAAATTCGAAATACACAATTTGCCTCGTAAATAAACTTTTAATAAGGACTTTTTAAATAGGTCTTTATTGACTTGAAGGGAGGTTTAATAAAATTGGTAAAGTTTGTCTTGTTTAACGAGGTGAAGTTAGGACTACAAAGTCGTCCCTACCGCTCAATCTCGACCTTTACCTGGCGTCACCGTATTGTCACTTTAGAAATGTAAGTAGTGACTGCATGGATCGTACCTGCGCTACTGGAGTGATGATCTTAGTCGCGCGCGACACCAAACCGCCACGGGTCCGCCAATATTTATGAAACTTCTATTTGCTTCAAGTAAACTTGCCGAGAGCACTCTACAAAGACGTGGAGGTCGCGGGTTCATATCTCTATGAGATTACAAACTTTTGATTGTGCTTTGATACTTTGATTTGATACACCGACCACCCTTAGAGGGTATTTAAGGTGAATATAGGATGACGGATGAGTGTGTTGAGTGTTTTTGATCGACGATGAGGTGTAGTGGGGCCGACTGTTTGTCAGATTGGGTCATTAATTAATAGCCCAACGACCAATGAAACAATGTCTTAGGTAAAATTATTACGAATGCTTTACACTGTTATCTCCACGGCAATCAGCCTGACTTGTTGTAGCTGCAAGTAACAAGCAAGAGTCTCTTCCACGTTCATCTAAGATCTACAGTAGTTCAGTTCTCTCTGTTCATTGTTGTCAAGGATGGATTGTCTAGGAGACACAAAGGACTAGACACCATTAGAACAACTCGAGTACTTGTACTTGCTGTCTAGTTCACTCCACCATTGTCAGCTGTTCTCCCTTTGTACTAGTAGGGGAGACTACTGTAGCTATGGTGATGCACTTGCTGGAGTCGGACGTTTAGTCACTCTTAGGATACTAGAGACACCGTAAGGTCACACAAGCCATAAGACTGTGGTGACTGCGGGGATCGAACCCGCCCCACCAGAGTGATGAGCTCCGGAGCCGCACACGATACCAACCTGCCACCTGGTTGGACCTAAGCATTTAAAATAACTTTCAGATTTTTGAACGCTAAGGGCGGTAACGAGACGCTCAAAAACGTTTAGAGTATCAAAATAACTCTTGAACTTCCCCCGCGTGTCCTGTACTTTTATTCTTTGCTTTGAGACACCGACCACACTTAGAGGGTATTTTAAGGTGAATATGGAATGATGGTGAGTGTGATGGATGATTAGGTGGGGGCCGACTGTTCCCCAGATTGGGTCAATAGCCCAATGTAAATCTATCAGTGACTCTAGACACATTGATTGTGTGTATGTGAACTGAGGGGACGGTTTAGGAGCCATAAACTGTGCTAAGAATGCACCAAACTGCATCGCGCTCTCGGGAATGTTGAACAACAACAACAACAACTGTTGTTGTAAATCTGTCCAGGAGACACCCAACACAGAAGAATAAACACTCGTGGTTAACATTGCGCAGGTGAACAAGGAATTCCTCAATAGATCCATAAAGTTAAGAAAATAAAGGTAAAAGTTCGAAAATTCAATGCAAAAGTAGGTAAAATAAAAAATTTTATTTTCATATTTATTTTCAAATACTTTTGTTTTAAGAAACAATTACATAATATATATCTTCTTAGTCAAATAACTTTACATATGCGTGAGAGCGGTACAGAATAATGTTCCGTTTGTAAATATCTTGGGTAAGTTCGGTAACCAGTAAAACCAATCCACCGGGAATAAATTTTGGGAGGGGGCGTAGCTCCCAAAAAGGAGGTATCACGCTATAAAACAGTATTTAATATGCAATTTTGATGAAACTAGGCGTAAATTTTGATCTGACCAAGTTGGTGGGGGAAAATCGTGTTTTCGGGCAACAATTTACAATGTCATACAAACTTATTTTAATTTGAAAAGCTAAAACTTCCCACACATTCTAACATTGAAATCCCAATCAGGCATACATTTTTGACATCGGTGTTTTCCCAGTCATGAGCCATAAACTCATTTGTATAGCAAAATGCAAAGGGGTCAAAACTTTTTTCGAAGGAGTTTTAAAAGCCTTAAGCTCTGGGGCACTTTTAATTGAATTTGGCAGCCTGTTGACCACTAGTAGCTAACTCCTACCTGAGAAGGTAAACGTTCATGAACTGCCGTTCTGTGTCTCCCAGTTCGGAAGCTCTCCATGCCTCTAGTATCATAAGAGTGAATGTCACTTCCTCTTAAGATGACTGAGCATAATTATGTTTACCAATTTTCTTTACAATCGGATTATATTTGCAGTTTGTATAGTATGCCCCAGGAAAGAGCTCTTTCGGTGTAATTTATCCCTCTCTCGTTGCTGAAATTCTCTAGGCCTCACGGTGGCGCTTATGACAATGCGTCAGTTATGTTTTTTATTCACTGTTGCCTTAATATTCCAAAGATAATGTTATGGTAAGTAGATTGCGCATACATGCCACTTGGTTGAGGCAGGAAAATCATCACGCACAGATAGCGCTGCCGTCTTTCTCCCTCCTCGGCTCCACATGCTCGAGTTTGTCCGATGTCGATGACTTCAATGTGCGTGTGCGTCAGTGTACTTGGGCTGCTGCAACTACCTCAGCCACTCTGTGCGTTGTCTACCTACTATAACACTATCTGTGGTGCAACAATGCAGGGATGACACATGTCGGGGCTAAGGAATGTCTGCTTTATACACATGCATTATGTATACTTATGTTATGTGTTATTTATATCTCTTCCGGCCGATACTTGGCACGGCAAAGCACTTGGGAATTATGCATTCAATGTGACCCCAAGTTTAAGAATACGCCCATTGCATTCGTTCATACAATCAGGTGATAGCCCAGACTAGATACTTGAGTACTTTAGTCTATGGTGATACGTTTTAAAAGCCTCTTACGTTTTCAATTTTGTAACAAATGTATTTTTTGAAGCCTTTGCAATTATAACATTGTCTTTGTCATGTGACATTTGAATATTTTTTAAGCCAAGTGAAATTATTTTTGCTCACAGTTTCACTTTGGTTTTCGGACTCAGATCTATGTGGTCTTTTAATTCAAATTTTACATCACTTCAAATTGTCATTAAAATATTTTTTGTTATATTGATGGGTAACATTAAATCCCATATATATATTTGAAATTTAACTAAAATCAAATGAAATTTACCGTTTTCAATTATTAAAAATACTTTTTGGCGAAAACTCCTCAAAAACGGGACTTATGGCATTTAATTTTTCTAACTAACGAACTTGACTAGGATATTTACAAAAACAAAAAAAGGCTTGTATCAATTTGAAGAAAAAAAGGAAGAGAAGTGTGTCTTATAAAAGTATGTATACACACGTATATACATAGACAAGTTTTTGAAAATGCTTAAAACGTGTTCTGGGGGTCAGGATTGGTGCTTATTTCATGGTCCCGGCTGACGGCATGAATAGCTCGGTTTTCAGTTGTTAAATTGTTCGATGTTCCACTTGGATTTTCACTTTAACGTTTACTTTTAAAGTCAAACTTCCAATGTAAAAGCAGACCCGTGGCTGGTTGGAATCGTGCGCGACTCCGGAGCTCATCACTGCGCTGACGCGGGTTCGATCCCCGCATTCACCACTATTTACATATTTTGCAAAGTGACTGACGCTAGGTAAAGGTAGAAGTTGAGTGACAGAGATGACTTTGTAGTCCTAACTTCTCCTCGTTAAAAAGGACAAACTTTACCATTTTAACTTTTAAAAGTATTTTCGCCGCATTTACGCAGCAAGATACTACAGACTACTCCAGTCCTTAGAACGTGTTACTTGGTGCTTCAACTAATTGTGTCTTGGTCCATTGTCTGTGCCTAGACAACACACACACTTCAACATGTGCTACGGCCTACGAGTCACTAACACACATGTCTACCATACATACGCACTCACGGGGTCTGAAGACGGCATCAGATTCCTGATTTCGAAACGTCGTGTTCTTGTTTACCAAAAACAATGTAAAACATCCGCAATAATTGTTCAGTATTTCAGAATTCCTACCATCGTCTGGAACAACAAACTTCAAACAATTAGCCGATATATCCATAGAGAAACCTGTTATCCTGGTAATAAATACCTGGTAAAGGTTCCCAACTTGCAAAATTTCAATTGCATGAATTTTGTAGCAAATTTCTATAGTAAATAGATCTATTAATTTCAATCGCAAGAGAGAGCGAAATGTAAGTGGAAACTGCGGGTATCGAACTCAGCTCTGGAGTCGCGCACGATTCCGGCCCGCCACGGGTCTGTAGTTCACCCGCACTCAGTCTATTGCATTATCTAATTTCTTTATTTTCCAGTACAGGCGGTGAATGTACTGGAGACTGTCTGAACACTTTGCCGAAATCTTGTCTGACCTTGACTGCAAGCGCAGACGCATTAACCTGCCGGCAGATGCAAAATAAACATTCCGGGGGCACTCACCGCGCATGCGCACAACTGTGCCAGGCTTTGCAGTTGTTCCCAATATTTCAAAATTGTTTGTTGAATTTTAAATATTTTGTTGACTCTTTAAGTTACTACTTCCTTAATTTTAGCGGATTTCTAATTTCAATCGCTAAAACAACAAATATTTTGTTAAGTAAAAGGAAGGAACGGACTTTCCAGCCACTTCCGGAGAAAACTACTCTAACGTTTCGGGTAGTTAGAAATCCACCCGTCTTCAGAGGACTACACTAATCGGAACTACATTTAATTAATATCTTAACTTAGAACTAACCTAGGGTATTCCAACCAATATACTACAATAGCGCTACATCATAAAATTGATGGCTTGTCAAATTTACAAATACAAATATGGACAAGTAAAACGAGGACACGTTATAGAGATAAAACTACATATTGTAGCAACATACAATCAAGCTGAAAAATCAAATAGCTGAAAACACAGAGATGTGGTAGTAGTTATTAATGAAAGGATCTCAGACTCGGACCGAACCTCTCATTACTACAGGGGCACGCACGTAGTGCGAGGTTCGTGGTCCGAGTCTGGAAGCCTTCAATTGTAACTACCCTATTTGTTTTCAGCTAAGTTTAACATGCTTCAATTGAATTGACTTTATTATATCGTGTTACTTCTATTTATACGCTTACTTTTAATAGGTTTAAATACTAAATTCCAAAGGCTTTTGAATCACTCTGTATAACGCAGTGGCCACCACTTGCACTCAGTGCAAAAATGACGAAATCGCCTCAAAAAGTCCATTATTTAGTTCTATAATAGAATTTTGATACAAATTTGCTTTTTTTCAAAATATTAAATAATTTGTCCTAATAGCCAGATGGGGGTCACGTCCCTACCCTTCCCCAGAGTATAGCCGCCAATGTCCGATTTATACTTATTCTTGGTATTGAAATGTTGCACCAGCAGCTTGTGGGATGGGTTCACGTTGCCGAAATCTCAGCTGACCTTGACTGCAAGTGCACTCTCAGGACCAGACGCATAAAAACCGCCGCCAAATGCAAAATAATAAACATTTGATGGGGAGGGGACGCTGCAAACAACAATTTGGTTTTTGGCTGAGGTGCAACAAACCGGTCCCACAGCGGCCGCGGTGCAGCGCTGCAGTCTGTCTGGCCCGACCCGACCAGGATATGGGCGTCCAGTTTTCGGGTTGATGAGATTTTTTAATTAAAAGTCGTAAGCTGAGTTGCTGAAGTCACTGAAATAAATTTTAAGTGTACAAAATAGAGTTGAAAAGCACTAAAACTCATGATTTCAAAGTGTGTTTGTTAAACTAATCAGCCCCTTATAGCAAATCGGGCTCTAAACACGTGTCTGAAATTCACAAATATATCAGTTATTAATAGCTGATTGGCAGCACACCTTCTTTATTAAAAATAAAACTATTTTTAATTTTTAATTATATTTCAGTTTCTTAACAGAAACCCTCTTCAGATACAAAAATAACAATATAAACAATTATAAAACCAAATAGTTTAAAATTAAATCATGGCTATACACATAGAAAAGTATCCTATAGTTAGTACCAATAAATATGTATGATTATAATTATAATTTTAAATTTTCTTTCAATAAATTATTCCAAATAGGTGTATGGTCTGTGAGGGTTTGCTAAAATGTGAATTTGGGAATTTATAGTCCATGTATGATGTTTCCAATATTGTCCTTTTAAATAAATCTTTTTCATAACGAAGAATTTCTGTTTCATCATAATTAATTTTGTGGTTTCAAAACTTTATGCAACACTAAATTACTTTCTTCATTTAAGCATTTTCATTGTATTTATGTTGTTTTATTCTTGTATCTAGAAATGATTTAGTTTGGCCAATATAAACCTCAGAACAGTCATGACAGGGAATTTTGTAAATTAAATTAAAATTAAATTAAATTTCAATTCAAATCACTCTCTATCAACTAAGATTGGCATAGTCAGGAACTTGTTCCATAGAAATAACCTTGTTTCAACTCACAAAGAAGAAGAGTCGAAAGAAACTAAAAGAATATATGACGTTTTACAATCTAATGATTATCCTAAACAATTCATAAAACACTCAACAATTAAACAATCAACCATTCATGACAACAATGAAGAACAAATTAAACCTATTTCATACATAACAATTCCGTATGTTAAAGGACTTTCTGAGAAAATTAAAAGGTAACTAAAAATTTAACATATCCACATCCTTTTCCACAAATCAGAAACTAAATTCAAAACTAATAAAATATAATTACAAATATGATAAAATTTAATTTACAAAATTCCTGTCATGACTGTTCTGAGGTTTATATTGGCCAAACTAAATCATTTCTAGATACAAGAATAGAACAACAAAATACAATGAAAAGTGCTGTGAAAGAGTAATTTAGTGTTGCATAAAGTTTTGAAAAACCACAAAATTAATTATGATGAAACAGAAATTCTTCGTTATGAAAAGATTTATTTAAAGGACAATATTGAAACATCATACATGGACTATAAATTCCCAAATTCACATTTTAGCAAACCCTCACAGACCATAAACCCTATTTGGAATAATTTATTGAAAAAAATTAAACAATTATCATACATATGGTACTTTAACAGATATTTCTTTCTATAAATGTTTATTGCCATTATGATTTAATTTTAAACTATTTGGTTTTATAATTGTTTATATTGTTATTTTGTAATATTTCTGTTAAGTATAATAAAAATTAAAAATAGTTTTATTTTAATATAAAGAAGGTGTGCCCAATCAACTATTAATAATGAATAAACCACCTTCAACATCATATCGACAAACACTGAGACAAATATATCAGGGTTATTTATATACAAATTGCTTTTAAACGTGATAAACCTACGCGCGTATAGCCTTGCAAGTGCTTGGTTTGACGGTTAGGCTGCATCAGATGAAAGAAGGTCCGTTGTTTAGCCAGTTGTTACGTGTTCGGTGTCGTGTGTTCCTTGAGCGGACAAACTCAGCTAACAACTGAGGCGGACCTAAAATTCTTTTCCAAAAATTCTTCTAATTAGTTGTTTTGATTGTGCTACAAGCCTTGGGTGAATAAGTGTCTTAAATTTGGCACTATTTTAGGGTTTCTTGATGTGGAGATTAAAATTGATTATGATCCCCCTCCCCCAAAAAAACCATGTGTGACGCTCATTTTAGGGGGTTTCTCCTGTGCGATCTCGGGCGTTACGAGGCTCCTCGCTGAATAACAAACTCGTCTGAGATATTTACGAACAAATGTATTACTAGCTATGATAATTGGACAAAAATGCGACCTGTAATGAGCTGACCCATGTAATATACTTACATACTCTTGTGTATATATAGTTTTAGACAAATTATTCAACACTTGTTCTACGGGTTAGGATCAGTGCTCATTTCACGGTCCCGGGCCTGGGTCCTACCATGCTGACGGCTTGAATATCTCCATTTCCAAGTGAAATTCGTTAATAAAATATCACAGTTGTCGTAAAAGGTAAAACACTTGAGAGCAGTAAAGTTTACAGAGTTGATGAAACGTAACACGGAGTAAAACTAATCAGTCCGGGGGCAGTGAAATGTTACACTGTAACTCAGCAACTCTCGTGTAACTCAGCAACTCTCGTGTAACTCAGCAACACTGTAACTCAGCAACACTACAACTCGTACGTACAACTAAGTGTGAGGGGTGAACCTAGTGTACTCTTTGTGTCAAGTTTGTTGTTGACGATGGTACAATTTTTAAGGTTAACATATTATTACGGACGTTTTCCATCGTTTATGAGTACTCGACGTTTCGGAATCTGGCCCCGTCATCAGGTTAAAAGTAAAGAAAAACATTGCACAAAATATTAGGCAAGGAGCGAGCTTAAAAGTAATCAGCGCAACCTGACCAGTCACCTAACACCAAATAACCATTTTTCCTCAAACTGAATTAACAGCTTAATTTTAAGTTAACTTTATAACAGCTAGCGTAGAAAATAATAAAACCTGTAAAAAAATTACAAAATTAAAAATACAAATTAAAAAATCAAGCACGTCTACAGCCAGTGACAGCTGCACACTGACTGGCAGACAGGCAGCCCCATAGGCTGACTCGGAGCAGCTGACGACCAATCACAGCCGAGAACCAGATTGACTTACTGTAACAGAAAACACATACAGCTCTGTGCAATTGTGTTCTCCGTTACAATTGGTCAGTCTGGTTCACAGCTGTGATTGGTCGTCCATTGCTCCGAGCCAGCCATTACTGTTAACACGATTCCCTCTGTTTTCTCGAGTACGTCTACTCCAGAGTTTGTCTGAACGCAAAGCTACACAGTTATTATTATGCAAATCAGCAAGGTGCGGCCCGTGCGTGTGCGTGTGTGGGTGAAATGCAACAGCCCACACACAAATAATCAACTCACACACACACAGGTAAGCCCGACACAGGATTCAATCAAACATTGAACCCCGTGATGTTGTCAGCAACGCATCTGTCTGGACTCTGGACTCTTGAGAGGCTTATTTTCCCTCTCCACTGTCTAAATATTTTTCAACAAAGTTAAGACTATGAAGTTTCCCTACCAGTCTTTACCACAAATAAATTCCGGAATATTTATTGTTCGGAAACAAGCAGTTAAAACAATACAAGAACTTCGTGAGAGAGAGAGAGAGTCGTGTAGGGAAACATTCAAAATTTGAATTCGAAAAGTAATACAATACCATAAGAGGTAGTGACATGCACTCTAATAAAACTTGTATAAGAGTATTAACATACCTAACAAGTTTTAATATTTTCACAAATATAATAGTTTACCCAACACAAAAAATCCATTTTATTTAGTAACACTTTATCCCTTTACTTAAATTTCAATTAGTCTAATTTGCCAATTGAAAATTGAGTCGAGTGTCAATCCAAAATGAGGACTTCTATTTCAAAAGCGTTTCTAAATATTGTATACGTTGTGATTTTTTCGTAGTTTTTGAAGCATTATCCCTTAGTACGACCCTACCTACAGGGCACACAATGGTTAAAAACGACGCCCCCCTCACCTGACCAACCCCCCGAGTACAAGGCCGAAACCCAGACACGCAGCTAAAAATAATAACCGATGCGCTGCGCCCAGACCAGACGAATTAAAGAGTAAAAAACCCGGCTCACACCGGGCGAGCTCAAGTGCAATTGAAGGTCATCACTTTGCACCGGTCAAAACGTAATGTAATGGTACGACGACCTGGGCCAGCCAGACAGACAGACAGACGGACAGACAGACAGACAGTGTATGTAAAGTGAGTCTAAGTACAGTCCGCTTCAGGCACCGCGAGGTGTTGCGCTCAGTGCAGCGTTTAACCCTTTACGTAACCGCGGAAAAAGTAAAGGTCCTGAAACCGAACCTTGGGGGACTCCGGTTTCTACTCTAGGCTATAGGCAAATGGAAAGGTACGTTTTCCTATGTGCAATTTGGATGGTACCGAAAGTAGTTCTGAGTTTGAAATATTATTTCGGACATTTTCCATCGTTGGTGAACAATAAAAACACGAAGTTTCGGGATCTGGAATTTGAAAAAGATTTTCGGGATCGGGTTGGTGAAAAGTAACCTTAAACATCTGGGGAACAGTCGGCTCTAGGTTGTAACAAAACAACACCTCTTGATCCATCAAAACACTCATTACACTCACCATCATTCCATATTTATCATAAAATACCTTCTAAAAGTGGTTGGTGTCTCGAAGCAAAGTAACATAATTCAAACATTAGAGAATGAGCTAGCCTAAAGTTACCAGCGTAAGTACAGAGTAGATATCTACTCTCTCCTCCAGTTGTGTCTATAGGGACTGAATCTTCTATGAAAAGTATTTACATATTGCATTTTCTGATTTCGGGGGCTCTACCCCGAAAACTTTTGGAAATTCAAAGCACTGGTCGATTTAAGTTTGTATCTTCCTATGCATAATCTTTCTGGATTTTGTCTTTTTCCCGAAAGGTTTCGGGAGGTCAGGATTCTTTAGACCCCTCCTCCCTGGTGCCTAGTGCGTTGATAGAACTGGAACTTGTATCATCTAGGGTTCTCTTCAATCACGCCAGCTGCTGATGTCTGTTGACCTCGGTGCCTGGGAATCTCACGGCGAGGTCGCAGGTCGCAGGTATTTATACAACCCCTCCAGAGATAGACAAGTTTGATGACGTGTCCAGTGTCCGACCCATTAGCGGCTAGTCTTGTCTCTTTAACCCTTAACCTCCACACACACACTCGTGTAGCAGACATTCGTCACACGGGGCTGAGACTGTGAATTTGTAACGGTTATTATGACACGCTTGTGTATCCGTGGATCGGAAGTCACGTTAAGTTGTTGGTCTATTCCATTGGTCGTTGGGCTATCTGGGAAAGAGTCGGCCCTACTCATCATCATCAATCACTATTCATTCCATATTCACCTTATAACACGTCCTTCTAAGAGTGGTAGTGCCTCAAATCAAAGTACAGAGTTTCGAGTTTCCATAGGAAATAGAAATTCATTTATCATATCACAAAGAACGAAACGTCGTGGAATCAAACTGTAGTTTTGAGCTTCCCAACACAGTCTAATGGCAAAACTTTATAAGTATAGATAAACATATTTTACAGCCCCCCAGACCTCCGCTTCGGCCTGCGGCCTCGCTTGATAAAATAAGGCCACTCGCTGTGCTCATGACATTGCTCGACTGATTGGACTTTGTTGGTTTTGGAACGTATGTTTAAGTACGGTGTCATAATTGTTTATACTAAGTTCAATCGAAATCTGATTATAAATACAATTGTTATATACGGTAAATCCCATCTTGGGAAGGGAAATTACATAATTTATACTTTATCATCGGAATTCGCTAAAATTCGCGATAGCGCTTGCTCAACACAATGCAGACAGGAGTTAAGCCTTAGTAGAAGCTACATTTCTATTTATTGCTTTCCTATAAGTTAATACAGTCCAACCCTTTCCAACAAGTTACACTTAGCTAGAAACCAAAACTATATTCCAGTAGTACTGGTCTTGTAGCTGAACTGACTGTACCGCAGGTCTAGTGTGCAGCTGCACAGACAGTACCAGTACAGAGGTCTAGCGTGTACCTGCGCGGACTGTACGAGTACTGAGGTCAGTGCACCGCGTATGTCGTTATTATTTGTCAAAAAAGTGCAAATTTGGCCCGCCGGGGTCAACCGCACGCCGCTGCACCCCTCCTCCCCCCGCACAGTCTACATGCGCTGCACTCGCACTGTGGGGGGCAGGACGTACGAGACGAGAGATTTAGGGAAATCAAAATTTTGTTAACGTTTGTTTATCTTGAAAGTTAAGTTCATTCACCAAAGCTGCTGTCTTCGTTAATTAACAAAAACCGGCTTACACATTTTGAAGAGTAAAGGGCATATAATATAGACAATTTTGAATTAGTTTAATCATTGGAAGAGAATATTATGTAATAAATTCTAATATATAAATACTTTAATAATTTTAATTTTTTATTCATAGGCCAAACCCCATCCAGAAACAAAATTTCAATGACTTAATTTCAATACTAAAGCTATTACAACGGTTCATTAAACTCCAACCATACGTTTAAGTAATAATTACTGTATTTTTAAAATTCAATTGAGTAATAAATACAGTAAAAATTCGCTGTATATATTATTTCTTAAATATTATATTACATATTATACAGGGTGGCACATGAGTCAGTTGACCGACATGCATTCAATGAAATGCATGTCAACTGACTTATGGGCCACCCTGTATATTAACTTGTCTTTGAAATCATTAAAGTTTTGTTTTTATCCGGCCCTTTTTGGTTGGGGAGGTTAAAACATGTTAATTCTGTTAATAAATTGATCTATCTACCTAATGTTTTTTTTTTGAAATCCGAGTGTTGTGTGAAATAATACCGTTTCCCGCAGGCCCCAGTAAAATGTCTCTTTGAGTGACCTGAAAATCAGGACCTTGACCTGGAAATATCCTGAAATTCCATTTAGGAAAACCAGTATGAACCCTGTAACAACATCAAAAAACTTATAAACTGATAAAAAAATACAGAAATAATTCTAGATTCCAATTATATTCTGTAACGTGTAAAGCCGTGTCCTGTAATTGAAATGTAAATAAGAGCTGTTGAAAGGTAGAGACTAGAGTGCATTTACGTTAACGTCTATATTTACATATTCACTATCCATAACTTCACTGATAGCATATGTTGTTAGTGTTTTACATGTAAATTCACACCAGTGCTGTTAGTATTTACAATCTACATGTAAAACCCGACTCTCCATTACCTTACCTCAGAGATAATGTTATAGTAGGTAGAGCGCGCATAGATGCCACATGGCTGAGGCAGGAAAATCAACATAGTTGCGGCAACCCAAGCACAGATAGCGCTCCCCTCTCGGCTCCACATGCTCGAGTTTGTCCGATGTCGATGACTTCAGATGTGACCAAAACGAACTTGCACGTGCGTCAGTGGCTCTGAAAGGAATTCCCTAGAAGCGCTATCTGTGCTTGGGCTGCCGAACTATGTTGTTATTCCAGCATCAGTCAATCAGCATACATGCTTAATTAACCTAGCTTTATTAAATGTTCACGAAATTTGATACTGTTACAATTTTTTTTGCCAATCTCTAGGCTAAGTTTGTTAACCAGCAAAGTCGAAAGTTAACTTTTGGGGGGTGTTCCCCTTAAAAATGAATGTTTATGCTACCGTATACAAAACTGTCGTTGATTCAATTTCTATGGAACTTAGTATACAAACCTACAAAACCCTTGCAGCCATGCTGAGATGGCGCAGAAAATTATTTTATCGCATAAAAAAACCTCATTTTTCATGGTATAACTTATCACTATATCACTATTTGATATGCCGACCACTTTCATGAGGGTATTTTAAGGCAAATATGTGGTGAAGGATGAGTGTGATGAGTGGTAGTAAAGAGTTATGAGTCTTGTTACAAACTGAGGCCGACTCTTCCTTAGAATGGGTCATTAATTAATAGCCCAATGACCAATGGAAATACAAGGACCAACGGCTTAACGTGACTTCCGAACCACTTGTTCCCCGTTATAGGAAATTCGCTAGGATTCGCGGTAGCGCTTGTGTCTACGCTTCGGCTATGCTCGATACTGTGATACTATGCTTTGAGACACCGATCACTCTCAGAGGGTATGTATGGGATAATGTTGATGAATGTTTTGATGGATAGTTCTAAGTAGGCTACAAGTTCGTTCTTCTGCGATAAACAAAGTAAAATGTAATACATTAATTCAAACAGCGCTGTTATAACAGTCTATTGCACTGTTTAATTCAGTCGAGAGCCCAAAGGAAATCAAAATAAATTGAGGTACATTTAGACAAAAACTAGATTTCCCTGTCGACGTTCTCAATTATTTTAGTTCTGTTTGTTGTGACTTTGTTTTGTCAAGTTTAGTTTGGAAACAGCTGGTGTAACGGTACTTACAGCTGAGAGCAAGTGACATTTGATGTCATTTACATTTATGACAAATTAAAACTATTATAATAAATTGCCATATTATAACGTTTATGATATGAACTCGATCTGAGTACGCACAACTCAGACACTTCAATAATCGAACATTACAAAAATGTCTTCATGCAGCAAAAAACTCTCAATAGAAAAACTAATTTAGATCTAAACCATAAAAGAGAAAGGAAAATTGTTAGGAAAATATTAGGCCCGATCAACACTGAACTGTAAACATACAGAGTTTGTAGTAACAAAGAAATGAAATAATGAATTTATTTTTTCAACATTATACAACAATTACAAAATAATAAACATATTTGGAAATTTCTGTTGAAATAGAGGATTATACACTGACATACATTGAAGAACAAAGATGGCAATTTTATGGCTATACAAAAAGTATGCATCATCCTATACTAACAAAGCAAAATTTGGAAATTTATAAAATTCAGAGTAAGGTGAAGTTAGAAACCAGGCCGACACGCAGCTAAGCGCTAAAACGCCACTGGCATGAGTATTATCACGAGTTCGCTACGCTCCCAGCCTTGCTTCGGCCTCCGGTCCCAGACGTACGTGACCTTTTACTGCATGTTTTACTACGTATCTTGAAAGGAAAATTTGTTTCAAGTATCATTAAAATTGGATTACTTATAACGCTCTTAGAGCGAAAATCACTTTTGTCCACCATTTTGAAACGACTTTATTGGTTTTAAAGCGGCAGGTATCACAGATATAAACACATTAGACGAAAACTGATCCATTGGAAAGTTGGTTAGAAGGAGATACCAAAAGGAGTTTGCCAAAGGTGTTTTAGTGCATTATTTTAGCATTTAAGCACTTTCGATTGAATTTGGTAATTTGTTGACAAAGAGTAACTCCTGCCTAACAACTATATTGTGGAATTAATGTTAAAAAATATTGATGACAAATTCAATTTAGAAATGAAAAGGTACGTGCCTAAGGACTTAAAAATAACATATTTTTAATTTGTATTACAAAAAGTAGGTTTATTATTTCTTTTAATTCAAAATATAATAAAGTCCAAGCAATCTCTAGCAATGGAAGTTGGAACGGGATCCGATGTTTTGACTGCTGGATGGAAATATTTACATGAAATCCTCTTGTGTTCATTTACATTTACAGTTTTACATAACACTGCTTGCATATTCATAGAACTGATATGTCGTCAACATCGATATGACAATGTCAGCAGTCAGCTGTTCATTCGATATCAGCGAATGCAATGAGTTAATCCTACACAGCTGACTAGAGAGCTGAACATTGAATAAATAGTCCTCAGAGTTTAAAATTTATTACTATAAAATGTTTTAAGAAGTTTTGTAGGTCTATACGTTTGTGAAAAATGCCCACAACTTGTTTCAGCAAGTCAGGAATCAGAATTGTACTTAGATTTGTTAAAGTTTTGGCAAATAGTCACAGAACACAATCGATATTTCAGTCGATTAGCTGTCTCGATCTTTGGCCGATATAGCGAGAAAACAAACGACCCGTCACCGTCGAATTTGAACATTAAATATCACTTCTCCCTCATAGTTCTTTATTTTTAAATAAAGATTAGCACACAGTGTAAAGCAGTGAAATATGCGACTCAGTTAATAAAATATTTTATTATTGTCATCGTATACAGATTTAAATAATATGGGGTCAGAGATTTTCTCCCAGGTCTGGTTTAAGATTTTGTAGTGTAAATTAGTAGACTAATTTCAAAGCGTTTTAATTACAAATTAATAATTTGTCAAAAACTTTGTAATATTTTGGTGGAGAGAGCCCTATATCTCATGTTAAGCTATTTCCATTACGTTAATAACAGTTGGTACAAGGAAAATAATAGCAGTATTGGACAAAAAACCAGCTGTAATTACTTACTTTCCTGGAAAATATCTATTTATATTTAAATACTTCAAAGATAGTATTACTCATCAAACATATTTTTAGACAATCTCCAGCCGCCTGGCCAGTTTTATCTTATCGCATTCCGAGAATAGAGTCACAAAAATAATTATCCAAGCGATAAAAATCAGCTGCTAGAATAAATTATTTTGTCAGTTAGATCAGTTGGTTACGAGATTTCATCGTGTAAACACACACGCTTTGTACAGTGTACATAGTACAGTGCAGTTGTCATAATCTGCGGTGTTTCGCGGAGAGTAGTTCAAAGTTTTGACGCCAGTGGCGCTAGCTGTGTCCGGTTTTTCAACAACCAGCTTCCGCGTCGTTCTTTCATCGTTTCGGTTGTGTTTTGTGTTGTGTAAGTGATCAAATTCGAGTGTTTGTGCCTAATTTTGGATTATATGCAAATACGTTCGTGGACATATACAGATTGAATACGGTATGTAAATTATATTACGTTTATATTTCATGTGGTTTAAGTTGTTATGTCAACTGGTTGACAAGATAATTTTATAGGTTGGTTCTAGGCTCAAACGAAAACAAATGTCTGCTTCCTAGCTTCGTATGTCTTAACTGTATGAATTTTCGAGTAAATCGCAGTTATTATATTTAGTTTTGGACCTAAAGGTAAATAGCATTTGTTATATTTCATGTGAATGAAGTTGTTATATTAACTCGACGGTGCGATTTGTAGGTTAGGCTGCCAAGCTCGAGAATGAATAATTAGACATTGTGTGTCTAGCCTCGTACGTCTTAGCCGTATGACTTTTCAATTAAACCCAATGATATAATTATTTTGTTTTGCTCCAATTGGATGATAATATTTTATATATTATGCGAATTAAGTTCTTATGCTATCTCGGCTTTACGGTATTTTTAGGTAGGTTTGCCTAGACTTAAAACGGATAAGACTTGTTTCTTTAAAGTCGTGTGACTTTTCGAGTAAAACTCAATTATATATTTAGTTTTGGGCCAATTGGGTAATAGTGTACTTACTCTAAGACAAATGACTTTTGGCGAAGATACTGAAAGGTCATTTATAACAAAATTAAGAATTATATGCAGTTCTAGATCTGTTTGCTATGTAGGCTAGACCTGAATTATTCAGACATATTGACTATAAGTGAGTAAAAATAGTGCAATTAACCATTTAAATAATTATTTTGGAGGGCCTATATGTCGTGGTTTGAACTGAATTTTGGAACTTTGCCCAAACAACTACAAGCTCTCTTACAACTTCCTTGTAAAGAGTAGCACATCTGAACCGCCTAGTTTTGTTTTAGCTAATAGTGAATATTTTCTATTTCCAGATAATAATATTTGTAACAAGAACACAGTTTTGCTGAAAAGTAAAATAAGCTTTTAATTATTTTGAACATGATTTCAAATTATTATCAAAGATGTTTCTTGAGAGTGTGCACATCACCTATCGGCCATTTTGTTCTTTGTCCCATAAGAACAATGTAAAACAAGCATTTTCTTGAGACACCTCACACCCACAATTTTATTCTCTTCAGATTTTCATATAGGTTGCATTTGAAAGATGATAATGTACTGAAATGACTGCGCTGGGCACTTTGTTCGAAAATATTTTTAGTTTAAACGTAAAAACAAGAAGTTTAAATACAACGTTTTTTTATTTTTTTGATTTCCGTATACCGCAAATTACTAAAAACTCTTATCTTGGCCAATATTAGTACACAGGGACAATGGGGAAGGGGGGTCCATACTGAGAAATATGCAAGTCCAAAACTATGCGTTTTAACTTTTTAAAGCTAGTTTTCGTAGTTTTTTTCAATTAGTTGGCTTGGACGTCTACTACAATAGCACCTACATATACATACATATGTTAGTAAAACCGAACTTCCAAATACCTTGTCAATTATATTAACACATTATGTATCGCATAATTATGGCGTCTGCTACTCTATCTTGTGATGCTTTGTCGCTGGTACAAAAAAAGCTAATCCGCAGAAAGCATGATGAAAAATGCTAATCAAAGTTTCGTATGTTTGAAACCGGCGACTCGGGAAACAAACAAACAAGATGGCGGATAAACAATACAGCGGAAACAAAGAAATGAGCTGTGTTGTTTTGCAACAAGCTTCTTGCGACATTCTCTGTACTGCTACTGCACCGTCTGTATACTGCACTGTCTGTATACTGTAGTGACTGTATATTGTTGTGCCTGTTAACATGTCAAACTGATATGTCAGAAAAAGACGCGCATTGCCTGCCTTGGTGTGTCGTACCCGAAACGACGGATGGTTCAGTCTATACTCGAAGAACAAGATCGTGAAGCGTGCGTCTAAGAAACTATAGTTTTACTCGTAACGTAAATTTGGGAATTAAAGAGAGTTGTAAACGTTTGACTGTGAACATATTTGTCTAAAATGTCTTTATTGATGGACTGCGATTATACTATGGAAAAAACACCTTTCTTATGGATTTCTCAATCTCAAAGAAAACCGTTAGGAAAATTGCAAAACTCAAAGAAAAGAGTCGTGCAGGTCACCGTTTAAAAATTTGAAACTGGTGACCTTACCTTGCTTGTACATTCTTGAGACTTTCTTCTTTTAAATCGTAATGGCACCCCACCAAATAGTTCTGATATTCACTCTTATAAAACTAGATGCAGGGAGAATACCGAACTGTGAGGCACAGAACGGTAGTTCATGAACATTTGCCTTCTTTGGAAGGAGTTCATCTAGTCAACCGGTCGCTATATTAGCCCGAGAGTGAAAAAATGTAAAAGTTGAAGTTTCTCTTGTTTAACAAGGCGAAGTTACACGACTCCCTCTACCACTCAACCTCGACTTATAACCGAGCTATAATCTAGTTCTTCCGGTCCACACTGGGTCAAATAGTTAGCTTGAAATATTTCGGCATGGCTGTGGAATACCATCGTCAGTCACTAATTGGGAAATTGGCTAAAACTGAGCTACTTGCTGTCTGTCATCCTGTTGGTCACAGGGCTGCTAACCGTGCACTAAAGGCACAGATGCCAACTGTCGATGTTCTCATTGGCTGTGAAACTATAGAAGACTTCTTCAGGTGCTTCTAGGTTTAATGCTGCTATTTTTTAATTATTTCAATGGTTTCTCGGATGACTGTCGGGTAACAATGTGAATTTTTGCTAATACTTTGGTTTTGTCAAATTCTACTACATGTTACGTGCTGAAACTAAGTTCTGCGATGGCGTTCGAAAGTCGTTTGAAAAATGTTCTGGTCGCAGAATGTCCCATAACACAAACAAGTTTATAGGACCATGCTGGAAACATTAACCATATGACAAAAACGCTAAAGGATAGATAGAAAGAGCGAGTAAATGGACAAATTTATTAACAAAATAGATATATGTAAACTTTTAAGTACCCTGAATATATTTTCAGAACAAATATGTTTGATTGGTACTCTCAAAGATAAAACTATTGTAAGTAGATTGCGCATACTCGCCACCTGGTTGAGGCAGAAAAATTAACATAGTTGCGGCAGCCCAAGCTCAGATAGCGCTGTCGTCTTTCTCCCCCTCGGCTCCACATGCTCGAGTTTGTCCGATGTCGATCCGTGCGATTTTCAAGAACGAACGAACTTGCGCGTGCATCAGTGGCTCTAAATTTGAGACTCTTAAAATAATTCCCTCGCAGCGCTATCTGTGCTTGGGCTGCTGTGTGTTGATTCCCCTGCCTCAGCCATGTGGTATCTATGCGCAATCTACTCATCATAACATTATCTGTGGCACGGGGCTCTGAGAGTAGCACAGTTGACGATTGTCCCATGATTACATTAGACGTGTGTGTATAACGGCTAACAGTTGGAAGCTAGCAGGGGTAACCGCTACATGTAGCACAGCACAGGTGGTGCGGGTGACCTAGATACCAGGGGTGGGGGGAGGAACAACCCTTACCCCACACCTACCTCCACATCGCTGTAATCAGCTGCTGTCCGCTTTACAACGAGAACAAAGAAACTGCTCTGCTTTATGAATCTATTGAGTTGTAGCTGTAGCTGATATGTGTCTGGTTAAGTTCTGAACCCAGCGGCCAAGGGTTCTATAGCTCAACCCGCACAACCGTGCCATAAATAGAATATGAAAAGCTGAGGCCGAAGCGAGGGTGTGAGCGTAGCGAATAAGAATGATAAATTGCAAAGAAAATTCGATTCACTCATGCCAGCGGTGCTTTAGCGCTTAGCTGCGTGTCGGCCTGGTTAGATCTTTATTGAAAGTCTATCAATCGATGGCCACTCCCTGTGATTCGGAGGTCCACTTCATTGGTTGTTGGGCAATTAATGACCCAATCTGTGGAACAGTCGGCCGCAGCTTGACTTAAATGTGACCAAACCGTGCGCTTTCCGAGAGCAATAAATTTGCGTGTGCGTCAGTGAAGAATTCTCCGACAGCGCTAACTGTGCTTGGGCTGCCTCAGCCATTCGGCATCAATGCGCAATCTACCCACCATAGCATTGTCTTTGGTTATAGCGCATATACACGGTTGAGTGTAGACTACTACTAGACTCGGTGAGGAGTGTCCACTGCTTGTCAGCCCCTATGTCTTGTCTTGTGTACAACCCCCTGTAACTCGAGACATTCAGAAACCCTATCAGTCCACTGTGCAGACGCGCTGTAAGACGCTGCTAGCTAATCTGCTTACTGGTACGCATACCACAGACAACATCAGGCGTCTACAGACGACATAAGGGGTGGGGAAAGTGTCATCGGTTGTCATGTCGTGCGGAATGCGGCTACTGTAGTGGCATTTGAACAAAATGCCAATAAACATTCTGATTAGAAAATTCTCTTTTCTGTCGCGATTGGACGGTCGAAAATTAGATTTGTCACGAATAGTTTTGACAGTATTTTCTAAAAATAGCAGACTACTGCATCCATTCCGCTCTACATCAAATAAAAATCAAAATTCTTTATTTGTAGCATGATTATATTTCAATTGCATTACAAACGTCAGTATATCTAAAATTATATATTTTATAGAAAATTATGTTTTTACACAATATTTATCAAAATTAAAGTAATCTAATAAAACTACTTATTATTACATTTCAAGAAATTCATTAACAGAGTAACAACCTTTTTCTATTAAAAATTATTTGGAACGCATTTAAATTTACTTAAGTATTGACTCATGAATGTTTTGCGGTAACTTATTATACAATTTTGGACCAATATTTTGTGAACATTTGTAAGCAAGCCTGAACAAGTGGTAGGGTAGTGATATGGTAAGGTAGGTAGGAGGTTTTAAGCCTAAAAGAGTTTTCTAATTGTTATCAACTTATTAAATTTATCATTTAATTAAAACTACATATTAGCAAAGATAATATTGTGCTAGTAGATTACGCATAGATGCCACACGGGTAGAGGCAGCAAAATCAACATGTCTGATGTCGATGACTTAAATGTTACCAAAACGTGCGATTTTTGAGAATTAAAAAATAAGCGCGTGTCAGTGGTTCTACTAGAGACTCTAAAGAAAATACCCTCACATTGCTTTTTGTACTTGGGTTGCCGCAACTATGTCAATTTCCTGTCTCAGCTATTCAGCTTCTATGCGCAATCTACCTTCCATAACATAATCTTTGACAATAGCTACCAGACAGGTCACGTGATAGGGGTTGATGAGGGCAGTCCGGTGGAATAATTTATCGACAAGTTTGTATAATAAATAAGCGAAGAACAGCTGTGTGTCTGAGTGTGTCTCATCACCTGTCTGGTGCTACGCGTTGTCTGTTGTCTGTAGTCTCCCGCAGCGCCGTGTGTATAGACCGGGTAACCGGTGTACTCTCGAAAACGAACAGACTATAGTCTCGCAGTCAATCAATCCGAATATTACTCAATCCGGGTTTCAGTCAACTTTCACTTGTAAACATAGATAATGAATGTACTGTACAACGACTCCGCACTCTGAACAGCACAGCCCAAAATTATTTTAAATGGGCCGCCAAAAGATAATCTAAAACGTCCAGATAAAAATACTAAAAGGTCCAACATACGTAGTTCCGTGTTACAACAAAGGTACATGTACATTTATTCAGCCGCTGGATAATGTGATCCTTGGGTCCTAAGTCGAAATCAACATTTCTTTATTAGTGACCATTAAAGGTCAACACGGTTCGGCAGCCGGAAAACAGATAGCGCTGCGATCTCTCGCCGTCTTTTCCCCCCTCGACTCCTCATGCTCGAGTTTGTCCGATGGATGCCTTAAATGTGCGATTTTCGAGAACAAACAAACTTGTGCGTGCGTCAGTGGCTCTACTTGGGTCGCGGCGCTGTCTGTGTTTTGGGCTGTCGAACTATGTTTATTTTACTGACTTAGCCATTCGGCATCTATGCGCAATCTAACTACCGTAACATAATCTTTGATAAAACTGACCGCCAATAGAGGGCGCGCTAAGCTGCTCGCTAGTTAAAATGCAACAGCGCAAACAATTGTAAGTGAAAACATTTTAATTCTCTGCATCGGGTGGAGGTCAACATTTAGACTCGAATAGGCCTGCAGATCTGTTGGTATTTTTGAAACAAATTACCCAACGGGACTCAATTTTCCAATAAAAAACTCTCTTAATTCCTGTGAATACCGTTGAAAACTGTTTACTCCTTGCCTGATGTCAGCAGTAAGGGCAGTAGAGCCGGATCAATACACTCAGGACGGCTAGTACACACGGAACTGCGGGCTAGACCAGCCCAGACAGTGTCTAGACAGCATGAGGGCGATGGGCTGGGGAAGGGGAGGGGGTACTCTTCAAAACAAATACCTCCTCTGTACAGGTTACCGCATCCTAGGGCAATAAAAAATAGTCTAGACACACAGTCTAGCCTAGTACGTAACTACCTCCACACTAGCACACCCTGGTGGCGTGGAGGCGCACTGCACACTACACACTACCATCCCATCCTTGGGTAATGGAACCAACACAATATCCATCACATAGGTGTATGTCCTTCCTACTGACGGTGGAGGGTGCATGTTCATGGATGGTCAGAACTTTGGTCCTCCTTCTTGACCGTGGATGGTCAGGTCTTTGGTTCTCTCCTCATGCTCCTGGATGAGGAGTTTTGATTCCCTCTCAATCCTCTAGGATGGTCAGTACCTTGGTTCTCCTTCATGCCCCTGGATGTTCAGAACGTTGGTTACCTCTCTCGTCAGTGGATGGTTAGAACTTTGGTTACCTCTCTCGTCAGTGAATGGTTAGAACTTTGGTTACCTCTCTCGTCAGTGGATGGTTAGAACTTTGGTTACCTCTCTCGTCAGTGGATGGTTAGAACTTTGGTTACCTCTCTCGTCAGTGGATGGTTAGAACTTTGGTTACCTCTCTCGTCAGTGGATGGTTGGAGCTTTGGTTTCCTGTCATGCTATATCACTATTTGAGATGCCGACCACTCTCATGAGGGTATTTTAAGGCAAATATGTGGTGAAGGATGAGTGTGATGAGTGGTAGTAATGAGTTATGAGGTGTAGTCTTGTTACAAACTAAGACCGACTCTTCCTTAGAATGGGCCATTAATTAATAGCCCAAAGACCAATGGAAATACAAGGACTAACGGCTTAACGTGACTTCCGAACCACGAAGGTGATGGTCTGATATGTCTAAACGATGGTGGGAGTTGATGCGGGTATCATCAGATGATCACTGAGACTATCTGAGCCGCTTAGACCTATATCATCCTCAAAACATGACCTCCATGAAGCTGGATTACAGGACCACGCCACGAGGTCAGAACTTTGGTTCTCCTTCAGGCTCAGGGATGGTCAGGTGTTTGGCTCCCCCTCATGTCCGCGGATGACCACTGTCTGAGTGGTGAGTGATGAGTGACGGACGTTGGTCGGCTAGACAGTACTCAGACAGACTCTGTGTATTGACGCAATTACGTTGACAAGTGCGGTTGCTGGTGAAGTGAAGTGGGCGCGACCTAAATATCGTTCAATCACTCGTCCCGTCATCAGACTGCGTCATCACCGGCGCGTGCTTGCGCGTGCGTGCGTACCTGCACACTCATTCACCACACTGTAGGCGTACTGTACATCGGCCCTAGATAGCATAGATAGTTCAGCAGCCCGAGCACAGGTACCGCTTCCGTCGAGTTTGTCCGATGTCAATTACTTCAATCACAGACTAGAGACTCTATGCTTCAATGTGAGCAAATCATGTGATTTTCGAGAACGAACGAACTTGCGTGAGCGTCAGTGGCTCTACTTAAAACTCTTAAAATATGTTTTACGAAGATTCGAGTTTTATTTTCTAATGAGAAACTCAAGTTTTAATAATCCTAATTATTAATTATTTGTTTGACGAAATTTTAAGTTTTAGAGTTAATATACATTTTTTGACAAGGGTTTTTTTCAGTTCATGTTTGATAGTGGCCACTGCTTATCTTCAACAAATCCTGTCCATTATTTCTGCTTTGACCAATCACGGCTTTGCTCATAAAAAATGTGCATATAGTTTCATGTTTCGCTATTGGTTGAATTAAACAGACAACAATAAGTCATTGGGTGATCGTTCATCAATCACGTTCTATCAATCTGTCGCACGGGACTACCTAGAGAGCACTCTTCTCCCTAATTTTCCTAGCTTATCTATGTGGCATCTATGCGCAATCTACCTACCATAACATTCACATTGGTTCAGTGAGGGTTGTGAGATACAGTGTGTGTCTGCGGTGCAAGACGGGAGACGCCGTGCAACACAGAACACACTTCACGCAGTACACGACTGTAGCCAGATTGCGGCTGCAGAAATGCAGGCGCTCTCCTCGCCTCCACTGCACCTACGCGTACAATGTTCTTAGTTTTTTTTATAATTTTTATTTTTTTAAGTAACAATTTACTACAGTGTACTTCATTAAACAAATTTTATTATATTGCTATTAGTCGAAATAATTAGGCCTACATCACGGTTTTTAAAATATGATAAAATGAAAATCGATTTACTAAAACATTTAATACACTTTAAAACAAAGTTCACTATATAATAATCCGATAAACATTGTAGAAATGAGATGTCTCATGCAAAAGCATGTTTTATTCTGTTCTCATAAGGAATGAATTGAAGGCCACGGCCACTCCTGTGACTCATTTTAGGATCACTTTTTTGGTCTAATGCACGTGTTTGTGGATTTTCTTTGTAACCATGGCAAAAATATCATCACATGTTCAACATTATTAAAAATTAATTAAATATAATAAAGTTGCTGATTTCAATAACAAGTTTACTGGCCAAGGAAAAATATTTCAAATCTTCAAGCTTGAATAAATTATAATGTAACTTCCGAAACACCAAGGTCAGCCTAGGAATCAATACCAGGAGCGTACGTTGTTACGGTCAGCGTAAACATGACGTATGTAGCAAGACATGGTCGCCGGGTGGAGTGGGGAAGGGGGTAATGTCTGGCGGAGAGAGAGAGAGAGCATATGTGTCCCTCCCCCCTCTCCCATAGCACCAGTCCACAGAGTAGCGGCCCTGCCCAGTGTTGCCAAGGTTGCCAACTTCTGGGAATTCACACTACATCTCCTCCACACTCGTACTCCCTTCCCGTACACGGTACAACGTACCAGTGTGGGGGCTCAAAACTTGAAACTATAAACCTCTCGACGGGCTACCGTTTTGCGTAATGGTACGTTTTTTTAGTTTAACAAGATGGTTGTATGGGTGAAAACTTCGTTAAGATTGTATTTGGAAGGTAAATGTTTAAATTCTTTAAAGAAAGGAGCCCGGACCCCTCACCCTGGTTGATTGCACTGATAACCCTCTCCAAGGTAATGGATCCCTCACTATCCCTGTAACGTTCAACTAGAGGCAGGCGCGTAATCAAAGAGCTCAATCCCCACCACTTAACAATTTCCAGTAACGCTAGGCAAAGGTAGAGGTAAGAGGTTGCGTGGTAGAGAGTACTTTGTAGTCCTAACTTCACCTCCGTACAAAATCCCCATTTTACATTTAACACAACAACAAAATTGGTCAGCAAATATTGAAATCTTTAGATAAATAACTTAAATAAATAAACATGTTATTGAAACCTGTACAGGTTGCTCAATATATACAATGAAATAATGAAAATTCAGCTATAAAATAATAGAAAATCGTAAAATAAAACAAGAAAAATACAATAATTATAAATTGTTAAAATACATAAACATAATAATAACAAGAAAATAACGTACAAATAATAAAAAGAAGCTTGTATCAAAACTTATCAATTGTGTGAAACTCTTCATTTATGAGGATTTGTTTGATTACTCTCAGGAACGACTTCACCCTAAAGCTGGCAGGAATAAATGTTCGTAGTGTGACTGGTGACTGGGGACAGTGGGACAGGGAGAGAGAGGTTACAATGTACAACGTAGTGCGTGAATGGGCGAGGACTGAGGAGTGAGGAGGTACGCACGTGTCGGCGGCGGGGTCTTTACTCTGTGCGCGGTTGGCACCACTACCTCCCCACTCAGACGCACTGCAGAGAGCAGCACTAGCACTAGCAGTCAGCCAGACTGCTCAGTCTACTCAGATACTCTGTGTGCGTCGTGTCCGTGTAGATCGCGTTCCACCGGTCGCGGGCTACGATCAATGATCACTGATCACCGCTACCTGTGACCGAGTCAGTGATGAGTTATCAGTGTGTGTGTGTATCTAGCTCTCAACTCTGCCTACACAGCCGACATCTCCGGTTAACCTAGCATTCGACACCATGTATAGGATAAGTGTTACTGTAGATTAATTTAGACCATCGTTAATGTTTAGTGCAATTGTTACTTGTCCAGTGTTGGATAGCCTGACTTCTGCCCGGCTAGGACTAGGTAAGTCACTACACTATACACGTCTCCTAGGTTAGGTTAGTAGTCTAGGCTAGAGTGGTTTACAAAATGTATACACTGTACTTGGCACGCTGTTCTAGCCGTGGTATTTTTACTGCTAAAGCTTGCACTGCGCTATTTTCAGTCTGGTTAACTAATTACATCGCTAGGATAGTCTAATTTGCGTGTGTGTTGTCAACTGGTGACGGACCGACTGTAGGCCTAACCTACTGTTCCTTGCCTATTTCCGTCCCATCGCCTCTCTCGCCTGACCTAAAAATGTGTCTTATTATTTATCGCGGTTCTGCGACCAGATGCGATTTCACAGTTTCTCAGTTGACTCGAAACTCGATATAAGCTCGAGTTCAAGATCGGATTCTATCACAAAACTATTAGAATTCGTTATACTCTTTGGGAAAGCTCAAGGTAGGGTTATGCCAAAATACTCGGCATTGATTGTCCTGTTCTGTAAGAACCTAAACCCTCTTTAAAGTTTAAAACACGTTATTGATTTTTAGATTGGAGTAGGAATTTTTCCATTGTTATCACTTACTTTCTTCGTGATAAGAATGCACCCGTGCTTGTTCAGTTGGCAGCAAATTTCTTCTCACCAATAAGAGTGGGCCTTTGCTTAACGTATTTATTGTGTTCCTGAAGTACCATATTATTCTATCTACTGGATTTTAATTGGCTAAAGACTAGTAGTTTTCTCCTGTATCTAGGCCAAGTAGGTTTCTGGTCTCGAATACCCGGAGATTTCCAACAACTAAACATGACATACGTAGGTAAATATGAGTTTTATTACCAGTAAGATGACAATTATTATTATTTTGTTGGCAAGTAAGTGTGTGAGTGGAAGCGGCTAGACAGTGTAGACAGTAGACAATGTATTGATTGCGACGCGAGGCTGCGACAAAAGGGAAAGTGACCGGTGTAGACTTGAGTCCAGTTTTCGGTTTTGGGTGCCGCTCCTCCTCGGGGTTCTCTGGTCGGTTGAAGGCCAAATTTGGTTCTATTTTTAGCCCACCTGTCTTCTGTGAGCCATTCATTTCACGTGCAAGCTGCATAACTTATGCATTGGTTTCAACTTTGTTGTTGACGATGGGGGAGTTTGAATATTATTGTAGGCGTTAGTGACGATGACGAGTGTTCTTCTTCTTCACTAACGATTAGAACGTCTATATTAATTTTCAAACTTAGTTTTTCATGGGTTACGATAACCTTAACTTATATCTGCGAAAGTCTGTTAATGTACAAAATATCTGTGCTACAAAGTACACGACGTTTCAATATCTGGAATCTGACCCCGTCTTCAGGTGAAAAATAACCTAAAACATAACACAAAACATACGTAAAATTACTATCCTAAAGGTAATCAGCGCACGCTGAGCAGACACCCACCACCAAGTAAAGTAAACTTAACTTTCTTTTTTTCCAACGACCAAATTGGTAGTTTTTAATACGTTACCAAAGTACGCATTTTGCTATGACCTAATGAGAAACTAAATACGGACTAGATAAACCCACGAAATCGCAAGACATTCATTTTGGTTATATTTCAAGACCCTAATAGTGGTTAGGATAAAAAAAGAGTACCCCTCCTTGGGAATGGAAAATTTGATTTTAGGGACCATAATAAAACGCATAATATGTACATACATATTATGTACAAGTCTTATTTACCGTGTGACAAATATTGCGAACTAAAGAGTTTTATAATCAAGGTAATATAGTTTATTAACAAACGCACAACCAGAAAATCACAAGTTTTTTTATTTTAACGCATTATTTATTTGAGAATGTTCATAATACCTACAACAGGACGAATAAATAACAGTTTCATTTTACAGGGGGGTTCACACACGTCTTGGAAAACCTGAGGTTTTTTGTTTTGTCCTAGAAATTTCCAATTTAAAATTCTGCCTATTTTTTCAGTTAACCGTGGAATATATTCAATGTAAGCTGTGTTCCGACGAACCTATTCCTGATTTAAATTCAATCTTTGAACTGGTCTTTGAAACCTGCTTTTAAATGCGTTGTTTATCTGAGATTTTCTTTGTAGTGTTTTTTGTAGAATATTCTTCTCTTAAAATGACGTTGACGCGGTGTGAACCGGATTACATGTTACAGTGTATAAATCGTATCTTTTAACAAAGACAGATGAAAGAAAACCTTAATGATTTTGTAACCACATGAAAATTAGCATATCCAAAACAGATTTTAATAATTATTCTACTTAAAGAAAAAGTAATCAAGATGGGTGAACAATCAAATCTTAAAGTTTGTATGTCCTCATGTAATTTGCTTTTGACAAACTAAATTATTGGATTTTATTGTTGTGGTGGTTTTCAATGTTTAGTTTACATTGTAATTTTGATTGATTAACTTACAATGTAACCTCTAAACATGACGTATTTTTAAATTAAAGTCCTAAATGCACACGTAGACTAAACTTTTAAAATAATAATAACAACAATATACATTAATAAATTTTAGTGAACTCTTATAAAAAAATAGTGTCCTGTTTATTATGACTGATGTTAATGTGTTTATTTGTTGACACTACCAAGTGATATCACATAAACGGCAAGATTCCTTTGTTAGCTTCTGTGTCTGCCGGTTCCTGATGAACTGTGTGCGACTCACAGAGCCATGAGCGCTTCCGGAAAATGTGGGTTTAATATTGAATAGGTCACAGGTCCGGAATTTAAGTTGTGGCTTTAAAATACACGAGTACGTTAAAAAAATTTTTTTAGTTATTTGATTGCTGTGTTAGGAAATAATACCGTTATATCCAGTGGACTGGGTGTTAAAGTTGCACTAAGAGTTCCGGCCATTTAGGTTTTGTCCCATAAGAACAATATAATACAGGCATTATCTTGAGACAACTACTATTCCCATCAGATTTTTTTCAAATAAGTTTTATTTGAAAATTAATAAAGTGACCTGCTGACCAAATAAAAAAAAAATTAGTTTACGAGTAAAAAAAAGAAATTCAAATACAAAGTGTCTTTGATTTTTGGATTTATTTCTCGGTCTTATAAAAGATAAAATAGAAATTCGGCTCGGCGGAGTCACTAGAACAATTAATGCACTTTAAAACAAAGTTTATTTCATACAAATCCGATGAAAACTGTAGGAGTGAGTGCATGTTTTTACATTGCTCTAATGGGACGAAATTCAAGGTCACAGTCACTACTGCGCACTCTTAAAGTGACCTAGAAAATCAGGACTTTACCCTAGAAACGTCCGGGAATTTTGGAAAACCAGCATGATCTCCGTTGTGTCTTATCAATTCTATGACAATCTATAATAATGAGGCTACCTCGCTACGCTCTTGATCATAATTATAGCAGTTGCTGAGGCTGAAGGCCGAAGCGAGGTTCCCCTATGGTAATAAGGAAAATTCGCTTCACTCATGTCAGCAGCAGGTTCAAATATAAATTCCTGTTGTTGTTTCTAGGCTCTAATGTGACAGGGGCTGCTAGTGAAAGACTGATGAGTGAGTCGGTGAGTTTTGGCGCGCACAATTAGGCTATATCCAGTGAGGCGAGGACAGCCTAATGATGCCGGATAGACTATAGGCTCTGGTCTAATTATCGCTAGATTGATAGCGGCTGTGTGAGGGGAGTGGACGCTTGAAATAGCTCGGTGCAATCAAGTCGAAAGGTCGGTATGATTTCTAGTTTGGGGATTTTAAGGGGTTGAAAGACCCTATTTTTCCTCTTATGGTTTGATTTGAAAAGACAAGTTTGAAAAATGTAGAGGCAAGTTAAAGTCAAAAATTTCAAATTTTGGAACGTTGGCTTGGACGACTCTCTTCCGATTTGCGACTGCCCGAACGGCTTTTCTTTTAAGAATAAAAGCTTTAAAAATTGAACAACCACCCTACAACTCTAACCCTATCTCGAAACTACTGTAAATGATGTCTCCAGAGTGCATTCCGCCTAAATCTCTAGACAAATGCACTACTGACTCCTAGCGCTGCCTGGCGGCGCAGCTGCCAACTGATACGCTGTGTATCTCCGTCAATGTTGACAGTTATGTGTACTCGTGTATTGTACCCCTCGGTGGGGAGGTCTCCGTCAAGCCAGTTTATGGCCGGGTCCGGGAGAAACTTTAATACACGAAAGGTTTTATTGCCGTTTTTCTCTGGCATTTGTGTGAATAGAAGCACTTCCGGGCCCTCTTGTCGTAGGGAGTTTGAAAATTCCGTTACCAACAGTTTTACAGGGCGGCGTCGCTGAAATGTCAAACCATATGTGTCATATAATTTCAACTCCATAACCAAAGATGATACCTACCATAAGGTAGGTAGATTGCGCGTAGAAGCCACATGGCTGAGGCAGGAAAATGGAAAATCAACATAGTTGCGGCAGCCCCTGCACACATAGCGCTTCCATCTCTTGGCGTCTTTCTCCACCTTTTCGGCTTGACATACTCGAGTTTGCCCGATGTCAATGACTGAAATGTGACCATATCGTAAAGAATAAAATTCAAACGTAAATCTATTAAAATTAAATTTGGTGAAATATATATTAGCAACGTGGTATTAACGTCGAGACGTTCCGGCCTATAATGTTCTCGAAACCACATTCTTTTGTCAATATCGCTGGTTTCTTATTCTTTATTTTAATTTTTCAGAAATTACGCTTTTATAACCGTGCAGATGAAGGGTTCACATTGAATACTGTCCGCATGTAGCCTAATTATATAATCTGACCCAAAGCCGTGCTATATAATACTTAAATTCATCCAAAACAAAACCTAAACTCCATAGACTATAACAAAAACAATTCCTCTGAAACCATCGTCGCTATTTTTCTCTTTTCTGACCAAGTTCCAATTAAAAGTTCGCAGACAAAAGCAAAAACGTAATGATGAAACAGGAGCAAAACAAACCAAACATAACAGAAATAAAAACAAACACAAACTAGCAGCAAAACAGTTGATTAGTGTTTTGAGTTCCCGCTTCCCCGAGCCAGTGTTATGTTCTGTAGAGAGTTTTAATTGATAAAAACTGAATTGTCTACGTCAATGTCTCATCTTTCCTCATTTCACACCAATACTCTAACGATTTAACCAAAGATAATGTTATGGTAAGTAGTTTGCGGATAGATGCTGAATGGCTGAGGCAGGAAAATCGACATAGTTGCGACTGACGCACGAAAATCGCACGGTTTGGTTACATTTAAGTCATCGACCGCATGTCGAGCCGAGGGGGGAGAAACACGGCAACGCTATCTGTGCTTGGGTTGCCGAACTATGTTGATTTTTCTGCTTCAACCAGGTGGCATCTATGCGCGATGTACTAACCATAACATTATCTGTGATTAGCCTCTGCTTCAAGTGCGGTCTATGTCACGATTGGTATGAGACCGATAACCAAGAATAGCGATAACTTTTTACTGGGTCCTTCTTTTTAGGTGAAATTTGCGGCATTGTTTTCAGTAAGACGCGATCTTTCCAATGATGTACAGCTCGCTCTAGCCGGTGCAAGTGCCAAGTTCACCAAGCCCTGCAGGGCCGTAGGCAGGAGTGGCGGGGTAGGCTAGGTGTTGACCACGCCGGTGTCGCTGCCTGTGTTGCTCTACTGCTGGCTAACTGTGTGTGTGTGGGGTTACAGGCAGAGGTGGCGGGGTAGGCTAGGTGGTGACCACGGCGGTGTCGCTGCCTGTGTTGCTCTACTGCTGGCTAACTGTGTGTGTGTGGGGTTACAGGCAGAGGTGGCGGGGTAGGCTAGGTGGTGACCACGGCGGTGTCGCTGCCTGTGTTGCTCTACTGCTGGCTAACTGTGTGTGTGTGTGGGGTTACAGGCAGAGGTGGCGGGGTAGGCTAGGTGGTGACCACGGCGGTGTCGCTGCCTGTGTTGCTCTACTGCTGGCTAACTGTGTGTGTGGGGTTACAGGCAGAGGTGGCGGGGTAGGCTAGGTGGTGACCACGGCGGTGTCGCTGCCTGTGTTGCTCTACTGCTGGCTAACTGTGTGTGTGTGTGGGGTTACAGGCAGAGGTGGCGGGGTAGGCTAGGTGGTGACCACGGCGGTGTCGCTGCCTGTGTTGCTCTACTGCTGGCTAACTGTGTGTGTGTGGGGTTACAGGCAGAGGTGGCGGGGTAGGCTAGGTGGTGACCACGGCGGTGTCGCTGCCTGTGTTGCTCTACTGCTGGCTCTCCCTGGTGACGGCCTGGGATACCTCTAGCCACGACGAGGAAGACACTAACGTTACGGCGCCCACTGAGTTCATCCGCTATCCCGAGGGGTCCATGTCTCCTCATGTACACCATATGGAAACATGTGAGTACCCCTCATCACTCACTCCCCTTGGCATGGTAGGCTAAGTTGTGCTGCTCCTAGCGGGCGTATGAAGAGACTTCGCTGTCGTAACCGTCTTAAAACTTACCCGGTCTACGCCGTGACACCTCCTTGCCCCAGAGAAACTCTTAAACTGACTAAGCAGTGCCCATGAACAGGAATCAGAAGGAAGGCGTGGATAACCCAAAAAGTGTAGGCTTTGATTCGGATGAAACTAAAACACGATGTTTGTTAACTCTCACAGAAGTAATCTTACATCGTTAGATGGATCAAATCTTAGCTTTTCTACGGAATTCTTTATGTTTTCTCAAATTTACATATGTACGGTCGATGGTTCCTCGCATCTTAGAATTTATTTTCACCAACCAAACACTTAATTGGAATAAAAAAGACGGGCTAATTGTTAGGCGACTCAGTGTGCCTGTAGGGTTCATCCTAGGCCTCATACTTTTCTCGACCCCCGATACTGCTCATTACCATGCGGCGGTGAATGGAAGAACTCCTCCTCTACAGGATCGAATGGTTGATGGTTCAGCAGCGCCATTAGACGATCGAATTGTTCCCCTATTCACAAATGTGAAGGTGGGTTTGTTATCAGCGTTGTTTACAGCAGTGCGCGCACTTGTTGATTGGTACCACTGTTACGTAACAACTTGTGTGTGTGTGAGTGAGAGAGAGAGTAGTGTCGCAGTGGCTGTGCAGAACAGTGCAGTAGCTGATAAGACACTTAGTTGCAGCTGATAACACAGTGCAACATTGTAGTGGTGTCCCTCACGGCTCCGTTCTGGCTCTCGAGCTCTTCCCAGTTCCACGTAAGTGAGCTTACTTTACATACTCTGTGACGTCGTAAGAGGATTTATACGTTCGTAATTTGGGTTACTTTTCACCTGAAGACGGCATCAGATTCCGGACCTTGTAACGTCGTGTACATTAAAAAACTATGGAAAACGTCCGTAATGATATTTCAAACTCAGAAGCTCTACCATCGTCAACAACAAACCTCAAACAAAGGGTAACTTTGGAATTTGTTTCCAAATTGGTGCTAGCAGGGTCATAATTTTTTGCGACTTAAAACGTAAATAAAGGTTTAATTGAATAAATATGTGTACACATATATCTTAATCGTCAATAATAATTAGCTAAAATGTTGGTATCACACACATCTAGATCACATTCAAACATATATAAGTTATACTCATACAGTCTCATTCACTCGTCTGGCCCCCGTCTGTCTGTCTCTTCACACGGTCTCCCAATCATGTCATAAACTCGTCAGAACTATAAAATGCTTCTGCGATCAAAAATTGCTTAAGGCGAGCTTTAAATGCCTTCGGCATTTGGGCTTGGAAGTCTGTTGACGAAATGAACTCCGACCTGCCTGTGAAGGCAAACGTTCATGAGCTACCGTTCTGTGTCTTCCAGTTCGGTAGTTCTCCCAGCCTCTAGTTTCGTGAGAATGTACATCTATACCTCTAACGAGATCGCATTTTCCTATAAAAAGGACAGGTTTCCAAAATATAAAGACAGGGTAGTGTCAAAAGTTTTAAACTTTAGTTTTTAAACGTAGGTGTTTCAATTTTTATTTCAAACTTACTGTAAATGTAGATGAATGTTTGAAAACTTGATCCATATTCTTATCTGTTCTCACAGAGAAGACAGTCGCATTGTTCAAGTTGTGTATAAACTCGACTTTGTTATCAGCGTATGGACCGGGACTGGGATCTCTAGAGAACCTGCATTGCTGCCAACTGTATAAAGATGAAATTCCCCGAGCTCGCATACAAACTGTATTTGAGCAAACCACAATCATCCTTTGTTAGATATGCAAAATCACACAGTCACTTCTTTTCTCAAAATTGTTTTTTCTCATGTCAACTCTCTTTTGCTTGTAGCAATAGCCCTTAGTGTCAGTCATGCTGAATGAGAACGACATTCAGCATTTAGACGACGTTATGGGGAACAGTCGGGCCTAGCTTGTAACCAGACTACACTAAACAATCATCACATTCACCCTCTAGAAGTGGTCGGTGACTCATATCCAAGTAAGTTAAGAACCCTTCTGATATATATTTTTTAACGATTAATAAATATCTCGCGCAATAAATTTCTACGAATCCAGTTTGCAGACAGCAATCAGTGCTGAGGTCAGATGTCGGTTTAACGAGAAGGGGTAAGAGTTGTCCCTTGAGGGACGTCTCCCCGGCCCGGGGAGTTGATCAGGGGTTGACCTCGCAGTGAGTAAAGGCTACTGAACCGACACCCTCTCGGTAGGCCTGATGGTGCTTTTCTTATATATCAAACTCTCTTCGGAACGTTAACAGCGAAATTTAACAGGAAAAATAACTATGTATTCATTTCTATCGCTATATAGAACGGAACGTCGTAGAGCTTCCCAGCACCTCCTCAGTGAAATGTCGAAACTTTATATAATACCGACAAATTGTCAAAATTATGCGATTTTCCAGAACTAACTTGCGCGTGCATCACTGGCACTACTCTACGCTATGTGTGCTTTAGCTGCCACAAATCTATGTTGCTTTTCCTGTCTCAGTCTATGCGCAATCTACCTACCATAACATTATCCTTGGCGCAATTCAGCCGAACACTTGGGATAATACTCGACCTTGAGATAACCACAGTGATCTGATCCGAGGAATTACACCAAAGTATAGAGTCCCGAAATAGCTCCGTGTTCTACAGTGGCCTCGGTGTAGCTTTGGCATGGTTGCGTCGTTGATCTAGTAGGCGAAAACTGCTAAAGCAGAACTTTACAAGCCTTTAAATCTATGCGATATTGAAAATAAATTGAGATATCGTTTATAGGGAAACATGCATCTCTCCTGATGTTCTTAACTTTGAAACCACATAGACCTTATTGTACTACTGTATATACCACGACCATTGCAATCTTTCAATTCCAAAATATGTAGGAGAAAGGGCAAGTTGCATTTTACTAACAGCATCAGTTTGAGGTCAATACGATGGATGTGTTCCCATGTCAATGGCAACCCTATGGCCTTCCCAGGCTATTCATATTATGGAAACATCTGCATCAAAGTGGGTTTCAGGATTTGAATGTTTTGAACACTTGGAAGATAGCAAGAATACTTTCCAATAGAAAGAACAACGCATGATTCAATTCTTTGGTTCCACGTCTGGCATTTTTCCAGTGGTTCTTTCGATTTCAGAACTAATTTCTACCTTCCGTGACACATAATGATATGCAGTCCTAAAGTCTCAGCACAGGGATTTCGATCAACTGTGCTCAGGAGAAGTGGCATGGTTAGTTTGAGCACACTGTAGTCAGTGAGTGGTTGGAACAGGTTTAGCAAGGTTGGTGACTGGTGGGTGCCCACTCCGCACTGTGTACCCGTTACACTGGTGCAACCTGGCGTACATGTCACCCGGCCAAGCGCTGACGCTAGGTAAAGGTCGAGGTTGAATGAAATGTTTAGTCCTAGGTTCGCCACGTTGAAAGAGACACAATGTTCTTGTCTAAGTTTTGAAGTTATTCAAAAAGTAAATCGGTTTAGGACCGAGAACAGATACCTGTGGAACGCCCCGGTGGAAATCATAATTCTCAGTTTGATTTATACGACACCGACCACACTTAAGGGGTATTTTAAGGCATGCTACGGACTCTAACCATTTTCTACACCATCTTTTTTGAAAAATTGTCCAAAATTCGAAAGTTGAAGACTTAGTCAATGGAAGTCTTTAACGTAAACTTGACTCGAGGCTTTCGCGGCCGGTGTCACAACTATATTTTAGTTCTTGCGGTTCACACTGCGTCAAAACATCATTATGATATGCTTGAAATTCTTCGGTTTCGCTGTGGAGTACTATCTTAAGTCACTGTTTGGTTAGAACTGATCGATCGGTTTCAGCCAATCACTGACTGAAGACGGTGCTCCACAGCGAGACCGAAATATTTTAAGCGAATTACAGTGATGTTTTGACGCAGTGTGAACCGAGAGAACTAGATTAAAGTTTTAACGTAAATCAAAAACTATCAGCAAAACAGTATAAGACCCAGTATTTACCCTTCAGCTGTATACTAATTCATCCGTTCTTCGGTAACGTAGGTGTTACTCAGCTTCGTTGTAAGACTGCACGTCCGACGATGATGTTTTCACATCGAAACGTCGCAGGGATGTAACCATATTCTTTGAATATTGACGGAGGTAGTCAAAAACCTATTTTGTCGTCCTTCAAAAAAAAAAAAACTACAAAAGCGAAATGTATAAAGATTTGAAGGTGAAGTGTGTAGCTGCGAGAGTATGATGTGGGTGTCAAGGACCCGAGATAGGATCTGCGCGTGCGTGCGTCATGTGCTGTCATGTCTGCATGACGCATCTGCATCTTCATCTCTGCAGTGTGCTGTCCTGCATGCGTAATGTGAGAAGAGGTGCGCACAATACCACTGCGCATAAACCGCAGTTAGGAAGAACTGTGGTCCCAGTGCGATGCCTTGAGGGACGTTCGTGCATAAGTACGCCTAGTCTGCGTATGCCGATCGACGAATATTAAGAACTGTGGTCCCAGTGTAATACCTTGAGGGACGTTCAGACCTGTGTTTAGGGTCGTGTGTCCTTCGAACCGTCAGGTAGTTTTACCCATGGTGTAATAAGTACAACGTTCTGTGGTGTCTTTTGGAAGCGTTGTTGTAGATTTTCCCTTGAAATTTCTTTGACCAAGAACTGGGTCTCAAAACTGCCCAGAAGCAGAATACAGTACTGAGAATTTTTTCGTCAATACCGCAACACTTGATATTCGACGCTAGTTTTCTTAATTAAACGTCAACAACACATTTGCCTCGATTCAAAAAACACTTGGACATGAAGTTTGTTTCAGAAAACTCGGAGAATTCTAATTTTTAGCTCGTCAGCACCAAAACCCATCCTACATGTACCCATCACTGTGGTGTAAAGATCATTGAACTCATCACCGATTCCTAGTTGAAACAATTGACCTATTCGTTATCAATGTACAATTATATTAAAGATAATTTTGTAGAGTGACTAAGAAGTGTTGAGGCTTATGGTACTGTATTGTGTTGTATGAGATTAGTAGGTATGGGACTGGTGGTTGAATGCGCATGCGCAGTCGCGTCTATCTAACATCTATTCACTGTGAGTGCTGCTTTATTGTAGCAGAACACAGAGTAAGAAACCATTGTCGTGTGTCAGTTGTTTCCCCGACAGTACATATAATGATACTGGCTTCGTTGCAAGCCGCGGTCAATTGTTAGAAACGTGTTTTTTGAAATGATGCTATTTTTCGTCGGTAATTATTTGTTGGCGAATCGGTAGCACAGCTGCGAATCCGAAATTCGGAGGTTCAAGCCCCGCAAAATCCGACTAGATTAATTTACGTTTTCGCTGTTCATATCATGGTCTCGGGCCTGGGTGCCAAAGAAAATTCCCTAAAAATTCAATCACTACTTTACACTACCTGTTTCCTCTCCCTACTGTATACAGTATATATACCGGTGGTATGTTCAGTATAAATGAAACGGAACCGCTGTGTGTGTGTGTGTGTGCTGTGTGGCGTAACTTGGCCGAGCACCAAGTAGGCAAAGCCGCCTCGTGTGAACGCTCCAGATCCAATCCAGTATTGAGTATCACAGCTCCCTTTACCTATACAGGATGTTCCGCAACTCCACAGAGAATATATATATGTTTCGCCCGTGTAGCCGCTATTTGGTGTGGGGATTACTCGGAATCTTGTATGTCGGCGGTTCGAGCCCAGTCTCAGCCAACAATCCGTAGAGAAGGTGTGAGTAGACACTCGCCAGTAGTAGCCTGCAGACACTGTCTACATGAGTCCCAACTCAACCTTCGATCAAGGTGTATTCTTAGGAATTTTATCGCGTAGGCCTCTTCTATATCGATGTCGTCCAACTTGACTGTTTAAATTATGATCTGAAATCATTCCTCGAAGCGGTGTTGAATCAAGGAGGATCTGTGTGTTGAATGCCCCCACAGCTCCACATGCTCGAATTTATCGGAGGGGGTCGGATACTCGGATAGAGCCTAAACGGCGTTCAAATGGGATAGGGAATTTAACATGGGAACATTTTTGCAAACTGTGTTTTACGTAGGTTAATGAACTAAAATGTGGAAAGCTTTTCTCGGGAACCACAGAGTCATTAGTGCTGCTGTGTATAAAAAAGAAAAAATGAGTTTGTTATAAAATCAATAGAATTTTAATTAAAACATTTAAGAGAAATCTGCAACTATTCCAATAATGTAACATTTATCAAACACCAAGTTTTCATCTTCAGATGTAGGCACATCAAAAACAAATTCTCAATTTTTAGACGCGACAGAATCTCTACACATGCACAAAAATGAAGATCTATTAATAAATAATAAACTCGGTTCAAAATTCTCCGTTTCTCAAATTTGTTTAACCTGGACTTTATTTAGCATACATTATTAGTAATTTTTCTTCTGTTTAAGTCAACATTTTCTAAGGTTTAAAACATGTTCACAATTATTGTAACATATTCATTTGTTTTCACTCATTTGAATTGTATATATTTTCCTTCAGTTTGATGTGCCTACCCCTGAAGATGAACACTTGCTGTTTGAAAGGCCTCAGGTCAATAAATGTTACATTATTGGAATATTTGCAGATTTGTCTTAAATTTATGTAATTTACAATAAGAGCGAGCTTCCTATACCATGAAGAGTTTTAATTACTGAATTTTGAGTGATATGTATGTTCTTATGGAAAAATCCAGTTTTTAATTCAGAAATACAGAGTTAATTTGATGACGAATATTAAAAATTTTAATGTTTATATGAAGCAGCATCAATAGATCTATGCTTCCCGAGAGAAAATTTTCACATTTAAGTAAATTAACTTGCTTAAAACGTTGTTTGCAGTTTTTATCCCATGTTATAAGCGGTACTCTGAGTTGGACCTGCGGCCGCTCTATCCGGCCACCTTTAAAAACTTTGACCAAATCGTGTGATTTTTGAAAACGAACAACTTTCGCGTGCGTCAGAGGCTCTACTTGAGACTCTTAAAAGAATTCCCTTACAGCGCTAACTGTGCTTGTGCTGCCGCAACTGTGTTTATTTTCCCGCCTCAGTCATTCGGTATATATGCGCAATCTATCTTCCATAAGATTATCTTTGGTAGAGGTGAGTGACGGTGAAGGTCAGCTAGTGTTGTTATGCAGCGTTGCAGATGTTAATCAAGTGCTTCTCAAGTGTTTCTGGCGTCCGCGGTGTCCCTCAAGGCTTCATTCTGGGACTCATACTTTTCTCAATCTAAGCCAGAAATGAAAGAACAATCTGTTCTCGATCTGTGGCACATAACGTCCCTCAGAGATCAATTCTGTGCACATTTAGAAACCGTCTTCCAGAAGTATTCGTGGTTGTGAAGTCACGTTAAGCCGTCGATCCATTCCATTGGTCGTTGGGCTATTAATTAACTACCCAATCTGGTGAACAGTCGGCCCTAGTTTGTAACAAGACTAAATCTCATCATCACACAAACACTTCACAACATCCCATACTCTGATTAAAGTAACCTCTAGGAGTTTTCGGTGTCTCAAATCAAAGTATTAAAGTTCAACAGATTGTTGTCGATGGTGGAAATAGTGTGTAATGTACCAACAACGAAATTGACTGAATAAACGTTTTTCTGATTCGGTGTTGAAAATTAGAACATTCAACTGGGGAGCGTTAGTTGCAATGATCTCGATAAAATCTTTAGAAGTTCAAAGTTGAAGCTAGAACGAAGCTCAGTGATGACTGTGGCTCGTGGCCGTGAACAGTGACGTACCTACGCACTCTTGCATGTGTGTGTGTGTGTGTGAGAGAGAGAGAGAGAAGAGTCAATGCACTGCAACACCTCCCTGCAACAGCGTACAGTCCTACAGTCCGTTCCGAGCTTGGTTGCCGGCCTTCAGCCGCCAAACACACTTGGAAGCTGGTACAGATGTTGTGAATTCGTGACTTTTTCCAGTAACTTTTCGTACTTCTTCAGGTTTTACTAATGCTGGGTCGTATTGTCTGAAACTAAAACAAAAAGTAGTATTAGTAAAATTTGTAAATAAACAAGATAGTCCTGATAAATTGTGAAGTCATCGCATGGCTCACTACATTAATGCAGTTGTTGAATTTGTTTTTGTAGTTTTTTCTGAACCTTTTATAAAATATCGAACGTTGATTTATCTGAGGTAGGAAGGAGTTATACTTGTAAACACGTTACCAATTTTGTTTAAATTTGCCCCAACGCTGAAAGAATTAAAATCATCAACACTGTTTAAGCAAATTAACTTATATGCCTTTATTAAAAGTCGAAACATATTTTTCGGTTTGTAAAAAACTAGACGTGAAGATAAACTCAAAGCAAGATTTGTTCCCAATTTATTGTAAACTTACTTTATAGTACTGATAAATTTGAATCAGTTTTCGTACCTAATATTCAGTGTCATTCCAACCTTGATAAATTGTATTTTTTCAAGCAGTCCTTTCTCTGAAACATTTGTGATTCGAGCTCTCTAGTTGTAGGCCTACAATATATTTTCAACTGTCTTAGAGGTCGTCTACATTTGCGTTCCCATCAACAACCATATTAGTCAAATATTGTCTTAAAACCACCAATCCGCAAAAGTAAGCATTCAAACAAAAAATCCGTGATTGGAGAGAAAATCCATCAGCGCCAAAATGACAAAACTGCACCGAGTCAAACCTCCGTCGCCGAGGAATCCATCAACCGAGCCGCCTTTGACAAATGGGATGCACTGGATCAGTATTCCACTCGTACAAAACAAATCTTAAAACAATGTTTAGAGAAAAGACACTGGTAAAGTGTATGCAGAGAGGCAGCAAGCAAAGTCAGAGAGAGGACATACAGTGGTGGTGTGCTGGTACACGGAGTGTGACCCTGAGTTCAATGCAGCTGCAAGTGTAAAGTACAAGATGTGATAGATCTGCTGCATAAATGCATCTGTGACTGCATTATTCACTATCTGCTGCACATTTGTTCCAGCTGCAGACTCACTCACTCAATCTGCGGGGTGACAGTGCTTTTTGTCACGTTTCCACTTGTGGCGTGAGTGAGTGAAATGGGCCTAAAGATGTTCGTCTACGTCCAGTTTTTCACCTTTCAAAATAATATTTACATATAAACAAATTTGGAAACTAGAAGAGTTTTCCGACGAGCGTAGGCTGTATAGAATTTTTTTCGAAATTACGGGTTTATTTGTGAGGTTTATAAAGAAATTTATGTTAGGGCCTTGAGAACGGGTGGAGTTTTTCAAGTGCCCGAAAGGTATGAGTAGTTTTCTTCCTGAAGTGGCCGAAAAAGTCCGTTTTTCTAATTAAAAAGAAGTTTATTTGTGAAACTATTGAACAACTGAGAAATCTGGATCTGATACACGTGTCGGAAATTCCTCTAGTTTCCAAATATATCATGTTGCTTAGAGAGCAATTTGTTTTGAAAGGGTGAAAACGGGCCGCCGTAAACTCCTGCAAGCGCTTGGTTTGACAGTTAGGCTGCGTCAGTTGAAAGAAAGCCCGTTGTTTAGACAGTTGTTAGGTGCGCGGTGTCGTGTGTTCCTTGTGCGGACAAAGTCTGCTTTTCTCTGAGGTGACCACTGAGACGGCAAGAGAGAAAATTTACCAAGATAGATTAAATACGAACAGGTGGCTGAATATTCAGACGAATTAGAAAACGATTTTACAAATTTATTGCTGAGTCTCTAGTTCTCAAAGCGGATCCGTGGCGGATTGGTATCGCGCGCGACTCCGAAGCTCATCACTCCGGTGGCGCGGGTTCGGTCCCCCAGTCACCACTTACAAATTTGTAATGAGACTTTGCGGTGACGCTAGGTAAAGGTCGAGGTTGAGTGGTAGAGAGGACTTTGTAGTCCTAACTTCGCCTCGTTAAACAAGACAAACTTTACCTTTTACCCCTAATGTGGTTACGGCCAGCGGCGTTGAACAAAGGTAGTTTTCGAAATGGGCTAAATTAATTAACCAAAGAGGCGATGAGTATTCGTATTAAACTGTGCTAAAAGAGAAGGGATTAGGTTAATCGTAGTGACGGGACACCTGTATAACCTCGGATTGCGGTTGCAGTCTGTTGCGTCTATTGCGTAACCACTGTCTAGCCGCAGTAGGTCACTGACCTCTCTGTTGATAACAGACTTAGTGAGTGATAAGACCGGCTGTTGACCTCGGGGAGGACATGGACTAAACAAACATTCCTCTACCTACATCCGACATGTCAACGTGAATATATGTTGTCCCAATGTAAGGAAACAACAATTAACAAAAGGTACTCGACGTTTCGGGATTTGGAATCTGACCCCGTCTTCAGGCGAAAAGTAACCTAAAACATAACACAAAACATTGGTAAAAGAGCTGGCCTAAAAGTAACCAGCGCAAGCTGACCAGTCAAATAACATTAATTAATTTGTTTTTTCTTTTCGCTTTTTCCCCGTTAAACTTGTTAATGGTATAACAAGCTGCTTAGAATATAATACAACGTGTAAAAACATTACGAAATTAAAAAAGCAAATAGAAATCAAGGACATTTACTGACTGACCAACTGTATCAAAGAACACAAAAATACAGCGAATGGGAAATTCATTTATGCACAGCGAATGGGAAATTCTTAAAAGTTAACCTCAGAAACCTCTTTAATAGTTTTAACCAAAAAATTGTACCATTGTCAACACCAACATTCAAACGAAGATTTGGGATTGTTCGAATGAATAAAGCATACATAGGTGTTCAATTGAAAATGTCCGCCATTGGTATATCTATACTATAAAAACTCAATTAAATTGTGCTTAAAATTAAAAATGTAAAACCCATAATATTTGGGGTTCCCCTAAGAAACTCGAAAATGGTGGCAGATTTTCAAACAACCAAATCCCCATTTTCAATTATGAGGATAAATAACCTGAGGTATCACACTTAAATATGTGTGTCATTGCATGAATATATTGTTATACATATTTTTCCATAGCAGAAAACGTTATTGTATGAACGGATTAGTTTCAAATTTCCATTTACTTTCGGTCATATTTCACGTTCATCCTTTTCCCAACCTGATAACTTTTCATACAAGAAATAGCACAAGTGTTGTATTTATTTATTTTTTGTTGTATCGATATTTGTACCCTTGTGAAATCAAACTACGAGTATTACGTACGAGTAGGTACGTTTTATAGTGTTTGTCTCTTTATTTGAGACAGTGGACACTTAATTTATCTAGCCGCATTTGAGACAACTTGTATCACTTCTCCTCCTTCCTTGTATTGAAAAAAAACTGTTACTATCCTTGGCCTTTAGGAATATACCGCGTCGGAGTACTCATGGTGTGCCTATTACACCATGGGAGTACTGACTAAATATTTCGACGTTTCGTATATGCGACACTGCAGCCCATCATCAGGGCAGGCAAAGTTCGACTCTGTTTATGCTGCGAAAAAAACTTAATATTCGACCCTTTTGCCTTTACATAAAGTTAAATATACAATAGTTTAGAGAAAATATATACGATTTTAAGTCGGTGTCGTATTAAAAAAAACTTTTGCTGCCTTGAGGAACGCTTTTGCAGTGGCTTTATAAATCAACATAGAAATCGGTGGACCTTTTGCCGGTTACTGTGTTGAATACTTCACAACGTTTCGGAAGGTTTGAAAACTCCCCTCGTCATCAAGTGAAACCTAGCCTATTCATATTCTAAGCCTTAACACTTTACTACAATGTTGAACAAATAGTGTTTTACACAGTTGACACTTGCCTACTGCGTGTTTGGGTCTCTACACTCTACAGTGAGACACGTGCGAGAAGACACTGTGTTGCAGTGAGTGTGTTCTCGTGGTACGATGACTGCAGGCGACCTTGCCACGTGCTCACGCTCACCTGCTTGCTACTCTTGCATGCAATTACCCCGCGCGTACCCTCTCAGCTCTCAGTTACCCTACCAACTGCCCAAGAACCAGGGCAGACTACTGTTCGCTGAGTTTTCATACAATTTCAATTTAACCCTTTAATTTAAAATACTAAAACACCAGAATATACTATTTTAGTGACATTTTTCTGATGGGTCAGTGGATGGGCTGACCACGAACTCACCAACTTTTGCCTTCGGGTAGACGGCGGGTGATGGAAAGGTGCAAGCAAGCGACCAAGGCGTGAACGGAATTTGACCGCAAAGGCAGTGAGCAACACTGTGCCCCCATGTACGCAAAAACACCCCATTCAACCAACCAAATGTCACTTCGCCTAACAGTAAACTGCAATTTAAACATTTAGTTTGTTTGCAGTTTGCATTTAGCAGAGCGACCTACACAGAGTGCAGTGTAGAGTGCATTTGTGTTTAGGACACGCGATGCAGGGTAACAACATAAACATAGGGTTTACCTAATCACAATACAACACAACATACAATATTAAAATTCCGTAGCGTAACATTTTCTCAACAAATGTTCTCAAGACGTTGGATTCTCAAACAAAGACTTGTGTGTGTCACCACTGTTTCCGGGTTCAATTAGAAAATCAATTTTAATTGTAACAAAAGTTGTTTAAAATATTAACATTGTCCCACTTGAATCTTGACAGTTTGAATTCATCTAGGATTCGCTACAATCGCGGGTAGGATGTGCAGTTCTTTGTCTAGGGGTCGCGCACGTGGTGGTGTGTGTGGGGGGGAATGACCCCGGGGGTGGGGGGTACAATCGATACCGTTGTGACCCGGAACCTCCCCCCCTCCTCCGTAATAGTCTCGTCACTCTGGGGCTGCGGGAAGGGGGTGGCCTTGCATGTCCTTCACTGGGGTGCAGTGATACACGTGTCATGAATGGGAACAAAGCGGTTGTGTCGTACTGCCCCTGCGCTAATTTCAGGACATTGGGAAGATTTGTCAAAGATTATGTTATGGTAGATAGATTGCCATCGATGCCGAATGGCTGAGGCAGACAAATTAACACAGCACTTCACTATTTTTGGGAGATAGCATAGGTGCATCATGGCTGAGGTAGGAAAATCAACATAGTTCAACAGGTCAAGGACAGATAGCGCTGCGAGGGAATAATTTTAAAGTCTCAGCTAGAGCCACTGACGCACGCGTGAGTTCGTTCGTTCTCGAAAATCGCGCAATTTGGTAACATTTAAGTCGTCGTCATCGGATAAACTCGAGCATGTGGAGCCGAGGGGGAGAAAGACGGCAGCGCTCTCTGTGCTAGGGCTGACGAACTATGTACCTCGCGATTCTCAAGGGAAGAGTTCTCACTGATAACCCTTATCTACGTAACATAAACACAATCAGATCAATGTTTACCTGTCTTAGTCGTTATCTCGACGCAATGTTTGCAAAACAATCGCAAGAACAAGAATATACAAGGAGTCGGAAGGTGAAACATTACGTGCTTCAACTTGTTCAATAGATTTGTCTATTTACTCATCCCCTCTAGCCTATTGTAAACTCGTCCATGTTATAGAAATAATGAAAAAAATATTCTATGTATTTTCCATTGGGGAACTTTTGATCGAAATTGATGAGAAACTTATCCCTCTCGTTTCAAATGGATTTTAAACACCCATTCAGTTTAATACAAACATGGAAAACATATAGGTTTGCACTCAACATAATTATTATGTTTTGGCTTACTTTTCACCTGAAGACGCGATCAGATTGCAGGTCACGAAACGTCGTAAACGACGCAATAATATTTTAAACGCTCGTCGATTTTGAAAAAGCGTGCCTACCAGAATGCGTGGATCCGCGGGATCAGTGTATCACGTCAATTGTAGTGGGGGTTAGTTTCATTTTCAACATGTTGTGAATTAAGATGTTTAATTGTTTGATTTGTGCAGATGAGTGAGTGAAGTGGGGGCCTATGTAATATCGCCACTCCAAATATAATAGTGATCTGCCTACGCGTTCGTATACTGGCGACCAGTCAACGTGCAGAAATAGTCTTGTCCATCCAGACACACATTGTCTAGTAGCGCTACACTCTGCGCGCTCTAGCTGTGCTGTGCTGTGCTGTCCATACACCAACATTGCAGTACGTCAACTCTCACCGTACCTGCTATATATGGTCTATACTCTGCGCGCTCTAGCTGTGCTGTGCTGTGCTGTCCATACACCAACATTGCGGTACGTCAACTCTCACCGTACCTGTATATATGGTCTATACTCTGCCCGCTCTAGCTGTGCTGTGCTGTGCTGTCCATACACCAACATTGCGGTACGTCAACTCTCACCGTGCCTGTTATATGGTCTATGCTCTGCCCGCTCTGGCTGTTGCTATAACATTGCAGTGCGTCATCTCTCACCGTGCCTGTTATATGGTCTATGCTCTGCCCGCTCTGGCTGTTGCTATAACATTGCAGTGCGTCAACTCTCACCGTACCTGTTATATGGTCTACTCTGCCCGCTCTGGCTGTGCTGTAACATTGCAGTACGTCAGCTCTCACCGTACCTGTTATATGGTCTATACTCTGCGCGCTCTGGCTGTGCTGTAACATTGCAGTACGTCATCTCACCGTACCTGCTATATGGTATATACTCTGCCCGCTCTATTGTGCTATAACATTGCAGTACGTCAGCTCTCACCATTGCCTGTTATATGGTCTACTCTGCCCGCTCTAGCTGTGCTGTCCATACACCAACATTGCAGTACGTCAACTCTCACCGTACCTGTTATATGGTCTATACTCTGCCCGCTCTAGCTGTGCTATAACATTGCAGTACGTCATCTCTCACCGTACCTGTTATATGGTATATACTCTGCCCGCTCTATCTGTGCTATAACATTGCAGTACGTCAACTCTCACCGTACCTGTTATATGGTCTATACTCTGCCCGCTCTAGCTGTGCTATAACATTGCAGTACGTCATCTCACCGTACCTGTTATATGGTCTATACTCTGCCCGCTCTGGCTGTTAACATAACATTGCAGTACGTCAACTCTCACCGTACCTGTTATATGGTCTATACTCTGCCCGCTCTAGCTGTGCTATAACATTGCAGTACGTCAACTCTCACCGTACCTGTTATATGGTCTATACTCTGCCCGCTCTAGCTGTGCTAATGCATGGCGTCAACTCTCGTACCTGCTATATTTCGTGCAAACTACCTGAACATCTTCTTCCTGTGGTTGAGTGTATTGTACCTTTGCCTTAGGGGTTTTCGATATTTTGATGTTAGTTGGCAGTTTATTCTACAGTTTGACCATAGAATAAGTATAACAGTACTTATACTTATATGCTTATTCTATGGTTTGACCAACATTAGCCTTGCAAATACAATGGAAGTTGACGCAAATGCAGACCACCAGTACACCAATCTTTAGGATATAACCAATACCAATCTTTGGGATGAATTGAAATATCTTAAAGACCCCTTTTACTGGTAATTTTATGACAGTAGTCGTTATTCTTTATTTTAAGCTTAAAACTATCTTAAAATTCAAATGTTTTTATTGAATAAGGTCTTCAGAATAAAACCGTTTCGTCAACACTGTATTTCCTTGCGTGTTTAATACTGAAGTAAACTTTGAAAGGTTTAACACAGCCTTCCAGTGCGACAGAGATGTTTCCGGAATTGCGATATCGCCAAAACTCTGTCCTTCGTCAAGACATGTGTACTGAGTCACTAATTGACCCAAACATTCACACGGGAACCCGACAAGTAACGCCATCTGGTGACGTGTGAGGCAAGGGAGAGAGCTCTGAGTCAGACTATGCAGAGTCTGTATCAAGCTTCACCTTAGAGAGAACCGATATTAAACATGTGGAATTCGTTGTCAATTTGCCTCAAACGAACGTGTCATTGGTTGTTAGGCTATTTATCTAAAAGAACAATCGGCCCTAGTTTTCACCATGGCCACTCCCCGTGGTTCGGAAGTCACGTTAAGCCGTTGGTTCTCCATTAGTCAATGGGCTCTTCCTAATGACCCAATCTGGGGAACAGGCGGCTCTAGTTTGTTACAAGACTACATCTCATCATCCATCAACACACTCACCATCATTTCATATTCACCTTGAATATACTGTCTAAGTGTGGTCGGTGTCTCAAAGCAAAGGTAAGTGATACCTTCCACAATTCTGGAATTTTAGAGTTGTCTCAAGGCTTTTCACGTGTTTTGCCCTTTCCCTTCCTAAAGTTCTCATTTAATATAATCTTTCAACAAATTTGTCTATAACCAAGATCAAATGTGCAATCAGGTATCCCTAGTGTCATTTCTAGTTTTATCAAATTTTCAGTCAAATTTATTAAAACTAGAACTTTTAAATGCATGAAGAAACAGCTCTAATTCCAGAAGTTGAACTATCATTGCGGATATTTTCCATTGTTAGTGAACAAAAAGGATCACGACGTTTCGGGATCTGCAATCTGATCCCGTCTTCAGATTGCAGCTCTAATCGTGGTAAAATTTAAAAAATCTCTTCCGCAACAAAAGTTCCAAGTTAGAGAGACAATGTCCAGTGCTGAAGTGGAGAGGACAAACTTTAGACGCAATTTATCTCGCAGAATGAGTTGCACTTTCGCGTCCTATTTTCAACAATGCTTTGCCGACAACAATGGCGCGTTGCAACAATGGCGGCGCGCATGCGCATGTGCAACGCTAATCCAAGGCTGCCGCTGCAGTGTACAGAGTGAGTCCGAACCTGGTCGTCAATGAACACATGGGAAACATGTTAGTTTCTTCAAGTCAAAATGCGATATCGTAAGAGGATGAGACATTCACATTTACGACACTAGAGACAGGGGAAACTACCGGACTGGGAGATACAGAACTTAATCGTGAAAATCAGCGTAATATCTTAGATTCACCCTGTATAGTCGAGTCGGAGGCAGTGTAGAGGGCTCAAACTAGTTTGGTACAGACGCCTAAACACATGATTAGATGAATGAATGCGCTGGACGTCTGCATATATTCGCTTCTGCAGCAGACATGTTGTGGAGAATGCTGATGCAGCGGCGCTGAGCCGCATCCGGTCTGACTGCTGAGTCCGAGATACATGAAGCAAACTCATCAGTATTAACTAACTGAGTGTTGTAATTATGACAAAAGTAGAATGAATGAGAACATTATTGAACCCAAATGGAACCTTGAGGGACATAACAATTCAGAGACACTATAATTTTGAAGATGCCTTCACAATAGACTAAAGGGGTAGTAATATTGCTCGTATATTATATTTATGTGTTTTCCTGTTCCGATATTTCTTGGGGATTTAAAATCCAAAATAATGTTTTTTATTTAGTAAAGATTGTTCCGAATTCACGGTTGGAGTCAAATCTGGAGTTTCGAAAAGTCAATCGGTCAAAATGTCACGCCCCCGCCTCCTCCCTCGGGGGTTCCCTAGGGACATATCCCTATCTAGTAGATAATCATTTATATTGACATAGAAAATATAAATCCTGCTTTTTATTTGTATTTTTTTGTATTGGTAGGCTAACATATTTTATTTTAGTTGTGTGTATAGAAAATGCTACGTTGTACAACTCGTATTTCCGTGTTATTTTATATAAAAATAGTCATGACAAATTATATAAATGTAGGATTAATGAATTCGTGATCTAATATTGTTGTGTTTTGCAGGTAAGACCGCTTGCATGATCTCACGCATCTTATAGTATACAGTAAGTAAACCACTCAACTGTTTAAATAATTTGGTTTTGTTGTGTTTGTTGTGTGTGTGTTTAGTGCACATAAATTTAACGTTTAATTTGTATTTTAATCTAAAATTCGTGGGCATTATACAAAAATTGTATGGTCGAACCCGCGACTGCGCGCACCGTTTGCGTGACTACCCACTCAGTCACAAACCCAAATATTTTTTGCTTGAGCTATAATTTTTTCTTTTAAAAATGTACCAAGTTTGAGAACAGTAGAAGTTTATCCTGATACATAGACTTGTGTTTTTTTCCTATTCAGACATGTTTTGTACCTATATGCCCGCGCCGGGAGTTGAACCCGCGACCTCACACACCACATGCGTGACTCTACCTACTCAGCCATGAACCCAAATTTCTTTTCTTGAAATTAACTTTGTTCTACAAATCCCAAGAATCTCGAACTAATGTACTGTTGTTCTGTTGTACCAAGTTTGAGAAGAGTATAGAAGTTTATCCTGATACATTGACTGGTGTTGTTGACATGTTTACTCGTCTCACTGTCTAGCGTCTAGACTTGAGTAGCCTATCAAGAATCCATTGTCTAGACTCGCGCTTACGTGACTGGTGCGGATTAGCAGATGGGTTGGGTCGGACTTGTGAAAGTGTACAGACAGACAGGCTCGGGCCAGACAGAGTGTCCTACATAGAGCCAGTGCTAGTCTCATGGTCATACACACATACACTGCACTGCAGTCACGTGACGTGTACGTCTTCACTCAGCTCCTCTACCCACCCCCCTGTAGTATACCTCGGGGTATATAATAACTCCAGTCAAAAAGGGGTCTGAGGTATCCAATGGGTATAGTCCTAGTGGTATAGGGACTCGAGGTACTTATATATTTCAGTAAGAAGGACCTGGGGTTTCCAATACCCCCCAGTATCAAGAAGGAAGGCCTCGGGTTAAATAATACCCCAGTTAACAAGGAGTCTGAGGTATCCAATGGGGTTACTCCCAGTGGTCTAGTGACCTGGGATACCCATACCTCCAATACCAGCGAGTAGGGAGAGGTCCGCTGATGGGAATTACACCGCATTCGTAATAATAATCCATCATCTATGTAGGGGCTATTTCTAAACACACCTAAATATTTATTTCACACGAGAGAATCGTGTAGGCGTCCATTAAAAAATTTGATGTTTTTGACACTACCTGCCCTGTGTATAGGAATTTGACTATCTAAAAAATCAAAGTGTGCTGGTCTTGTTTGGAGAACTACCAAACTGGGAGGCACAGAACGGCAGAACGTGTACCTGCTCAAGTATGAGTTCATCTTGTCAAAAGAATGTTAAATACCATCAAAAGTGCCCCATAGTTTAAGGCTTTTAAAAAGTCGTCTGGATAATCTTTTGCCACATAAGCATTTCATAATATATACGAGTTTATGGCCGGGAAAACGCGGAACTCACTTACTGACTAGTGACTACAGCATTAGAAAGGTACAACTCGAATGAATGAAAGAGAGATAATTTCTAATTGTATGTCCTGGTTGGGATTTTAATATTAGAATTTGTGGATATTTAAAACAATTGCACAAGCATGTCAAATGTCCTCGCAATAAACCATTGATTTATTGACGGCTCCCTTGGAAATTATCTTTCACACATTGTCATCTTTCCAGTAAAAGATCTAATGAAAAGTGCATTCGTGAGGGGTCTCAAGAAAATCTTTGTTTTTACATTGTTCTCATGGGACGAAAAGCAAAATGGCCGACAGGTGCTCCCAGCAACTAACAGACAATACTAAAGAATGTTTGAGTAGAATGACGCCTACAAATCTGGAAACGCAGCTTGTCTACATTGAAGTATTGTGGCTGCTATGCCCAGGCGCTTGCTGTATGCATTCTATACATACTGTACTGTACAACACTTCTGGATAAACTTGTTGGTAAATTTAACAGTCAAAACGTGAATAGTAATAGTTGAGTAATACAAATAATATTATTGCAAAAATTCCATAGTAATGTTGCACTGTAACCGTTAGAAGCGTGGATTTTGTAGTGACTGTGACTTAGAATCTCGTCCCATAAGAGCAATGTAAAACATGCATTTTCTTGGGACACCTTACGACTACAGTTTTCATCGGATCTTTATCATATAAACTTTGTTGAAAAGGTCGTTAAATGCTTTAGTGACGCCGCTGAGCCGAATGTCCATTTTCTCATTTGTAAAACCGTGACATAAATCTAACAATTGAGGGAAATTTGTATCTAAATTTATAGTTTTTACTAGTAAACTAATAAAATGTTCAAAAAGTGGTCAGCGGAGTCACTGCGGTACATTGTCATCTTTCAAATAAAACCTATTTCAAATAGATCTGATGAGAATTGTAGACGTGAAGTGTCTCAAGAAAATGCTTGTTTCTCAATGCTCTTATGGGACAAACAATACAAAAGCCCGACAGATATCGGGACGAGTAGTTAGTTCGCTGTGAACCCGACACCGTGTTGATTCCATTGTTTGTTACCAGATTGCGCTACTCACTTGTCTCACGCAGCTGAGGCTATCTATACAACGCCTAGAACGGGAGTTGAACCCGCAACCACGAGCTCCGGAGTTCAGTGGCTTAGTTACTAGACCACCGATGCGCGAATTCAAATATTGTGTTTCAAGCCAAAAGGTAACTTGTACAGTAGGAAATACTTAAAAATTGTTATCAAATAGTGATGACCTTGAACGGTTGACAGTGAGCAAGGCTACAGTGACCTTGAGAGCCGAGGACGCAGGCCGAGGTACTGACTGTGTGTGTGTGGGCAGTGCCACGCCTGACCCATCACTGACACCGCTCCCCCGCCATATATACTGTATACAGGGTGTTCAATTAACAACATTTCGCAAGTCTGGTAATGCTTTCAACATGGCGTACGTTTTAAAACGTTGTAATGGATCCGTCTACTTTGCTGGTGGACTCTTGACATGTCTTTAGTAATTACAATAGTTTAGGAACGAACGATTCCCACATTTGAGTGACAATAATGTTGAAATTTTCGTAAATGGTCGAACGGCACGTTTAATAACGTATTTAGTCCAAGGTTTAGGTCATCAAAGTTTAAAGTTTGAAATGAATAGTAAGCTTGAACGTGAGTTAGGTGAGCCAAAGATAATTTTATGGTGGGTAGATTGCGTAGAGATGCCAATGGCAGAGGCAAAAATCAACATAGCTTGGCTAATTAAGCACATATAGCGCTGCGAGGCATTTTTTAAAGATTCCCAAGTATAATGACGCACGCGCAAGTTCGTTCGTTCTCGAAAATCGCTCGATTTGGTCACATTTAAGTCGTTGACATTCTTGGACAAACTCGAGCTTGTGGAGCCGATGGGCGAGAAATGAGAACGCTATCTGTGCTTGGGCTGCCTCAGCCATTCAGCATCTATGCGCAATCTACCTACCGTAACATTGTCTTTGCAGCAATGAACCAGAACAGTTTCAGGTAAATAGCGGCTGTGTGTTAACGCCTCGCGGTAGACAAAACAATTGTGAATGTAACTCAAGACCAGACTAAACCATTATATTTAGAGAAGCTATCAGACTGAACGCAAACACACCGAACATAACATCACTCTCGCGTCAGCTGTGCACCTGCATCACCACAGAGTAGTGCACTCGCTACCATGCACAGCCTCAGACTTTACTGCAAGTACCGTGAGAGACAAACTTATTTCAAATGTCATCAAAACGAAATAACCTTTTTGACCTCCATTTTGAAACGACGTAATGGAATTTTATAAATTTTAGGGTGTTGGTGGGTAACATTAAAGAAGGCTACATACATATTAATTAATACACATAAAATATAAAAATGATTTGTAATTTATTGCGAAATCATGGCTGACTTGCACGAAATGTAATTGTACATAATATGATGTTGATAAAGAATTTTATTATTTAAAATTTGAATTTCAAATTTCAACAAAATTAGATTAAATTTACTATTTTAGACAGATTTTTTAGACGTACATCAAAACAGATTTTTTTGTAAAATATCCGTGAATCTTCTGGGTTTTAGATTATTTTTTGCCAATGAACTTTAAACTTGACCAAAATATTCATAAAAGGAACATTTGTACCAAATTTTATGAACATCTGACAATTATGTATATTGTATAGGGTATACACTTATTTCTGCATATGTAAATTACGTTAAAAAATGCTCAACACTGTGGGTCAGGATTGGTGCTCATTTCACGGTCCCGGGTCTGGGTCTTACCATGCTGACGTCATGAATATCTCATTTTCCAAAGGAAATTCTATAACAAGCAGGTAACCGGTTAAAGTAAGATAGAACATGATTGGTGAACGATCTGCCAACGACTTATTGTTGTCTGTTTTATTCGACCAATAGGGAAACAGGAAATCAAATGAACATGATTTATGAGCAAAGCCGTGATTGGCCAAAGCAGAATAACAAGAAACCACGGGATTGGTGGAAGATAAACAGTGACCAATGACATGACATTTGTACCAAATTTTATTAATATCAGACAAGAATGCGGTCTGTCGCCACACATTTATACGTATAATTTTATACAGTGTTGAGAAAATGCTCAACATGTGTTCTGAGGGTCAGGATCGGTTCTCATTTCATGGTCCCGGGTCCGGGTCTTACCTTGCTGACGACATGAATAACGCATTTTTACAAACTAAATTCAATAATAATATCAATCAAAACATGACCTTAATAACAATATTGTTGTCCCATTTTTCGCTGATATAATAAAATTCCTTCGCTGATTAAAACCATCTAGAAATTGAACTGCCGAGTAGCTCTGATAGTTTCTCAGAAGCGGACGCTATCACACTCACACTGTTGTTGTATAATCTGTGTTTACATGTTTACCAACCTCTAAATCTGTAGACAGACAGACAGTTGTGTTTCCTCAGCAATTCTGCTGCTCTCTGGTAGATTCTGAGAATTGTACGCGAATCTGTTGATTCACACAAGACAATCCACACATTCTACGTAATGTCAGAGTCTCATTCAAGCAATTTTGTATAAGAGTGCGCAATAGTGGCTGTGACCTTGAATTTCGTCCCGTAAAAACAAGCATCTTTTTTAGACCCCTCACGCCACCAGTTTTCATGGGATTTTTACGAACGAAACTTTGTTTTAAAGTGTTGTTATAGTGGCCCGCTGAGCCGAAATTCCATTTTTACACTCTGTTTAAAAAGTCCAAAAATTAAAAAATATATGTATTTGAATGTCTTTTTTTACTATGAAACTACTGTAGTAGATTCTTCGAAAAAGTGGTAATCGAAATCACTGCAGTACATTGTCATTTTTCCAATAAAACCTATTAAAAAATATTTGATTAAAATTGTAGGTGTGAGATGTCCCAAGAAAATGCTTTTGTTTACATTGTTCTTAAGGAACAACAAAAATGGTACTGCGCACTCTTACTTTTGTAGATGGCGCGAACGGAACAATTGTTTACATTTATTTTAAAATATTTAAACAAATTATCAACGGCCTTGAATTGCAGCTGTTTCGTCTATTTTAGCGATAATTTTTAACAATTTTGTCATTACACGCGTACTGTTCAGTTACGCAATATCCCCCTCAGCACCATGCACCAGCAGACAGGATGCGCAGACACGGTGACGTAGCTCACAGCTGTTATTTAGGTTAGCTGGTCACGTGACCCTATCAGCTGACTCGTCTAGACGCTTGACAGACAAAAAAACAGCTGATCGCCGCCGCGCCATTGTCGGCGGCTAGACGTGTGAATGTAGTGACAGTCAGTACGCGCGCCGCAGTGATACAGTGCACAACAGTGTCTGAGTGTGTGCGTGTGTGAGTGTGTGATGGTGGATTGTTCTCGTGTTTGTGACGTAAGTACTTTTGTAACTTTCATAACTAAATATTGTGTAATTGTGCATGAAGTATGTAATTTGAAGGATATTCAGAAAATTATTTAGCATTGAAAATAAGTTTGACATTTTGTTGTGTACTCGTTTGAAACTCATATGGTGTATTTTTTGGTAAATAATTTTTGTGCCGATTAACAAAGTTTTTTAAGTACTTTTGACATAGTATTTAAATTCAGTTTGTAATATTTCCAGTCCCATGTTTCGGATAAACATCCAGGTTCTAGTATTTCTCTAAATTTATGAGGAATAAATAGGTGGGAGGATGGTTTAGTGGTTAGCATAATCACCCGGCAAGTGAGAGACCCACGTTCGAGTCCTGGTTCGGTCCACACGTTTTGCCTGCAAATTTCTTTGGTAATAATTCGCGTTTATAGAAATTAAGATTTAAGTACTTACTTTGAAACATCAAATACATGTTCAAAGATTTACTTGGAAACTAAACTTCTTCTTTCGTAATACATTTTCCCCACTTGTTCTATTTTGGACGCTCGCACTAAATTTACTATGTTCATTTTAATTCGGCTCACTGCGGTCTTACATCAAATCATCGTTTGACGAGTGCCATGCGATTTATTTTGTTATTTGACAATAAAGAGATTAGAGTTTGAGTTTACTTTGAGACACCGACCACTTCTAGAGGGTATTTTTAGGTGAACATGGAATGATGTTGATGAGTGTTTTTGATGGCTGAGGAGATGTAGTACAAACTAGGGCCGACTTTTCACCAAATTGGGCCATTAATTAAAATAGTCCAACGACCAATGTAACGGACCAACAACTTAATGTGACCTCCGAACCACGGGGAGTGACTATCGTGAAAAGCCATCACTGCGCCCGGGAAAAGAACCGACTTAGATGAAAAGTGAAGCAACTCTGAATGAATTCATAAGATCTCAAGTAAATACAACATACAGTAGGCTACGGTGTCATCGTTGATATCACATTTCGTTGACAGTTTTACTTTGTACTAGTGTGTGTGTGTGTATAGTAGACTAGTGTACTTGCCATTGAGACTTGTCTACTGCAGAGTTGGCCGGGAGCCAGGGATATATTCTAATTGCGAGTCTAGATCTTGGTTACGACACACCAAACGTGTTGATAGTGTTATCAGTTACAGAGTGTATGGCTGTGAGAAAAATATACCATTTCACTTGTGCTGTACTCATATCAGGATGAACTTCTACTAATTAGTTTTTAGTGTTGACTTGTCCAATCGCAAATTGTTGCTTACAGGAAAGAGTCGTTTGTCATTTAAACGATACTTGATTGAGTACTTTCAAAATATTCAATCCATTTCTCTGGAATATTTTGAATTCTGTAATAAATTATACCGAAATAAAAATACCCTCAAAAGTCACTGGAAGTGCTGATTTTCAAATTCAAAAATAAATCAGCGGATTCTCAAATTAAGTAAACTAGTAGACCCGTTGCGGGTTGAAATCGTGCGCGATTCAGGAACTCGTCACTCTGGCGCGAGTTCGATCCCCACAGTCGCCATAAATCAAGTCAGCGCAAAGTGACTCCGGCACTGGTAGGTAAAGGTCGAGATTTTGAGTGAACTCTACAGTCCTAACTTCGCCTTGTTATACAAGACAAACTTTATCTTTTTATAAATCAACTATTTTCCTCGTGGTTGTAGATGGTAATACTCGATGTGGTCAGTAAGGTCGCAATTGGCGTGCCGCGTGGTCGGGCACACTTACTGCGCTCACTGCTGATGTGAGATGCGACTTTGATCCTTGCGGCACTTCAAAGTCACCGCCTACACACACATGTGCAGTACGTGAGTGCGCGTGGGGGAGCAGAGTGCATACGTATGTGTGCTAATGTTTGGCAACAGTGTGGGCATGTTGTACATGACGATGGGCAGCCAAGACGTCCCGAAAGGTCAAGAATTGTTGAAAAGTAAAATTCCGAAAATCATATAGGAATTGCCTGATTCTTCCTGACGAATTTCAGTTTGGCAGGCAGGGTAAATAATTGGAGTCGGACAATCGAGTACTTTTCATTGGAGTCGGGATAATTTCATTGAAAAAATAGTACATAAAAATAGTTAATAGTGTTTTAAAGTGATGTTTCAATTTTAATTTCCTTTTAATTGGGGTAAATGCTAATTTTTTTCTGGCTAATTATGTTTGCAGTATTAGTATTTACAACAGCATGTATTTTCTTGTAACATATAATCTAGTTCTTCTGGTTCACACCGCGTCAAAACATTATTATAATTTTCTTGGAATATTTTCGGTCTCGCTGTGGAGTACCATATTCAGTCACTGATTGGCTAAAACTGAAATTCTTGCGGTCTGCTATCCTATTGGTCACAGGGTTGTTAACCGTCCAATGGGACAAATGTCGATGTTCTCATTGACTGTGACATTAGGCCTATCGAAAAGACTTCTTCAGGATTGGTTGACAGCCTCTTGAAGACTGGTGTTGTCTTCCTTGTTGAATTTATTATCATTTTGAATTATTTCAATGGTTTTTTGATGACTCTCGAGTAATAATGTGAAATGTTTGCCAATACTTTGGCTTCGTCAAATATAACGTCTTTATGTTTTGTTTGCCTGAACCATCGTTAAACATTTGTATGTATTTTTTTGTTACAACTATGAAAATAAGGTGTTTTTAAAATTTAAAATCCAAGGACAAGTTTGCTGTCCCTTATAAAAATTTTGGTAATGACGCAAAAATAGATCAAAATTTGTTATTTTTAGGGTTGACGTGGAACTTGTACGAAATTTATAGAAAATGACTTATTCGGTGTTGATTTTTCGGATTTTATTTGTAGTTTTAATGATTTGTTGCTTGTTGGTTGTTTTTTACCGTGTGCGTTTGGTTCGATTGTGAATTACCCATTTGCTTTACTTTTCATCCGACCTTGATTTTGTTGTAAGCTTACTTTTTTTGTTTATATTTAATCACTTGTTCTCTGTGACCGCGCTTAGATCAAAGGCTGGCAGAAAAACGCAATAAAAAGTGTTAGGAGCTGATGATAGCCACATGTACACTACCAAGGCGAACCACTGCTGTACAGTGCCGCTCCCTTGTACACAGCCAGTACACACTACACAGTGTAGCTACAGGAGAGGTGTTCTCTACATGAGTGTAGTGTAGTGTAGAGGCTAGTTCAAGTGTCTAGGTCTAGCTGACCTTCAGTCCAGGGCCGCAATAGACAAAGCCTCGTCTCAAGGTGGTTAGCTTTTTGCTCACACAAAATCTCAACACGTTTTCGGTTAGAGGAACTAGTTTCAGATTCAAAAACGGCTGAAATTGGTGCTTTTAGTGGAACAGAACTTTTCAACGCACCAGGGCCGATGCAAGTGCGAAATAAGTGACGAAACTCAAAACCAATAATCGACTCCGGATTGAAGTCAAACGTACTTTTTCACGATGGCCTCGTGGTTCAGACGTCACGCCATTTTATCGGTCGTCGGGCTATTAATTAATGACCCATCTGGGGAACAGTCTGTTTTAGTTTGTAACAAGACTACATCTCATCATAGTTCAACATAACTCAAGAAAATCAACATAGTTGCGTCAGCTCAAGCACAGATAGCGTCTCTTGCTGTCTTTCTTCCGCCTCGGCTCGACATGCCCGAGTTTGTCCAATGTAAATGACTTGAACGTGGCCAAATCGTGTGATTTTCGAGAAAGAACGAACTTGCTCGTGCGTCAGTGGCTCTGCTTGAGACTCTTAAAAGAGTTCGCTCGCAGCGCTATCTATCCTTGGGTTGCCTAACTGTGTTGATTATCAGCCATTCGACATCTTTTCGCAATCTACCTACCATAACACTGTCTTTGATGAGACTCATTGAGTGCGAGGAAGTCTCCTCAACGAAATTTGTCGATAGAGGGTTGACGTGGGACTGTCAGCTAGACAACGTTTACTCTGTATTTGGCTGAGACATTTATGTTATGTGGAACTCTACAAATTCTGCCCAACTCATTTCATATGAGTATCCATCCAGACCGGTGCTATGTACGTGCTCTGTAGGGAGGATGTTCAAGAGCAAACCTTTTCAAAATTTTCAGTGATAAAAAACACAAAATTCCATGCACATGGTTCAAACATTGGCAAAACATTAACGGATAGAGTCGTGTAAACCCATTTTTTAATTATTGACCCTTCCTTGCCTCTACATTTTGAAAACATATTTCTGTTCCTGATCAAAATGTGATCTCGTAAGAGATGTAGATGTACACTCCCAGGTAGGAGTCTAACTTTGACAAGTTATGGCTCACGACTGAAAGAACGCAGAGCTCACTAACTAACGAAATGCCACAGTGGAACAATTTGAATATTGAAATGATTTTGCCAGTCTAATGGACCAGTACAAGGTAACTTTTGGGCCACTATAAACCACAACTTTCAATACGTAAATTTTGGAGGTAATTTGAGCAATCATTGTAGGACACCAACAAAATTTTGATTCTAAATTTGATTTTAACTCACGTGTTTTAGACAACATAGTAGGTTATATATCACCTAAGTTTGCGAATGACGCGAGTACAGTAGAGTACAGCAGAGTACAGTAGAGTACAGCAGAGTACAGTAGAGTACAGCAGAGTACAGTCGGTGAGTGGATTGCACGCGCGTGTCGCCGCGCTGCTCAACTTCACGTCTGCGTCTATTTGCGTCTCGCCAGAGTCTGTGTTATGTCTCACTCCCCACCACCACCGTACATTCCTCCTCTCTTCCTCATACTCGTACCTCATACCCATACCTCGTACTCATGCCTCATGTCTCATACCCATACCTCGTACTCATGCTTCACACTCATGTCTCATACTCGTACCTATACTCAAACCCCTTGATCGTCCGTTGCAAATATTTTTGATGTGTCAAACGTCGTGCAATTATGGGGAACTTAGGCATCGGGAGATGAATCGTTAACCACTGGGTTTACGACAGCCCGGGGAAAAGACGGGAAAACTATAATGTTAGGTTCTTCGGATAGAAGCACGTTGTCCGAATGTTAAGGAAAATTCAGGGCTCCAAGAAACACTGGATTTGCTAAGAGAAATATCCATGTCACTCTTAATTTAAAAACTTTGTTCAGGGGTTTCTTGCAGCTAAAAGTGGAAAAATTCAACTCACAAGTGAAATTCCTGGACAAGTTAGGGTTTTTTCTCAATAAATGTAACACCCATGTAATTTTATTGGCGAACTTTCTTATAGACAATTCATTAATTTAATATAATGAGTTAATGCTTCAAAAGAAAGCCCGGGAAGAAAGATAATCACGATCTACGTAATTTTGGTAAACTCGTAAAAGCACCTTCACAATTAAGACTCGTTCAGACGGGGCTGTGTTGCTCGTCGAGACGAACACTGCCAAAACCGTGACGATAAGCATAACACATTGTGTCCGGGGAACTTGACAAGAGTACTACATTAATGATGTCGGGTCAACAGCCTCGATGTCGTGATCCGTGTCTCATGTCTGATCATTAATTGACAAAAGAGTCCGTCACGTGACTGTTAACCAATCAAATGAGACGATTGCTTTGGCCAGAAAAAACGTGTCAAGTATAAGTTTCACGAGACGTTTATGAACTGTTTAAAAAACTGTGGTCCCAATACTGACCCCTGGGGAACATTTGATTTAAGTAGCTAAAACATTGTAAAGTTTGTCTATCGAGGCGAAGTTAGGATTACAAAGTTTTCTCGACCTTTACCTAGCCTCTTACCTAGTCTCTTAACAAAATTGTCAGTGGTGACTGCGGGGATCGAACTTGCGCCACCGGAATGATATGGTCAGGAGTCGCGCGATACCGGTCCGCCACGGGTCCGCTTGAATCATGTCTTGACTTAACCTTAGACAATAGAAAACTGTACAGACGTTCATTTCTCTGTTACAATGAAAAGGCTAGTGGACAAGACTGCACTGCGCCATTGTACCTCTGTAGGCGCTCCACTCTCTGACTCAGATAGGATCAGACATGATTCATCGCCTGTCACGTGACGTGGGTCGGCACACACAGATTAGGCAACTTTCTCATTTGTTTTGTGCCGCCGATTAATGAGTTTTCGTACTCGAACAAGACACGATATTCTTCACTGTGAGACAACACTTGTGCTAATGTTGCTGTCCAGACTTGCCTGTGATTGTATGAGGGGTCCGGGGGTCTGGAGTGCCCCCTGGCAGAACAAGACACGATATTCTTCACTGTGAGACAACACTTGTGCTAATGTTGCTGTCCAGACTTGCCTGTGATTGTATGAGGGGGGGGTCTGGAGTGCCCCTGGCAGAACAAGACACGATATTCTTCACTGTGAGACAACACTTGTGCTAATGTTGCTGTCCAGACTTGCCTGTGATTGTATGGGGGTCCGGGGTCTGAGTGCCCCCTGGCAGAACAAGACACGATATTCTTCACTGTGAGACAACACTTGTGCTAATGTTGCTGTCCAGACTTGCCTGTGATTGTATGAGGGGTCCGGGGTCTGGAGTGCCCCCTGGCAGAACAAGACACGATATTCTTCACTGTGAGACAACACTTGTGCTAATGTTGCTGTCCAGACTTGCCTGTGATTGTATGAGGGGTCCGGGGTCTGGAGTGCCCCTGGCAGAACAAGACACGATATTCTTCACTGTGAGACAACACTTGTGCTAATGTTGCTGTCCAGACTTGCCTGTGATTGTATGGGGGTCCGGGGTCTGGAGTGCCCCTGGCAGAACAAGACACGATATTCTTCACTGTGAGACAACACTTGTGCTAATGTTGCTGTCCAGACTTGCCTGTGATTGTATGAGGGGGTCCGGGGGTCTGGAGTGCCCCCTGGCAGAACAAGACACGATATTCTTCACTGTGAGACAACACTTGTGCTAATGTTGCTGTCCAGACTTGCCTGTGATTGTATGAGGGGGTCCGGGGTCTGGAGTGCCCCCTGGCAGAACAAGACACGATATTCTTCACTGTGAGACAACACTTGTGCTAATGTTGCTGTCCAGACTTGCCTGTGATTGTATGAGGGGGTCCGGGGGTCTGGAGTGCCCCTGGCAGAACAAGACACGATATTCTTCACTGTGAGACAACACTTGTGCTAATGTTGCTGTCCAGACTTGCCTGTGATTGTATGAGGGGGTCCGGGGGTCTGGAGTGCCCCTGGCAGAACAAGACACGATATTCTTCACTGTGAGACAACACTTGTGCTAATGTTGCTGTCCAGACTTGCCTGTGATTGTATGAGGGGGGTCCGGGGGTCTGGAGTGCCCCCTGGCAGAACAAGACACGATATTCTTCACTGTGAGACAACACTTGTGCTAATGTTGCTGTCCAGACTTGCCTGTGATTGTATGAGGGGGTCCGGGGTCTGGAGTGCCCCTGGCAGAACAAGACACGATATTCTTCACTGTGAGACAACACTTGTGCTAATGTTGCTGTCCAGACTTGCCTGTGATTGTATGAGGGGGTCCGGGGGTGTGGAGTGCCCCCTGGCAGAACAAGACACGATATTCTTCACTGTGAGACAACACTTGTGCTAATGTTGCTGTCCAGACTTGCCTGTGATTGTATGAGGGGGTCCGGGGTGTGGAGTGCCCCTGGCAGAACAAGACACGATATTCTTCACTGTGAGACAACACTTGTGCTAATGTTGCTGTCCAGACTTGCCTGTGATTGTATGAGGGGTCCGGGGTCTGAGTGCCCCCTGGCAGAACAAGACACGATATTCTTCACTGTGAGACAACACTTGTGCTAATGTTGCTGTCCAGACTTGCCTGTGATTGTATGAGGGGGTCCGGGGTCTGGAGTGCCCCTGGCAGAACGACACGATATTCTTCACTGTGAGACAACACTTGTGCTAATGTTGCTGTCCAGACTTGCCTGTGATTGTATGAGGGGGTCCGGGGTCTGGAGTGCCCCTGGCAGAACAAGACACGATATTCTTCACTGTGAGACAACACTTGTGCTAATGTTGCTGTCCAGACTTGCCTGTGATTGTATGAGGGGTCCGTCTGGAGTGCCCCTGGCAGAACAAGACACGATATTCTTCACTGTGAGACAACACTTGTGCTAATGTTGCTGTCCAGACTTGCCTGTGATTGTATGAGGGGTCCGGGGTGGAGTGCCCCTGGCAGAACAAGACACGATATTCTTCACTGTGAGACAACACTTGTGCTAATGTTGCTGTCCAGACTTGCCTGTGATTGTATGAGGGGGTCCGGGGTGTGGAGTGCCCCTGGCAGAACAAGACACGATATTCTTCACTGTGAGACAACACTTGTGCTAATGTTGCTGTCCAGACTTGCCTGTGATTGTATGAGGGGGTCCGGGGTCTGGAGTGCCCCTGGCAGAACAAGACACGATATTCTTCACTGTGAGACAACACTTGTGCTAATGTTGCTGTCCAGATTTGCCTGTGATTGTATGAGAGGGGTCCGGGGTCTGGAGTGCCCCTGGCAGAACAAGACACGATATTCTTCACTGTGAGACAACACTTGTGCTAATGTTGCTGTCCAGACTTGCCTGTGATTGTATGAGGGGGTCCGGGGTGTGGAGTGCCCCTGGCAGAACAAGACACGATATTCTTCACTGTGAGACAACACTTGTGCTAATGTTGTCCAGACTTGCCTGTGATTGTATGAGGGGGTCCGGGGTTGGAGTGCCCCTGGCAGAACAAGACACGATATTCTTCACTGTGAGACAACACTTGTGCTAATGTTGCTGTCCAGACTTGCCTGTGATTGTATGAGGGGGTCCGGGGTTGGAGTGCCCCCTGGCAGAACAAGACACGATATTCTTCACTGTGAGACAACACTTGTGCTAATGTTGCTGTCCAGACTTGCCTGTGATTGTGAGGGGGTCCGGGGTGGAGTGCCCCCTGGCAGAACAAGACACGATATTCTTCACTGTGAGACAACACTTGTGCTAATGTTGCTGTCCAGACTTGCCTGTGATTGTATGAGGGGGTCCGGGGTCTGAGTGCCCCCTGGCAGAACAAGACACGATATTCTTCACTGTGAGACAACACTTGTGCTAATGTTGCTGTCCAGACTTGCCTGTGATTGTATGAGGGGTCCGGGGTCTGGAGTGCCCCTGGCAACAAGACACGATATTCTTCACTGTGAGACAACACTTGTGCTAATGTTGCTGTCCAGACTTGCCTGTGATTGTGAGAGGGGTCCAGGGTCTGGAGTGCCCCCTGGCAGAACAAACACGATATTCTTCACTGTGACAACACTTGTGCTAATGTTGCTGTCCAGACTTGCCTGTGATTGTATGAGGGGGTCCGGGGTGGAGTGCCCCCGGCAGAACAAGACACGATATTCTTCACTGCAGACAACACTTGTGCTAATGTTGCTGTCCAGACTTGCCTGTGATTGTATGAGGGGGTCCGGGGTGTGGAGTGCCCCTGGCAGAACAAGGCACGATATTCTTCACTGCAGACAACACTTGTGCTAATGTTGCTGTCCAGATTTGCCTGTGATTGTATGGGGGTCCGGGGTGGAGTGCCCCCTGGCAGAACAAGACACGATATTCTTCACTGTGAGACAACACTTGTGCTAATGTTGCTGTCCAGACTTGCCTGTGATTGTATGAGGGGGTCCGGGGTGGAGTGCCCCTGGCAGAACAAGACACGATATTCTTCACTGTGAGACAACACTTGTGCTAATGTTGCTGTCCAGACTTGTTGTGATTGTATGAGGGGGTCCGGGGTCTGGAGTGCCCCCGGCAGAACAAGGCACGATATTCTTCACTGTGACAACACTTGTGCTAATGTTGCTGTCCAAACTTGCCTGTGATTGTATGAGGGCGGTCCGGGGGTCTGAGTGCCCCTGCAGAACAAGACACGATATTCTTCACTGTGAGACAACACTTGTGCTAATGTTGCTGTCCAGACTTGCCTGTGATTGTATGAGGAGGGTCCGGGGTCTGGAGCCCCTGGCAGAACAAGGCACGATATTCTCACTGTGAGACAACACTTGTGCTAATGTTGCTGTCCAGACTTGCCTGTGATTGTATGAGGGGGTCCGGGGTCTGGGTGCCCCTGGCAGAACAAGACACGATTATTCTTCACTGTGAGACAACACTTGTGCTAATGTTGCTGTCCAGACTTGTTGTGATTGTATGAGGGGGTCCGGGGTCTGGAGCCCCTGGCAGAACAAGGCACGATATTCTTCACTGTGAGACAACACTTGTGCTAATGTTGCTGTCCAGACTTGCCTGTGATTGCATGAGGGGGGTCCGGGGTCTGGAGTGCCCCCGGCAGAACAAGGCACGATATTCTTCACTGTGGACAACACTTGTGCTAATGTTGCTGTCCAGACTTTGCTGTGATTGTATGAGGGGGTCCGTCTGAGTGCCCCCTGGCAGAACAAGGCACGATATTCTTCACCTGAGACAACACTTGTGCTAATGTTGCTGTCCAGACTGCCTGTGATTGTATGAGGGGGGTCCGGGGGTCTGGAGTGCCCCCTGGCAGAACAAGACACGATATTCTTCACTGTGAGACAACACTTGTGCTAATGTTGCTGTCCAGACTTGCCTGTGATTGTAGGAGGGGGTGTGGAGTGCCCCCTGGCAGAACAAGACACGATATTCTTCACCGTGAGACAACACTTGTGCTAATGCTGTCCAGACTTGCCTGTGATTGTATGAGGGGGGTCCGGGGGTCTGAGTGCCCCCGGCAGAACAAGACACGATATTCTTCACCGTGAGACAACACTTGTGCTAATGTTGCTGTCCAGACTTGCCTGATTGTATGAGGGGGTCCGGGGTCTGAGTGCCCCCTGGCAGAACAAGACACGATATTCTTCACCGTGAGACAACACTTGTGCTAATGTTGTCCAGACTTGCCTGTGATTGTATGAGGGGGTCCGGGGTGGAGTGCCCCTGGCAGAATAAGACACGATATTCTTCACTGTGAGACAACACTTGTGCTAATGTTGCCGTCCAGACTTGCCTGTGATTGTATGAAGGGGTCCAGGGTCTGGAGTGCCCCCTGGCAGAACAAGACACGATATTCTTCACCGTGAGACAACACTTGTGCTAATGTTGCTGTCCAGATTTGCCTGTGATTGTATGAGGGGGTCCGGGGTGTGGAGTGCCCCCGGCAGAACAAGGCACGATATTCTTCACCGTGAGACAACACTTGTGCTAATGTTGCTGTCCAGACTTGCCTGTGATTGTATGAGGAGGGGTCCAGGGGTCTGGAGTGCCCCTGGCAGAACAAGGCACGATATTCTTCACTGTGAGACAACACTTGTGCTAATGTTGCTGTCCAGACTTGCCTGTGATTGTATGAGAGGGGTCCGGGGTCTGGAGTGCCCCTGGCAGAACAAGGCACGATATTCTTCACCTGAGACAACACTTGTGCTAATGTTGCTGTCCAGACTTGCCTGTGATTGTATGAGGGGGTCCGGGGTGGAGTGCCCCCGGCAGAACAAGACACGATATTCTTCACTGTGAGACAACACTTGTGCTAATGTTGCTGACCAGATTTGCCTGTGATTGTATGAGAGGGGTCCGGGGTCTGGAGTGCCCCCGGCAGAACAAGACACGATATTCTTCACCTGAGACAACACTTGTTCTAATGTTGCTGACCAGATTTGCCTGTGATTGTGGGCGAGGGGTCCGGGGTCTGGAGTGCCCCCTGGCAGAACAAACACGATATTCTTCACTGTGAGACAACACTTGCTAATGTTGCTGTCCAGATTTGCTCAGACAAAGGAGGGGTCCGGGGTGGAGTGCCCCCTGGCAGAACAAGGCACGATATTCATCACTGTGAGACAACACTTGTGCTAATGTTGCTGTCCAGACTTGCCTGTGATTGTATGAAGGGGTCCAGGGTCTGGAGTGCCCCTGGCAGAACAAGACACGATATTCTTCACTGTGAGACAACACTTGTTCTAATGTTGCTGACCAGATTTGCCTGTGATTGTATGAGGGGGGTCCGGGGGTGTGGAGTGCCCCCTGGCAGAACAAGACACGATATTCTTCACTGTGAGACAACACTTGTTCTAATGTTGCTGACCAGATTTGCCTGTGATTGTATGAGGGGTCCGGGGTGGAGTGCCCCTGGCAGAACAAGACACGATATTCTTCACTGTGAGACAACACTTGTTCTAATGTTGCTGTCCAGATTTGCCTGTGATTGTATGAGGGGGTCCGGGGTGTGGAGGCCCCCTGGCAGAACAAGGCACGATATCTTCACTGTGAGACAACACTTGTGCTAATGCTGTCCAGACTTGCCTGTGATTGTATGTGAGGGGGGTCCGGGGTGTGGAGTGCCCCTGGCAGAACAAGACACGATATTCTTCACTGTGAGACAACACTTGTTCTAATGTTGCTGACCAGATTTGCCTGTGACCAGCGAGGGGGGTCCGGGGTCTGAGTGCCCCCTGGCAGAACAAGACACGATATTCTTCACTGTGAGACAACACTTGTTCTAATGTTGCTGACCAGATTTGCCTGTGATTGTATGAGGGGGTCCGGTCTGGAGTGCCCCCGGCAGAACAAGACACGATATTCTTCACTGTGAGACAACACTTGTTCTAATGTTGCTGTCCAGACTTGCCTGTGATTGTATGAGGGGGTCTGGAGTGCCCCCAGAACAAGACACGATATTCTTCACTGTGAGACAACACTTGTTCTAATGTTGCTGTCCAGACTTGCCTGTGATTGTATGAGGGGTCCGGGGTGGAGTGCCCCTGCAGAACAAGACACGATATTCTTCACTGTGAGACAACACTTTGCTAATGTTGCTGTCCAGATTTGCCTGTGATTGTATGAGGGGGTCCGGGGTTGGAGTGCCCCCTGGCAGAACAAGACACGATATTCTTCACTGTGAGACAACACTTGTGCTAATGTTGCTGTCCAGACTTGCCTGTGATTGTATGAGGGGGTCCGGGGGTCTGCAGTGCCCCCTGGCAGAATAAGGACAGCAGAGGGAATTTTAAATCTCTAAATGAAGTTGATTGGCCAAATAATTTTAGTACTGTTTTAATTAGTGCGACTATTTCGACTCGAAATCGTGTTAAATTTGTTGATAAACTGATAAACCTTAATTTCGCTGTGACCTTTCTTTGCTGAGCACAGCACGTTTACTTTTGCACCATGACTAATGACTGATAGTGTTATCTACGTCAGAAGGCGAGGTGTTGGCACATCACCGGCACTGTTTACACTGTGAGATCAAAGAGTAGAGACTTGCAGTAGAGTAAATAATGAAACATTGTAAGTACAGAGACAGGTGCTGTAGCCGGTGTGAACTGGGCTGGCTATAGTGGGCGCGATCTAGCACGGCCTTACTTCTACACAATACATAGTACCATACACAGCACGACTCGTACCCATAACAGCAAAGATAATGTGATAGTAGGTAGATAGCGCATATATGCAGGCTGCCCCATGGCTGAGGTAGAGAAATTAACATAGTTGCGGCTGCCCAAGCACAGATAGCGCTGCCGTCTCTCCCCCTCGGCTCCACATATTCGAGTTTGTTCGATGACTTAAATGTGACCGAGTTGTGCGATTTTTGAGAACTTGCCTGCGTCAGTGACTCTTAGAATAATTCCATCGCAGCGCTATCTGTGCTAGGGCTGCAGAACTATGTGGATTTTTAAAATGCATTGTTTGCCCCTTGGATATCAATGTGACATAAAATAGGTTTTAGTTACATTTGTCAATATCCAAAAAATGTGTTTAGGGTTGTTACATCCTCGGGACTTCATTTGGGTCTTAATTTTCATCTTAAACGAAGCCAACAGGCGGATTTTCAACCAAACTGCACGTCTGACGATGATGTGTTTACATCGAAACGTCCCGGAGATGTAACAACCCTCAACACCATTTGTTGGATATACGTCATGTTGATTGTCCTACCGTAACATAATGTTTGATAGCAGTTTCAGCCACAATGTTATCAGGTCAGCTAGTATACAGTGTGTGTAGTAGACACGGGCGCGGCTGTATGACCTTCACGCTCCACTCTCTGCAATTATATCAGCGTCTGCTGCACATTGCATGCAATACACTGCACTCTTGCACTGTACGGACTGTACAGAGTGGTCGCTGTCTCAACGCAAATTACAAGCCTTGTTACAAACTAAGGCCGACTGTTCCCCAGATTCGGTCAGCCGCATTTCAGCATAGCAATTCCACGCTTGGCTTGTGATTGTATATTTGGTTCGATAAATTGACAGACACACCGCAGTCAGTCAGACACATTAACTAAGCACGATTTAATTTTCACTTGCACGACTGTTGATTAAAGTTGTACCGTACTCAGTTGACTGGCGGTGCAGTGAAGGTTTCAACGCTACTGACCGTGGCTTGATTGCACGGACAGGTGTATTATATAGGATTGCTGCAATGCGACGTGCAACCATGCAAATTGCACAACCAGACTCGCCGCTATAGTGTACTCGTCAATAGTTGACTGCTAGACACCGCGAGCATCTAGTAACCATTTGCTTTGAATTTGGAAATTTAGCAATTTTTGGGGAATTTGTTTGTGGTTTAATGGCGTGTAAAGATATTATATATTTGCTAGAGACTGAAAACCTCGCGTCAACTTTCAACGAGCGTCTTTTAATAATGTATCAACGCTGTTCTTTTGAACTACTGCATCATAATTGTTTAGTTTTTTTACATCATATCAAACAGTTGATCTAGGGCGGATTGGGCTACATTTTCGATAATTAATTAGGGTTTCAGTTTTTTTTATGGGGAGTTATGCGTTTCCAAGTGGAAATTAAATACGAAAAATCAGTTTCTAATCCGCTTTAATGAATATATTGACATTCATTTCAAGTTTAAAAACTTACAACGACAGTTTTTCTTTTACTTTGATTTGAGACCCGACTACTCTTAGATGATATTTTAAGTTGAATAAGGGATGAAGGGTGAGTGTGTTGAGTGTTTTTGATCTATGGTGAGATAAAGTCTTGTTACAAACTAGGGCCGACTGTTCCCCAGATTGGGTCATTAATAGCCCAACGACCAATGAGATAGACCAACTTGTCATATTGCAACCCTTTGTATCGTCACTTTTTACCGCCCGAAATGCGCAACCTGTTCTTATTTCTTTCGTTCGGAATAAGACCTTGGTTCCGCTCTTTTTTGCAAAATTAACAATCTTTTTTTGTTCTCCACTCTAATTGTCGTGTTACAAATATACCGTTGACATGAACACTACTAACCTACAGTGAGTCGCACGTGCTCCAGTGTCAACCAGTCTGTGAACGCACTGTAGAGAGTAGACACGTCTATTCCGCCAGACGGCGCGTGACCTTGAGTCCGCTGCAGCCGTCAGCTGATCTGTCTGTCTGTCTGTCTGTCCGTCTGTCTAGTTGCTAGTAAGAAAGCAATTTGCATAGATTATATATACCTCAGAGTATCTGCAACATGCTTGTCTAGTCGGTCCACCCCGCGGTGTAAGCGTTTGTAAATAATTACAGACCGATATCCCTCGTGACACAAGAGAATACCAATAGCCTACGCGGAATTACCGTGGAACTCTGTGATTGGCCGAAATCGGCAAGAGCCAATCAAAGTGCGTCTTTTCTTCCAAATGAATTGTGTTCGTGCGATGATCCAACTTTAACTTGTAAATAGTTCTCAGACACAGTTTCACATTTCCTACATTAAACATGTCTTATAGCCCCCCCCCACTGTCTGTATTCAACAATATTCTAGCTAAGCTAGACTGAGCCTAGCAAATATAATGTTATGGTAAGTAGATTGCGTATAGATGCCACATGGTCGAGGCAGCTAAATCAATATAGTTCGGCAGCCCAAGCATAGGTAGCGCTGCCGTCTCGCGTCGTCTTACTCCCCCTTTGGCTCTACATGTTCGAGTTTGTCCGATGTCAATGATTTAAATGTGACCAAATCATTGCGATGTTTTAAGAACAAACGAATTTGCGCGTGCGTCAGTGGCTCTACCTGAAACTCTTAAAAGAGAGGGCTGCAAGGAACTATGTTGATTTTACTGCCTCAACCATGCGCAGTCTACTTACTATAACATTATCTTTGCGTATAGATCACGACGGGCCTTGAATGCACTACTCAGGTCCCCTCTTGCTCAACATGTACATGACTGAGTTGCATTGTCTCAGCTGATTACATCATTGTCTGTCTGAGTGCTGAGTCGTGCTGAGCACTGCTGCTGACCTCGCCTGTCTGTCTGTCTGCTGGTTGGCCAATTGTTTCCTAGAAGTGCTTTCCTCGCGGCCGCCGCAGACAATGGGGGAGAGATGCAAGACTCTTCGACCTTCACTGGCTTTCATTCTTTTGCCTGGAACTCAAAGTTTCGTCTAGTCTACTGGAGAGAAGGCCTTGAGTACTCCTCAGACAAGGGTTTCATGCCACATGAGGTCAGAAATAATTTTATCCCTGATAGCAGTGTTGGCTCGTCAGGTGAAGAGAGTGTAGGGTCACTTCACCAATAATTTAGAGGGGAATTATTAAACTTAAACATTTAATTAATCGGTTTCGAAAATCCGTGGGATCACAAATCAATGACGGCAGTGTGTGCGATATAACAAGCTCGATTACTACAATCGACGGTTGTCTCGATAGTCGCCACAGAGAGTCAGTATGCCTCTATAATGCCACTGGCTGCTTCGTAGAAGATCGGAATACTTCGTTAGATGAAGAGCTTTGTTCGGGTTTTCACCTGAAGCTCATCTACGTGGTGTGGATGGACGCTGAGGGGCTGCGTTGCTATAGCAACGAGTGACGCTAGAAGTGTACGAGGTGCTTGGGCTCTCGACCTATGTGGATTTTCTAAACTCAGCCATTCGGCATCTATGCACCATAACATTATCTCTGGTATCACTGACGGATGGTGTGAATGTTGACGCACCCTGGCGGGCTTCTGTAAGCGGAAACCGGCTGCAGTGTTAACAACTGCTGAAGGGCTTCCACTGTATAGATAACACCCGGGGTGTGATAAGCCCTGCGTGTCTCTCTATAGCGGGTCCGTACTCACTTGACTGGCCTGTAACACGCTGTCTGCTGTCACGTTTACAAGTCGATGATAACGAATAGCACTCGGAATGTAACGTGCAACAATGTTATTGGTGCCAATTATTTTATTATTTGTGATGTCAACTTTCAACGTCTACACTATAATGTGCATATTCGTGTTAGCGGCCTCCGTTCGTTGTTTGTTAGACCTGATTTACTTCGTTACTGTTGGTCTACATTCTTTACTGATTGAACTGTTTTTACTCTAGCGCGTGTTTATTTCGTTGTGCAATTGTCTGTGTAGTCCCAGATCCCATCCATAAATGTATATTCTCACCTTTAGTTTTAATGAGAGCTTGTAGCCTATATTTATATTAAAGCTTACGAGCATAAGGACAGTTTGGTCGAAGAACATAGGTTGTCCTGGTGAAATCGTAATATCCTAGTAATATAACAGTAAGTCAAATTCTTTGTAAATTGGTGTTAAAGCCGAGGGGGGAATGGGGGCGAGAGATGGCAGCGCTATCTGTGCTTGGGCTGCCGCAACTTTGTTGATTTTCCAGCCTCAACTATTTGGTATCTATAAATAAATAAATATAAAAACTCACCGTAAATAAATAACTAAATAAATCGATACGTACAACAACACTTCGTTTGAACGCGGAGAGGAGAAATGACGCTCTCTGATTGGTTCTTGAAATATTTCAGCCAATCACAGAGCTCCAGGATTCGACCTCAGATGATTTGTGTTCTCTTGTGCCCTGTTATCCAATCTGACTATTGTAAGGCTTGAGTGGAATAACTCGAATGCATAGAAAAAAGTACAAACAAGTCTATATATTCTGCCACAATTCTCTGAAGAATGCTCGCAATTGAGTTTCACTAATGCAACAATGTACACGGTCCAGAAACGTGAACAAATTAGAGATTCCTTGTCTACGATTTGGCCAATCTGGCGTTCCATCAAAATTCTGGCAAAGAAACAAACCCGAATATTTAAATGTGACCAGTGTACCGTGAAATGCAACATTTGCCGCATGTTTTCAGCCCGAGTAGTACGTGGAATGTGAGACGCCGATGTTTTCACACCGGCCAGTACTCGGCTTGCTACGTCAGCGTCTGTCTAACAGCTGATGACTTTGATTGAATGATATACTGTATCTGTGTGATTTCCGCGTTGTGAAAATGCAGTTTGTTACTTGAATGCTTTTAAAGTTCGATCCACTGTTGTTTGTTGAAAGACTTCGTTTAATTATTTCTGTTGTTAAAGTTTTAAAACAGTTTTTGTTGAACCTCTTTTCCCGTTTCGTGCGTAAATCACGCTTTCACGAATATACAAAGAAACAGCGAACAAAGAATGAGATATATTCAGAAACACATGAACAGAGAGCTCAACGGGCAATCCGCTTAGGCTACACCGTGTGTCTTGAGCTGAAAGTGGGCGTATTTCTTTATTCCGTAAAGTAAGTAGTTTAAGTATTGTCCACAAGTCTTGCTTACTTGTCCATCCAAACACGCACGAGTCTGGGGAACAGTCGGCCCTAGTTAGTAACAAGACGATATCTCATTCACACATCACACTCTGATGGTGTTAAACTGATCTCTTGGTCACGTGATCTAGTGGTTCATTGATTGATTTGATGATGGATTACAACGAAAGAATGCACGTCTGTAGAGAGATTCTATTGTCTGTTACTGAACTGGTCCCGCAAGTGTTCTATAATAGCTCGTTGATGGATTTGGTAATGGAACCAGCCTTTTCTTTCTAACGAAGGAATGCACGTCATTATAAAAAAAAGGTAACGTTTGTCTTGTTCAACGAGGCGAAGTTAGGACTACAAAGTCCTCTCTACCACTCAACCTCGACCTTTACCTAGCGTCACCGTATTAGTCACATTACAAATGTTAGTGGTGACTGCGGGGATCGAACCCCGCCACCGGAGTGATGAGCTCCGAAGTCGCGTGCGATACCAATCCACCACGGACCCGCTATAGTATAGAGATTCTATTGTCTGTAGTTGAACTGCACTTGTTCTAATCGGCCGTTGATGGATTCGGTGATGGAATGAACGTCTGTAGAGAGTGTCTATTGTCTGCACGTGTTCTAAGTGGTGCGTGAAGTCTACACTTGGACCAAGTGCCTGGCAACGTGGAGGCCAGCAACAAAGTAAAGCAGCAACGTTACATTGTACAACTGCGGCAGCGGTATTTATATTAATTAACAGATTTATGGCCGCATCTCGGCGAAATGTTGCTAAGAGTACAATGCCGCAGTGACTAACGTGTGCACTTTGTATTTCCGCAGTCTGGTCCAAATCATTGGCTACACGATACACTGTTTCGACGAGCAAGGAGGTTGTTACAGACTATTTCCACAGCACAGAATCTCAAACAGTTTTAAAACTCGGTAATGTGATTAGTTTTTCAAAGATTATGTTACGGTAGGTAGATTGCGCATAGATGCCACATGGCTGAGGCAGGAAAGTCAACATAGTTCGGCAGCCCAAGCACAGATAGCGCTGCGAGGGATTTTGGGGTAGAGCCACTGACGCACGCGCAAAAGTTTGTTCGTTCTCGAATATCGCTTTGGCCACATTTAAATAAATAAAAATAAACAATTTATTGGATATAGAAACTTATAATAAATGTATCGCAATCGTTAATTGTCTGTGTAACCAAAAACTTCCTTTCATTCTTACATCTAAATCCCATTCAAACATACAGTTCTTACAATCACTCTCGCCCATACAATCTAATGTAACCACTCTAGTCCCTAGTCAGTACGCCAATCATAGGGTCTCCCAATTGAATGTCATAAAATCGTTTGTGCAATGAAATGCTTGATAAATCAGAATTGCTTTAAGACGAGCTTTGAATGCCTTAGGCTCAGGGTCATTTTTAAACGTAATTTGGTAGTCTGTTGACGAAATGAACTCCTGCCTGGGAAGCCAAATGTTCATGAACTACCGTCCTGTGTCTCCCAGTTCGGTAGTTGACCCTGTCTCTAGTTTCGTAAGAATGTACATCTGTATCTTATGTTATTACTCTTTTATTTGAAAGAGACATGTCTCCAGAATATAGAAGCAAGGTAGAGTCAACAGTTTAAGGGTTTTGAACGCTTCCCTACTCAACTCTCTCCTCGGACAAACTCGAGCTTGTAGAGCTGAGGGGCTGTGCTTGGGCTGCCGCAACTACGATGGTTGGCAACGATGTAAGCTACTGCGCCAACACTGAACACGTTGTTGTATGTGATAATGGCGCAGGTTTATTTATAATAATTAGCAGATTAACAGACCGCGACTGTGGAATAGTCTCTCTACAATGTCGTCCTTCACGATACAGAGTTGCACACAGAATGTTGTGTCCGGACCCGAGAGGATTTATTGTCTTTTCTATCAAGTCAAAGGGTGTATTGTTGTCCGACTATAAATGCGCGAGATAACTATAGTTTAGTGGGATACAAGTTCAAGACTTTTTAGAGTTTGGCCTCTTTAGGCCTGTTTTTTGTGTATTTGCATTCATCCAATTCTCGTTCACTCAAATTTGTTACAGTCTAGCCCCTTGGTCCGTGGTCTGTTTACGCGGAGCCCAGTCCAGTGCCATACACTTGCCAGAAACATAAAATCCTTCCGCGACCAAAATTCTTTTGAAGTGATTTTTGAATGCCTTTGGCACTTTAGATCGTATTTGGCAACCTGTTGACAAGTTGAACTGCTGCCTGTGAAAGCAACGTTCATGAGCTACCGTTCTGTGTCTCCCAGTTCGGTAGTTCTCCCTGCCCCCTGGTTCCGCAAGAGTGGGTATCTTTAAGATTTAAAGTGCTACTCCGTAGGAGAGGTGTAGAAAGACTACTCCATAATATTGTTGTCATTAGTACCTGAGTTAGGCAATAGTCTATCCATATATCTATGTGCAATCTACCTATTATAACATGATCTGTGTGTTGCAGTGTGGAGCGTCGCTGTGCTGGCGGTGCTGTTGATCACTACCCTGGGACTAGTAACGTGTGTGGTGAGTCACTACAAGGACACCGCGCGGCCCTGTCACCCTCCAGCCACCCCCACAACCACCCCCGTGAGTAACAACCACCGTCAGTACCAACTAGTACTCAGTAGTCAGTTAACACTAGGCAGTAGCCACCCCCAGTCAGTTAACCATAGGCTGTAGGCCACCCCTAGTCAGTTAACCATAGGCAGTTGCCACCCCCACAACCACCCCCGTGAGTAACAACCACCGTCAGTACCAACTACTCAACTAGTACTCAGTAGTTAGTTAACACTAGGCAGTAGCAACCCCAGTCAGTTAACCCTAGGCAGTAGCCATCAGTTATATTAGGCAGGACTACTAATATTTTTATTATTTACTTAGTAGTTCCCAGTGAGTACGTTCCTTTTTTCCAAGGATAACGTTTCTTAAGATTCATTCAATAAAAGTGGGGAAGGGACGCGTAGGCTCCTGAATTTCAAGCTCAGTTTTACGAAGTGTGGTGCCACAAGGTTCTGTAGTAGGGCCATCTCATTTTTACTATCCATTCCCTGGAAGAGTACATTCCCTTATCTCTCTCAAGGAAGCAGTAGTCCCTCAAAAATAAATCATGAGATAACATTTGGCACGCGTAGGGTCATTAGTTTTCAAGCTTGTAGGCTCCTCAGTTCAAGTTTTATGAACTGGGGTACCTCAAGGTTCCTTAGTAGGCCCACTAATATTGGTAACTTGAATTACACTGTAACGTGGCTGTGTGTGTGTGTGTGGGTGCGAGGTTCGCGTGCAACGGGTTGGTTGACAGTGAGTGACGTGAGCGAGTGTAACGCCCTGTGAGCGGCGAGACCAATCCGCAATGTGGCCAAGGCTGTACAGAGGACAGGGTCTGTCTGGGTCTTAGACCTTGCTAGACCCTGCAGCCGCAGTCACACCTGACATCGCCATTCACCCGCAGCTCACCTCGCCTCGCCGTCATAAGCCAGAACCGCACCAATCCCCTTACGATATTAATTTTTGTAAGCCGCCATTTTTGTTTCAACATTTTTTTCCAACTCAATAACAGTTTGACATAAAACTTTCAATGTGTTTTTTATAAAGTTTAATTGTGAACAAAATTTATTGTATAAGCAATACAGAGGCAATAATTCAAATAATAAAAATACAAAAGCAAACAAAACTTACAAACAAAATAATAAAAATAATAATAATAATTAAGTAGAGTTTAAATCAAGTATTAAACAACGGTAATCTAGCCTAAATTATTCATAATATATAAGTCCTATCAAAGTTTACAATAGTTCGTTGGATTTTCAATTTTATTTGATTTAGGCTTCAAATTATCTTCTAAAAACTCCAGTACTGAAAAATAATTTCCCTGTTACAGAATATTGTTTAATAATCTTTTAAATAGTTTGATATCATTTTCGAATTGTACATCAGTGGCTAATTTGTTTAACAATTTTGTGGCGTAATGTACTGTTTTTTTTCGAAAAAAAGTAGTTTTGTGGCTGGGTAATTTTAAACAGTTTTTGAGCGTAAGTCATAGAATTTGCAGTGTTCTAATTCAAAATAAAACTAATTGCTTTTTATAAATTTCAACGTTTCACAAATATAAATTGAGGGACAAGTTAGTAAATTGTTACTTTGAAAATTGTCTTTACATGATTCCCTTTTTAATTTGGGAAATATAATTCTAAATGCAAATAATTGTAGCTTGAAGATAAAATCTGTCACAACACTTTAGAGGATAATAACTCGTAATTTACAAGTATTTCACTTAAATAGCGGTTTATAAGCACATTTATGAGACATAGTGTTTTGGAAAATGGACATGTTTCCCAGGTCGGGTCACTTGTGGAGGTTTCTCTCATATAAGAACGTAAGCTAGGTTAGTTGGAAGAAAGAAGGTGATAGTTATGCGTGTCGGTATGCTCGCCAGTTAGCATGCCCCAGTATGCTGTATGTATACTGCCGTGTATGTATGCAAGGTATGCTGTATGTATACTGCCGTGTATGTATGCAAGGTATGCATATGCATAAGCATGGCTGGCCGCCGGGTATTTGCTGTGGGAATCAATATTACACAGTGTACCACAGCTGTTTTTGAGCCTTTAAATTATACAATTACTAAAATCATAACTAGAAACGGACAAGGAGATATTTGGTACTAGATATTTATTACTATGAGTAGCATTTTACTTTTTCCCCCGAATTTGAAGTAGCCAATAAAAATAAAACTTTTGAGGTACCTAAAATGAATTAACATTGAAGCTAAACGAATGTTATAAAAATGATCGATATTTAAATTTAGAGGGTTATACTCGTCCTGCGAAGTTCAAGAAATCGCTTTTACACGTGAGACTTAACCAAGTAACTCAATAAACAAACATAAAAGACAATCTTGATGTAAACGTAGGTCTTTTATTGTAGTGGAATTGAATGAAGTGAACTTTGGGTTTATTATAATCTAGTTCTTCCGGTTTACACCGCGTCAAAACATCATAATTAGAGAAATATTTTAGTCTCACTATGGAGTACCATATTCAGTCACTGATTAGCTGAAACTGAGCTACTTGCAGTCTGCTATCCTATTGGTCACAGGGCTGCCAACCGTCCAATAGGGCAAGGATACCAACTGTCGATGTTCTCATTGGCTGTGACACTATCGAAAATACTTCTTCAGGACTGGTTGCCAGCTTCTGAAAAGTTTAATGATGTCATCATTGTTTAAGCTATTATAATTTTTAATTATTTCAATGATTTCCCGGATGACTCTCGGGTAATAATGCACAAATGTTGCCAATACTTTGGCTTTGTCAAATTCTACTGCATGATTCTCGTAAGTTCTGCTCTTCGTGTTTTGTGTGTCTGCTGTGTTCCTGAACTCGTAGTCTCGCCAATATACACTGCAGGGGATATCGTAGACTCCGGGCGTGCACGATGGATACTATAGTCTCGTGCAAGGCTACTGGCTAGCAGTGAGCAGGCTGTGAGGGGGGGGAATGCACGGCGCTACGGGTGATATGAGTACACGGCTGTACTGCGGGACTTGCCTGGCAGGAATTGCAGGCGCTCTCCTTATACAGTCCCGTAGAAGTGGAAGTAGGACGTACAATACATGATCATGGCTTACCTTGCTCCCGTCTCTGTAGTGTAAGTTTACATTCACACGCTAAGAATGTTGACACTACCCTATATGTATAGATATACACTCTTACGAAACTAGAGGCAGGGAGAACTACCGAACTGGGAGACACAGAACGGTAGTTCATGAACGTCAGGAGTTCAACTCGTCAACAAGTTGCCAAATTCGATTAAAAGTGCCCCAATGCCAAAGGCATTTAAAGGTCGTTTCAAAAACGTTTTGATCGCAAAAGCATTTTATAGCACCGACGAGTTTATGGCACACGACTGGGAGAACACATTAGAAAACGACTAATTCAACCACGGGGCTAAAGTGGGGAAAATTCGAATGAATGAATCGTGTGATTGGAAATGCTGTATGACTGAAAGAGATCTAGATGTGTGTGAGTGGAAAATTTTAGCTACTAATAACTGACGATTGCGATACATGTATAATGTAATTATGCAATAAATTATTTATTTATTTATTATTTACGCTAATATTTATTTTAACACCCACATTTTTAAAGCCTTTGAAAACTCGATTAATTCAAAAATATTTATAGAACCAAAAGTTAATGCCAAGAATTAAAAATAAAATGCATTGCACTTTTAATATAAAAATACCCAAATTAAAAAAGCTGTTAAAAATAAATTTTCGCTGAAGTATGGAATTAGAGTTGGTTTTTGATCGCAGTGTGTTGAAAAAATGTGTCCTCTGTAAACAACAATAAAAACTGGAAGACAATAGTTCTTAGGAAATCTTTTTCTCGCAGAATGGTAGATTTAGCAGCCGTTGTCTTGAATGTGATCGAGAGTTCCTCATGGAGGTATTCTAGCATGAGATTGTAGTACTGTATAGGGCTCCTACGTCCTAGCGAAGATAATGTTATGTTAAGTAGATTGTGCATAGATGTCACATGGCTGAGGCAACCCAAGCACAGATAGCGCTGCCATCTCTCGCCGTTTTTCTCCCCTCGACTCGACATGCTCGAGTTTGTCCGGTGTCGATGACATAAACGTGACCAAATCGTGCGATTATCGAAATTTAAGGAACCTGCGCGTGCGTCAGTGGCTCTACTTGAGAATTCCCTCTCAACGCTATCTGTGCTTGGGCTGCCGAACTATGTTGATTCCCTGCCTCAATCATGTGGAATTTATGCGCAATATATTTACCTATAACATTATCTAGTAGAGAACGGTTTCTTTTCGCACAGGTGCTGTTGTTGAGGGAGAACACATTTCCCAAACCTTCCATATTTCTAATGAATGGTTTTCACCGCACTTAATGAAAGCCATTAGTAATCGAATCCAAAGCTAGACCCACTAATGAGAGAGGAGTCTAGGTTTGATAAACGCTCCCTCTACTCTGCTGTATACAGACGCTTTGTATAGTGTATACAGGGTGTGACAGCGCTCCTGGCGGTGGGTAATTGCACTACACACACATAGAACTCTTCTAAACACGCTTTCACGCCGGATATACGTATTCACTATTCTGTCTCTAGTTTTCACACTTTTGACACTCACACAAGTTCTCCCTCTCTCTCTCTCTCTGTACACGAGGGTTAGTTTCGTAATGAGTTTGATTCAGAATCGTTTTAGTGTGACTTTTCTGTTTATAGTTTAAGCGAGATTTTGTTATAAACCACTACTTTCATGATTATTCAAAGTGTTTTAGTGTTACCAACTGCCTTCGTTTAACCAAAGACGTTATAGTAGGTAGATTGCGTATAGGTGCCACATGGCTGAGACAGTAAAATCAACATAATTCGGCAGCCCAAGCATAGATAGCGTCGCGACCGCTGCTTTTCTTGCCGTCTTTCTCCCACTTCGGCTCCACATGCTCGAGTTTGTCCGATGACTTAAATGTGACCAAATGGTGCGATTTTCGAGGCCAAATAAACTTGCGCGTGCGTCAGTGGCTCTACTTTGCAGCGCACTCTTGCTTGGGTTGCCGAACTTAATGATTTTCCTGCTTCAGCCACTCTGCCGTAGAAGAAGACGGTTGATTGAACTAGCCATTCTTTGCAACGTCTGTAGATAGTGTGTATTGTCTGTTATATTCACGCGCAGCTAGCGCTGCTGGCGGTGTTGAATTGCACTACTCGCTCCCCGCTTTAACACAGAGGAAAGCTGTTTTCACACCCCCTTTCTCACTGGGAATAGTTTGTGTGAAAGGCAGGGGTCTGTTGATGAGTTTTATTCCACCACTTGGTCGCATAGCTTTGCCATTTGACACAGGAGGTGTGGGAAGCTTAAAATTAACCTTTCTGTTCTACGACGTTTTGTTCTGTTTGGCAATAGAAATCAATAGGTCTATTTCCCAGGAAATTTGCTAAACAACTGAATGAATTTGAAAACAATGACGGCTTTTGAAAACATTGCTAAAGCTCGGTAAAATTGACATCGGAATAGTTGGTTAGGGAGATGGGTTGCAAATACAAGTGTTATCAATGTACGGGTTGTGATGGCCAGACTGTGTGATAACCCGAGGCCAGACTGTGTGATACGTGTTATCAGAGGATGTCTGCAGTGTTATCACTCATACACTCAGTAGTCAGTACATTCACACAGGAATGCTGCTACTGCAGGAACACAGGGACGTGTAGGTTATACTAGGAAACATGTCTACACTCGCATGTTTGCCGCCACACATACTTGTGTACTTCCTGCTGGTTCTTCATTGCACAGTCGGCCATTTTGTTTTTCGTCCCATAAGAACAATGTAGAATAAGCATTTTCTTGAGAAACCTCACGCCTACAAGTACCATAAGATTTTTTCAAAGTAAGTTTTATTAGAAAGATGACGACGTACTGCAGTAACTTCGCTGACAAATTGTTCGAAAATTTTATTAGTTTTATAACAAAAAAATATACAAAATGTTTTCAATTTTTGGATTTATGTCACGTTTTGATGTTTGCACTAAAACATTTAAAAACACTTTAAAACCAATTTAATTTCATAAAAATCCGATGAAAACTGCTAGTGTGTGTGTGTACAAATAGGCCTAATAAAGCGTTGAAATATTCGTCTAACAAAAACTTAATTATGATAATTCGCTAAATACAGTACACATTTCCGCTAAGCTGATAAAGTTTTAGTATTAGAATGGGTATCAGTTTTTGAATGGAAAAAGTCAAATTTTAAACAAAAACTATACATTTAGTAATTTTAAACGTCTACAAACAAGTCGTCTCAACAACTGCATGGATTAAATATGCTTAAATGTCTCCCCTATTCAAACGACTACGTAACTCCACTTCTCTATCAACCCTCCCCCTAGGTAGAGCGGTCACTCTGAGAGAGGGTAGCACAGAAATGTGCGTCCATTCATCCCCTAATTTCACTTCTGTTCACGTTTAAAAGCCCTCTAGCGAGCGTTAAACCTTCACAACGAGTTTAGTAAACTCTGATGCAGCGAGGGGTTTGTATACAATCAAAGATAATGGTATGGTAGGTTGTTTGCTCACAAGTACCGAATGGCTGATGCAGGAAAATCAACATAGTTGCCGCAGCACCCCAAGCACGGATAGTGCTGTGAGGGAAATCTTTAAAGAGTCTAAATAGAGCCGCTGACGGACGCGCAATTTCGTTCGTTCTCGAAAATCGAACGATTTGGACACATTTAATGTGATTTCGTTTTATTTTATTTTCTTCACATTATCCGAGAAACCATTTAATTTATAACTTAATAATAACCATTGATAATAACTTCAACAAGCAAGACACAGCATTAAAAAAAATTTCAAGAAGCAAGCAGCCAGTCCTGAAGAAGTCTTTTGGATAGTGTCACATACAATGAGAACATCGACAGTTGGCATCCCTGCTCCATTAGACAGCCCTGTGATAAATAGGACAGTAGACAGCAAGTAGCTCAGTCTCAGCCAATCAGCGACTGAAGATGGTACTCCTCAGCAAGACCGAAATTTTTCAAACAAATTATAATGATGATTTGCCGCGGTGTGAACCGGAAAACTAGATTTTAGTTGTATCAAAGGCCTCTAAAGCCCAAGAGTTAAGAATATTAATTTGTTGTATGTTCTTATAAAATTATTACCCCAGTATAGAAGACAATCCTCTGTATAATATATATTGTACATGTGATAGGTATGTACCAAAACCGTTTATTATTACCGTTTAAACCCTTTAATTTTTGTCAAAACCTCTTGTGCAACGTAGACTTATCATATACCGCGTCTTTTCGCCAACAAACTTGCACACAAGAACGTTCTATGTTTCCGCTAACAAGAGTTAAAATGCAACCATTTCAGACCGATTAAAGCGGTTATTTAAAGTGTTGAATTTCAACCTAACGTCTCAGTATATTGTATGCGTGACACCCTGTATACACTTGTAAGGGTCGGCTGCCTGTGGGAACTCAAGCCACTTGTAGATTTGACGGACGCACGTCGGTTGAGTTTTGAAAACTTGTCTCGGGGTTGGGAAAGGCCGTTACAGGCTACTGCCCTTTAGCCCATCAGCAGCCCCTTGGCCCATCACTCACTCACACTCAGTCACTCATTCCTTGCAAGGACGTCACGTCAAGTGCTCAGCTCATGTTTGTAGACTGGATAGTACAACACACAGGTAATGTGTTTTAGGTTTGGTAGTAGATATTGCAAATTACCTTTCTGTAAACGACTTGAGAATAGTGATACGTGATGTAGAAGAAATTATTACTATGAATCGGTTCGGGTTTATATAATGTTGATATCCGCGTTAACTAACCTCAAACATTATACAGTCTTCAATCCGTAAAACCATGCTATTTTAAATATTATTATATTATTAGCGGATTTTGATAAGACTTAGACTTTAGTTAGTTTCTGGAGTGACTGCGGGGTTAAAGTATTATTACGGAAGTTTTCTATAGTTTTTGACTGAACAAAAATCACACAGCGTTTCGGGATCTGGAATCTAACTCCGTCTTCAAGTGAAAAGTAACCTAAACATAACACAACACATTAGGAAAAAGCTAGCCTAAAAGTAATCAGCGAATACTAAAAGTAATAAAATTTAAAACTTGTTAATTTGATAACAGCTAGCTTAGAAAACAATACAACTTATACAAACACACACAGAAAGCGAGCACGTCCACGGCCAGTGGTTGCTGTACGCTGATTAGCTGGCTCGGAGCAGTGAATGACCAATCACAGCCGTGAACCAGACTGTAATACACTATTATGCACAGCCAATGGGAGGTCGAGGTTGAGTGGTAGAGAGGACCTCTTGGTCCTAACTTCACCTCGTTCAAGACTAACAGAACCTTGATACTGAACTTTACTGTGGAAATATCGCAGTAAAGAAGTGGCCCAGTTATGTCTCGCACAGCCGGCGTTTAATTCTGTCAAGAAGAAAATTTCACAAATAACACAGACTTACGAACTTATATACTTGGAGTAAATATCCGCCGCCAGCTGCTGTTGTTAGGTTGGCAGTACTGAGCGGTGGGTGGGGGCTGGACGGGTGGTTTTTATTTTCTTTGTCGTGAACTTGTGGCCCAAATATCACAATTCTTTTATTGGCTCTTTGTTCCTGGGATTAATCGTTTCAGATTTACACAACAAGTAATGCTGGTATCGGTCAAGTCATCACGTATTACGATTATAACGTTTGAACATTGTATAGCCAAAGCCATTTTACATGAGTATATATTTAATCTGTCCAATACAGCATATCATTCGTTAACTATAGACTACAGATTGTTATATTTTTATTGACTTCGTGTACTTAGGATATTTGTACAACTGATCAAATACACTGGCAGTTCAATTTTAATAGAACAAGACGTAAAGTCAGACACCAACTAACGTCTTCAAAGCTAGCGATCTTGTTATTTTATTTGTATTTATCTTCCAATCTAAATAGGTGTTTGGAACCCACTGCAGTATAATTATAGTAGTAGAATAAATAAAAGCAACAGCCGATTTTCGTACTCAATATAATTTCATCACAAAGTAAATTCGTACTCAATTTATGTCGCTTTAAAAAGAATTCGTTTACAATTTTCCATTTCACTTTGAGGCGAGAGAAATCCTGTAGAAGCGTCCCTCGAGCCAGCGTCTTTCCAATCTGCGGCAACGGTTCAAAGTAAAGACCAGCCCCTAGAGTGTATAGTACACAGTACACGAGAAGATACAGTTCCACCCCTGCCATCACAGATGAAAGCAATATTGCTCTGTGATGAAGGAACTAGTACAATAGTCCTCTATGTAGTTCTGTGAGTCTACTCTCTAATCAGTAGAGGCCTGTGTGTGTGATGTGCGGACTTTGTGGTGAAACCAATGGAAAATTCCTCCCCCCATCAAATAGTCTTCAGTACTACTGCAAGGATACTATCTACGACATTGTGTGAACTGTCAGACGCACAGGAGTATATCGCATGCTGTTCGCTTAGCTGAAACAAAATACTTTTGTCACGAGTCATAGTTACTCCCGCCATTACGCCTAAATAAATCATACTTCTTAAAAGTCATAGTTACTCCCGCCGGTTCATTCAACGCGTGGCAATTTTATAGTTAAGTACTGCAATTTTCTTTTCTCGACTGACCCAACACACTGCAGGCAGCTCTCGTTGAATTAACTATATTACAGCAAGCAGGTTTTTTTAAAATAGTGAGCAATTAAATGTCTACATAACACTTGAAGACATTACAAACCTCAGGTTCTGGGATTGCTACTAGGCTGGTTCATGATCACTTTGTAAAACCAGGCTATGTCCATCAATATAATAGTATTTGAACGGAGAAATGTTTCAACACAAGTGGAAAAACAACTCCATTTAAAGCTGTTTTCACAGGAGGGTTCTGTATACGTAGAGGTGCTAAAGAAACCTTCAAACATTAATGAACACCTAAACACCGGGTGGTAAAATTACCCCGATGATTACCTGATAGTGGTAAAACTACCCGGATAGTGGTAAAACCACCCGGATAGTGGTAAAATTACCCTGATAGTGGTAAAACTACCCGGATAGTGGTAAAACTACCCGGATAGTGGTAAAACTACCCGGATAGTGGTAAAACTACCCGGATAGTGGTAAAACCACCCGGATAGTGGTAAAACTACCCTGATAGTGGTAAAACTACCCGGATAGTGGTAAAACTACCCGGATAGTGGTAAAACTATCCGGATAGTGAAAAGTACCCTGATAGTGGTAAAATTACCGTACAAAGCTCTGTCTCCAGTACTCGTACATGAACAAGACAGTGCAGGGGATGATGTAGACAGGAGAATCGATACTGTCTCCCCTCACCCACCCTCCCCTCACCCTCCACCCCCTCACTTTCACTGGTCTCACTTGTTCTGCTTCTGTACACACACACACACACACACACACGCACGTGATCAAAGTACAACACGAGACGGTACACAGAAATTGAGGAGTGCAATTTTTAACTAAGCGAATATCCCAAATATACCGCTTCTTTGCGATACTTTTAACTCAAAAAACTTAAAATTTATATTTAAGTATTAGGTTTACAACACGAGGTGGTGGGATGATGTGCACTGTACAGCAGACACAGACACGGCGGAGAGGTTCAACCAGTATCAAGTGTCACGGTGTTGATAAGCTTTATCAATCAAATGGCTTACTTCACTGAGAGTTGATGTGAGTCAGCTGTTGATGTACTCTGCTGGATCAGCTGATTACGGCAAGAAACACAGATGCTGGTCCGGGCCTCTGCCAATGACAACACTCGCTCAGTGCCAACACCAACACACACCACACGACACTGTCCCAGGGCTGCTGTGTCACACACCCTCCATAGTTTTCTTTCACTAATTATCCGTCTTTTCAAAGCGCCAAACAAATATTTGGTATACTAATTTTTAATTTCATTCGGCCCTTTTAGGAAACCTTACTTGTGATAGTTATTCTCGCCAATATTATTTTGACTACTATACAAGAGGTACCGTATGTTGAGTCATAGTTACTCCCGCCATTACGGCAATGCTGATTTTACAAGAGTCGTAGTTTCTTACTCCCGCCGGAACGGTTCTGGCTACTTTGGCGAGAATCATAGTTACTCCCGCTTACAACAGTCAAGATCGCATATGGGTCATCTTTTTAGTAAGAGTTGTGTATGCATCCTGAAAGAGGCATTTACCATTCTTTTAGACTACTATTTCCTATTGAAATTTCGCTGAACGTGCTTCAAAATGTAATATTTCAATATGGCAGTAATGACATTTTCTTGCGATTTAAGTACAAAAGGTTTAAATAAAAAATGCTAAAGACTGTTGAATCATTCTGTATGACACAGTAGCACTAGCACTCAACCACCCCTCGTTCCAATGAGGATGCAAACAAATGCTTTTACTTGAAATTCAGATAACAAATCATAAAATTACTAATATTTTGTTCTTAAATGTACTCTTTTGTTTAATTTTGCTTTATTGTGACCAATCACAAAAAAGCCAAGGACTTTATTGCTTTATTAAAACCAATCAAAAGCCAGGGAGAGAGTCTCGCCCCCCATCCCACCTGTGCCTGGCATACGTTCATATCCGCCAATAAGGATTTGTCTACTTGACTAGATTGTTGGTAAAATCAGTTTGATATGAAGCAATGTATTATGTGTAGATGTTGGCGCTGCAGACGGGTATGGAGCGGGATCTGGGAGCGCAGCGGGACCGACATATCCGGCTGCACTCGGTACACACAGACCTAGAGCTGGACCTGCCACCCAGCATAGCGCTGCCGGACGGTGAGGAACTGCCCTACGGCTCCTCCACTCGCCTGCACATCCGAGACTCCGAACAGGTACTACAGTAACCCATAAACACATGATAGAGAGCGCTCTAAAGCACTAAATTTACCATTCTTACAACTTTTGTTTACCAGTCCTTTGTTATTGTTTAAAATATGCACAGCTTCCACATTGAATGTCCCTTTCAGTGTTTTCCCGAACACAGTGCATTTGTCACTTAGCAGGCTGTTGCTCAGATACTTGCATCATACTACCCGTCTTGTGATACAACTGTCCTGGTACTTTGAAAGTGGGCACAAAGTTTCTTATTTTCACTTCACCTCTTTTCCTCCAAAATATGTCGAACACACCAACGTAGGTGGTGAGTGTATGTAATGCATGCGCAGTGTTGAATCCACGCTCCCGAACCTTTTTTACGTTTTGCTCAATTGCTCAAAAACTAAGAGAGATGTGAAAAAATGTTTGAAGTGAAAACTAAGATTATTTCATGCCACAGTAACGTTTTTTTTATCAGATTGGAAATTACATACTTGTTTAAGTGCTAGCGGTTTGTCAAGTCAATTTGTCAAAACTCTGTGGGAGGTTTTTACGAACATAAGTGAGTGACAGAGTCAGCACCCTCCCTTTAATTTATATAGATTAAAACCTTGATTTGTTTACAACAAGATAGATTTTAAATGTTCAAATACTAATTTTATTTTGTAAAAAAAGTTATTAAATGTTTTTTTAGTAAAATTGTATTAAATCTCGTTTAGTAACACTGATTAAAAGTGAAAACTGTCAAATCACAACCGCAACAACAATTGCCAACTGAACTCAAGTTAGTCGAGTGAAGTTGCGAGATTGGGGGAAAATATTGCCGCAAAGTTGGCAACGTCTGGGGCAAAAATAGAGTAATTACGTGAGTTTATCACGAGGGATTATCGGGAACCTCGGTCCATTATAATGAGTTAGGAGACGCACAAACATTAGCCAACCTCGTAGCACCGGTGTCACTGTCTCTGTCTTTGTTACACTTTGTAAGTTAAACTGTTTTGTGTTCCTAATGTCGATAGATTTGACAAGATTCTTCGCAGGTTTCCTTACAATAATTTAGAAGGAGTCTCCTCCAAGCTATCTTTCTCTAAAAACACTATCTTTTTGAGCAATTCTTTACCACTATGTAAAGTTAGTTTCACTAATAAAATTAAAGTTCACTCCTCCTACCAGTTTTTCTAAATTGTTCACAGTAACCAAGAATGTTATCCATTTATTTCTCTCTAAAAGTAAACACAAGATTCCTCCAGTAGAACCAGTAGATAAAAATAGCAAAGTTTAGAGCCGGTTAAAGATAGAAAGCGCCACTTATTTACAAAGTAATCCGGTAGAAATATCAGCCGCTAAAACGACAGACGGGAACGAGCAGCAAACTATTTACGAGCGGATAAAACTCCCTTGTAGAGCGTAAATCCAGCGAACGTAACAGTTACAAGAGCTGGCACCATGTGTTGCAGCATCAACCACTCCTGTGTCTCAACACGGTACAATTTCTCAGGTTAAAACACTATTATGGCATTTTTAATCATTTTTGAGTAAACAAGAAGTACACGACGTTTCAGATCTGGAATCTGACCCTGTATTCAGGTGAAAAGTGACCTAAAACATAAGACAAAACATTAGTAAAAGAGCTAACCTACAAGTAATCAGCGCAAGCTGACCAGTCACCCTTCATCTTAATGTCCTTTATCCCACCCGTTAAACTTGTTAATTTTAACTGTTAAGAAATGTTACGCCTGGTGATGTGACTGAACTTAGGTTCAACTCCTTCTGTAGCTGAAAGCCAAGTCATTAAACAATAAAATAATGTGAAACAGAACAGAACAGAGTGAGCCTGGCCAATGTCTCGCGCTTTGCCAAACTGTTACAAGTTGTGACAAGTGACGTGGCTCCGTTATTGTGCGGTTCCTCTCCTCTTGTACAAACTCGGCGACTAATCTAGAAATAGAATGCCTGAGGTTAAAACATCATTCCGGAAGTTTTCCATCGTTTTTGAATACACAACGTTTTGGGGACTAGAATTTGACCCCGTCTTCAGGTAACAAGTAACTTAAAACATAACACAATACATTAGGAAAAGAGCTAGCCTAAAAGTAATCAGCGCAAGCTGACCAGTCACCTACCACCAAATCACCTTAGTTTAATTTTCTTATTTTTTCCTTTTCGGTTGAAACTTGTTAATTTTATAACAGCTAGCCTATAAAACAATACAACACGTACAAATACTTTACAAAATTAAAAAACAAATAGATAAATCAAGCACGTCCACAACCAGTGACAGCTGCACACTGACTGACTGCCTGACCATGGGCCGGCTCGTAGAAGTGAGGGACCAATCACAGCCCTGAATCAGACCGACAAACTGTAACAGAGAACACAAAATTACCTATTTATACACAGCCAATGGAAGGAAAAAAGGGAAAGAAAAAGAAATTGAATTAAGGTTATTTGGTGGCGATTGACTGGTCAACTTGTGCGTTTTAGGTTACTTTTCACCTGAAGACAGAGTCAGATTCCAGATCCTGAAATGTCGTGTACTTTTTGTTCAGTCAAAAATGATGGAAAATGTCCGTAAGAATGTTTCAATATCAGAAATTAACTTTTTAACACAAATTAACATTGTCAACAACAAACTTCAAACGTTGACATAGAATCTTCAATATCGGCGTAGCTTTGTGAGAGTGTCTTTCAGTTGCTTTTCTCAAATTTGACAAATCTAATTGTTTGTATGTAAACCTCTCCACTTGTTCCTCTCAACCTCATTTCGCTTTTGCAGGAGAGCGAAATCTACCAGAAGTGCATACGAGCGCCACCGAACCGAACGGTTTTTGACGGAGAGAGTCCGCCTCCCTACCGATCCAGTTCACACAGTCTCCTGTCCAGCCACTCCAGCAGTTCCAGTACGTCCAGCAGTTCCAGTAGCGACTGGAGTGAAGCCATGGTCCGGTGTCATAGTATGTCTAGTAGGTGAGTACGTCCGCACATTACTTACTAGATCTCCAGTACTAAGAGGACATTCAATAAGTAAAGAGTCAAATCATGGCTTCAAATTTTTTTATTTGTTAGAGCCCCACTTGCCATATTCCGGGCACTGAACTGCGGTGGTGGCTCCTGTCATTAACCAACACCCCAACTCGCCGCTTGGTGGCTTTTGGTCCTAAACCCAACAACTTCTGCGCGCGGTGGTCAATTTGCTTCATCACGTGTTTGCTGTATTAGCTGGACAACAAACTATCAAAACCAATCTTCCAATGCGCTATAATTATGCTCCGTTTCCAATAATGTTATATCGGGAAAATACTCACAAATTATCTTAGCAGCTTTCGTTGTTGGTCCAACAACATTAATATGTTAATATTAATGAATGAATGAATGAATTAATTAATTAATTAGTAATGAAAAATCTTTAATACAGGCAAAAGACCAGACTACGAGGAGTCCTTCACCACTAACATGAATAATATAATGCAATTAATAATAAGTCTTTTTCATACCAAAAATATGAGCAAATGAAATATAACATAATGTTAAGTGAAACCATGAAAAATTAATTAAAACTCAGTCTTAGGTTGAACATGAACTTTTTTATTTAATTTTTACTTTCATGCATCAAATAGTAAATCACAAATGAGGTCAAAACTATTTTAAATTGAAGTTAAAACAATAATTGCCTCTTACAATTAAAATGAAAACAGAGGTTTAAAAATAACAATTATAAAAAATGTAAACAAATTAATTAAAAATAGAACTAATGTAATAAACTCAAATAAAAACATAAACAATGATAGACATGTAATGAAATTGTTAATTTAATTGAAGCATTTAAAAATCTATTTATTAAGATTAGTATTATTTTAAAACCTTTGAAACTTTAAATTACATTGAATCTCTCTCTATTATTGCAATCAACTACTAAATAGTTGAGTAGTACATCAAAGTATAGTTAGTACTTAGCATAAAAATTCAAAAGTAGTCATAGAGTCTAGAGTGGTTTTGACCACGTGTGCAGTTGGGGTGTGCCGTAAAAGTGAAACTTGATGTAGCAGTTGGGGTGTACCCAACTGGGGCCATAAATAACCCTACTCAAAAATTCTGACCACAAGCGCCCGATTTAGGGTGTACCCGATATTCCATTTTAAGTGTGTTCTTAAAAGTAGTGTAGAACTTGCTGTGTACTGAGTTGTTGTGTTGTGTTGCAGATACCCGCCACCACCACACTTACCGGCTGTGATAGTACCAACCCGACAGAGGCTGCCCGCCCACACGACAGAGGGTGCTTGCAAGCCTCACTCGCCCACACCCTCACCCTCCCCCCGCCCACTCTAGGCTTGACTACACACTTCTCTCTGAGCATTCCAGATGCGCCTCGCCTGAACTTCGCAGTTTTCATCGTCAATTTTACCTCTGTAATGTTTCAATTGTTTTAGTATTTTATCGCGAATTGGTTTTTGTACAGTTCAGTCAGAATAGTTTAATTTCAATGGGTTAAGTTTTAGTGGAGTATCTACGGTGCGTTTTTATATGGTGCGTTTCCGTCTGTTTTCAAACTTATTATTATAATTCAAATGGAAATGAAATTTAAAACATTGTCTTTCATCAAGTCTTTTGAAGTTTAATCTGTTCTTTGGTCATATTTGTAAATCATGTTCCTATTCTTCTACTTCTTATTTTGTAAGTTTTCACAGTTTAAAGAATGTCCTGGGTCAAAACGAAAATAGACATTAACAACGTACGTTTGTAAACTTGTTGAAACAGTTTATCTAAATTGCCGACTCTTGAAATTGCAGCTGTCCTATGTTCGTCTAGACGAGATAAGTGTTATCAGACAAACAGGCTGCAACTCCACTTGTTCCTCTCAACCTCATTTAGCTTTTGCAGGAAGCGAAATCTACCAGAAGTGCATCTGGCGCCACCGAACGAGCGGTTTTGAGCGGAGAAAGTCCGCCTCCCGATCCAGTTCACACAGTCTCCTGTCCAGCCACTCCAGCAGTTCCAGTACGTCCAGCAGTTCCAGTAGCGACTGGAAGCCATGGTCGGTGTCATAGTATGTCTAGTAGGTGAAATGCGTCCGCACATTACCTACGGGGCTATCCAGAAAGTAAGTTACGTTTTCGGTTACCTCCACTAAGCAAGTCGCGACCTTCTTGATATGTGGTTGTTCCCCAGTTCATTCTGCATCTAGCCAATCAACTCTCAGGTCTATGGTACGTTACAGTGTAAGCTTGGAAATGTCTTTGTCAATTGAAAATCCGCCAGCTGTAAAGTGCATGCAGTCTAAAATTTTGGCTGCAAAAACTGTAAACCGATTGAAATTTATCGGCAGCTTTGTGAAGTGTGTGACAATACCATCACTGAAGGTGGATTGTGTCAATGGAGCATTAAGCTTTAAAATGGCAGAATAAATGTGCGGCGCGAGGAGTGGAAGACCAGCTTGGCGAATGCGAACTGCGGAAAAAGTTAATGAAATCACAAATCAGCAAATGGGTGCAGCGTTAGTTTTGGACCATTACCACAAATATGGCGGTTCACTACTTAATGGGATTGTTACTGGTGATGAAACATGGGTGAAACATGTTAACTGTGAGACGAAATTGCAGTCAATGCAGGGACACACAAATTTCCTTCAAAAGCGAAAAATGCATGCAAGCGATGTCGATAAGGAAGATTATGGTGACCATCACGAGTGGGAGTTGTTTCCTCATTCACCGTACAGTCAAGATATTGCATTGCGACTACCACTTGTTCCAACGATTAAGAAGTGGCTGGCAACGCTAGCGTTCTGATGATGATGAACGATTGCAGGAAGAAGTAAAAGGGTTGAAGGAACAGGCAGAGGTGTATGTAAGAAATTTTAAAGCTCGTGCATCGTTATGATAAAATTGCCTAAATTTGTATGGCGATTATGTAGAATAGTAGTATTTTAGTGTGGCTTTCAAATTTATATAATAAAATCGTTTCCTATTCTTCGTAGAATTTTTATTCCAAGCGTAACTTTCTGGATAGCCCTAGTAGATCTCCAGTACTAAGAGGGACATTCAATAAGTAAAGAGTCAAACCATTCAAACCTCAAAATTTTTTATTTGTTAGAGCCCCACTTATGATATTCCATTTTAAGTGTGTTCTTAAAAGTAGTGTAGAACTTGCTGTGTACTGAGTTGTTGTGTTGTTGCAGATACCGCCACCACCACACTTACCGTGTGATAGTACCAAGCCGACAGAGGCTGCCGCCCGACAGAGGGTGCTTGCAAGCCTCACTCGCCCTCACCCTCCCCCGCCCTCTCTAGCTTGACTACACACTTCTCTCTGAGCATTCGCCGAATGCGCTCGCCAGACTTCACGCAGTTTTCATCGTCAATTTTACCTCTGTAATGTTTCAATTGTTTTAGTATTTTATCGCGAATTGGTTTTTGTACAGTTCAGTCAGAATAGTTTAATTTCAATGGGTTAAGTTTTAGTGGAGTATCTACGGTGCGTTTTTATATGGTGCGTTTCCGTCTGTTTTCAAACTTATTATTATAAACGTTCAAATGGAAATGAAATTTAAAACATTGTCTTTCATCAAGTCTTTTGAAGTTTAATCTGTTCTTTGGTCATATTTGTAAATCATGTTCCTATTCTTCTACTTCTTATTTTGTAAGTTTTCACAGTTTAAAGAATGTCCTCGGGTCAAAACGAAAATAGACATTAACAACGTACACGTGTTTGTAAACTTGTTGAAACAGTTTATCTAAATTGCCGACTCTTGAAATTGCAGCTGTCCTATGTTCGTCTAGACGAGATAAGTGTTATCAGACAAACAGGCTGCAACTCCACTTGAACTGAATCCATTGATAAACACCACACACTCTCAACTCTTCCGTTTCATCAGTGCAATAAGCTTATTGGTTGTTCCCACTACCTTATCACAATAGACATGAATAGAACGTTTATATCAATATTATATATCAATATCTTATTTATTCCAGTAAAGTAGTACAGTTATAGTTGCCTTTTGTTCGAGGTGTTCAGTGTTAAATTCTTTTTGGAATAAAGTATAAGTGCTGTTTTTTTAATTGAGCCTTAACTGGCGGTAATAGTCAATGGGAAAACTGGAAGAAAAAACGGTTCTTAGTCTCTTCTGAGTCAATGATTGTATTTCAGTATTTCACTTTTAATGATTTCAGTCTATCTTTAGTAGTAATAAGTTGTGGAATTGTACAAGATAGGCTGAAGTGAGAAGTGTAAAATACTAATTACCTTGTTTAGTGTGTCTGAAAGACAACCGGATATAGTGAATTTGTAAAATACTGTAATAAATAATGAGAAGATTATCAATGACACAATGTTTGTTGTAAAATTGAAAAGTGATTTATTTAAACTTGGGACCTTATCATAAGAGTTTCATTGTTAAACACTTTCCCAAGATCAATCTGATTTACATGAAAGCTTCAGTTAGGTTCGAGCAGCCCTCGAACACAAGGCGACACCTCAGTATAATATATGCGATGTTTATATAGATATATTCAGTTGTTACGCTTTCGTTTTACCTGAACTCATTCTCGACCGAGAGCAAGCCTGCAGACGGCTGAGATCGAAGCTGGCGGCGAACGTTTATTAGTTAGATAAATCAACCTATTAGCTGTTCCGACCATTGTTTTCATAGCTTTCTAAAAGTGCCTTTTATAAAAGTCAGTCAGCCGAACTCGCCAGCTCGGCCCCTAGCAAGGCTTGCTCCCGGAAGAAACTTTGTACGTGTGGGGGAAGATGGTAAACCACCGACACGAAGCGATACAGGGCTGTGAATCACACTCCCTACTTCTCTGTGTGACATTTTTAATTTGGTAGCTGAAAACGTAAATCATTCGGTTGTATTATTCAGAGATCTACCGGTATTTTTAGAAGTGCATTGCACCAATTTGAGTGTATAGTATCGTCTCTTACGTGTGTAGTGAGGACGGTGTGTAGTGTCGGTGGTTTATTATTTGTCGCTCAGCTGTGTTCCGTGTTTACGCAGAGAGAAGTGCAGTGCTCCACATCACAGTGAACTGTTTAACCCTCGATACGACAAGAACTCTCGCGAAACTGTGAGTCTGTGTCCGCGGCCGCCCGTCTGTCCGTCGAGTCCTCGCCTCGTCTCGTCTCCGTCATCTTTTCCACTTGCCGCTCCAATCAAATTTAGGTGAATTTTACGCTGATGATGCGATACATGTCTAATGCTGGTTGCCGGAAATTAGTTCCACCATCATGACTTTTCAACCGATATTCGGTCTCGAGAACATCGTCTGGCTTTTAAGGAAACTTTTGACAAAATTTTAACTGACATGTTTCAGTCTAAAGTGAATGTGAGCCGCAAGTTTATAGAGAAATACTTACAAGGATCGGCAAGATGAAAACCTGACGGCTACTTGATATTGACAGTGACTAGCAAGGTGCGAGATCTAGCAGCTACTAGCAAGGTGCGAGATCTAGCAGCTACTAGCAAGGTGCGAGTCGAGATCTAGCAGCTACTAGCAAGGTGCGAGATCTAGCTGCTGGACGGACGGTGCGAGCGCAAGTGGTGGTGGCCGCTAGAGCCCTCTTGTGATATGCTTACGATAATTCAATGTATATTATATTTAATTTATGTTAAATAAAATAAAATGGGTGATACAGCTAAACTAAAGTATGATAAATAAATTAAATTAAAGGCACACGGTGCACATACTATCCTTGCACATAATAATTAATTAATTATAGACACAATTTATTATTTTCTTTATGTAATGCCGTTTTTTACAATGTATAAAGTGTATAATACCTATAATAGACAGAATTCATTATTCCTTAATGTAAAATAAAGTTTTCATTGTGATTTTATCTGTTTTGATCGTACAGTGAAATTTATTGTTGTAGTATTAATTTATTTATGGCACCGACTGATTTTTAGTTCTCAAAATGTGTTGTTATTTTTATTTATTTTAATTCATGTCAAACCGAAGTGTTCGGTAATAAAAAGAAAGAAAACTACAGTCAGTGTTATCACCAATTAAGACATCTAAAGAAATTAAACAGAAAATTAAAAATAATATCAACTTTTTTTTACCTTTGTTTATCCTGAATTTCTCTCATCAGAGACAATCATTGTTGAAACATTTTCCAAAGTTGTTTTGTATTCCGTCACTAACACAACGGATGTTGTCTTCAAGTCGTTTAGAGTCTGTGGCTTATCGGCGTGAACTTGTGATTTCACATACCCCACAGAAAATAGTCTGACGGTTGTGATATCGCACGATCGTGGAGCCAGTTTACATCACCTCACAAAACGAGATAAGCTACGGTTATCAAATGTTTCTCTCAAAAGAAGAATGGTGCCAACTGCTGTGTGGCATGTTGCGCACATCTTGCTGGAACAAAATCGCTACAAATTTATAAAACCATTTAGTTGAGGAACAAAAGTTCCTTATCATTTCTCGATAGCGTTCCCCGTTTACCGTAACACTCTGGCCGGCATTGTCTTTGGAAATAGGGGCCAATGACACCTCCACCAAATTGCGCACCAAACAGTAAGTTTTAATGGATGTAGGGGCACATAACAAACTCTTGTTGGGTTTCTCTGCAATTCTGTTTGTTGACATATCCGCGTAACTTAAAATGAGCCTCGTCACTGAATAAGATCTCCTGTTGAAACCTGGGTCAAGCGCAATCTTGTTTTCAGCCAGTCAATTCACGACACGCGTTTGATATCCAGTGGCTTCTTGTTCTTGCCTAACTTTGTATCTTATAAGCATGTAGGCCTAGATCATTCCGTAAAACCTTCCATAGAGTTGACGGACATATCTCTAACTGCTGTGCAGATGACGAATCGACACATTTGGATCCTTTTCAACACTATGCTCAAGCAGCACCAATAGCATCTTCGGTCCGTACCGTACGGCGTCTTTGTGGATGCTCATTATCAACTAAAGATGTGGGTAGTGCAGAGCCGATTCATCATCGAATAGCTGACTCTGATGGACGATTGTCATCCCGTAGATTGAACAAAGTGCAGGTAAGTTCCCGAACTGAACCATGGTTTCAAATAAATTTGTACAATTGTAAACGTTGTTCTTTTGTAAGTCTATTTAGTAACAAAATAGGAAGAATTAAATGATGTTTATTCACTCAAGAATAACAACAAACTGAAAATAATAATAATGTAACAATCAGATGAACATATGATTAAGATTAATTAAAGTCAGTACACAACACTCCTTCCCCATACGGTAGTCCTGTAAGTATGCAGGTCTCCGCTGTCGATCTGGTCGAGTACTTCTATCTTGCTCTTCCACGCCATCTACCACAGGGATGCGCTCTCTGGAAGTATGCTCTAGCTCTTGTTCATTCTCGGTAACCTGTTGTGGAAAGTTTTGACTTTGTTCGGATCTCGGACGGAGTTGGTCAATATGCCGGCGAATTAGTAATCCATCACTGGTAGTGAGTTGGTAACTCAGAGGTCGGTTACTTTCGTTACCTTTGCTGCAATCCATCTGGAGCCACGTTGGTTGTAGTTTTTAGCATAAACTAAATCATTTTCCTTGAATGTTCGTGGAGGCGCCTCGTTAAACCTTTGGAAAGATGACACTAATTTATCATTTTCCTTCCCACCAGGATAGTAGTCAGGATGAAGTCTGTCAAGCACAGTTCTAATTCGACGACCGTAAAGCAGTTCACTAGGTGAAACATTTGTAGAACAATTAGGGGTTACATGAAGACAGCAAAAACTGTGCCAATCTAAGTTTCAATCTCCGGATATAATTCGTCGTAAAAGCATCCTTAGTGGTCTGTACCATTCTCTCGGCTTGTCCATTAGAAGACGGGTGGTAAGGTGCAACAAGTACATGACGGATTCCGTTTGTCTCTATAAATGACTTAAATTCAGAAGAAGTAAATGCCGTCCCATTATCTGAAACAATTGTGTCTGAAGCATGAGTTGAGAACATAGTACGCAGTGCTTGAATAGAAGATTTCGAGTCTGTTGAAGGAACTAGGACAACCTCAACCATTTTGCTATACAGGTCCACAACAATCAGAAAAATCTTGTTTTGGAAAGGACCCGCAAATCAATATGCAGCCTTGACCATGGCTGTTTTGTTCTCTCCAGGGAAGAGGCATCGCTTGGAGGATTATGACGGCTTTGTTGACAGAGATGGCAAGAGACAAAAGCTCTTCAATATTCATCCAACAGGCCATAGCTAGCCAATGCTTTAGTGCGAACAATTCCTTCATGTCCTGTGTGTAAAGTTTTAAAGTTTGATTTCTCAATGAAGAGGTACAACTACCCGACTACCCCAAAGTAGACAGCCTTTATAGTAAGATATTGCAGATTGTCGTGTAAAGAAAGGAGTAAATACAGGATCGGAATTTTGAATGGCCAACCTCGCAGTGTCCATGTAACTACTTTTGATAGAATAGGGTCTGTACTAGTGCATTTTGCTATCATATCAGCGGTTATAGGTAGATCGTCACGATTCAATGTAAAGCTTCTTTAAGTAAGTCATCTGAAGATGACTCAGACGAACTAAGGGAGACGGCTAAGCCCATCTGCATTTGATATGCTTGAACCCGGTTTATAAACAGGGAAAATCATAACCACTCAGTAGAAGGCTCCAACGTATCATTCGAGGAGATAAGGTGTTTGGAGTAGGTCTGTCTACAGTGAACAAACCAGAAGAGGCTTGTGATCAGTTCTTATTTCAAAATGTCGTCCGTAAAGATAGTTATGAAACTTCTTTACTCCTGCTATAATTGCTAGAGCTTCCCTATCAATCTGTCGTATCTGCGCTCAGTATTACTCATTGTTCTGGGTAGAGAATGCTATAGAATTTCCTTACTTCCAAATGTTTGGCTTAATACACAGCCGATTCCATACTGGGAAGCATCACAAGTAAGAATCAGAAGAATTTGTCGAGAGGGGTCATAATGAGCTAGAACTGCGTCAGACGAAACAGTTTCTTGGATACTACAGGACACCACCGTATGGAGGAGTGTACTGACTTTAATTAATCTTAATCATATGTTGATCTGATTGTTACATTATTGTATTTTTCAGAGTTTGTTGTTATTCTTGAGTTAGATTAGAACATAGATGACTACAATACTTGACTGTTTAACCAGTTACGACTAACAATGAATTTCTGTTTCCTTGGGATATGATTGGTGGAAGGTGTCCTTGAAACTACCATACCTGACAAAGACATCTACCTGTCCGAGAACGCCAACATTCCTGACCACTGTAATCTTTTTTATTTCCAGGAAGGTATTGGAGTGTAATGCTTAGGGTGCGATTTTATTCAAGTTTCCTCGCTCACAATTGAAACTCCAGCACCTGTGTCAACTTCCATAGAAACATTTCAAGAGCTATTATATTAACTGTAATTGAATTCCGGAACTTTAGGGCAGTTTACTTCTCTCGCAAGTACTGGGTAGACCCTGAGGTTTCATTGTCGATATTGTATGGACTAACCTGATTGCATTCTTCTGACTGTAACCCTGAATCCTCCACAAATACTTCGTTTGTAGAGTTAGGATTAACCTGTTTTGGCATATTGTTTCTTTTGGAGAGCTTTGAGTAGACCAGTTGTTTGGTCTGGGTTTTCCATTTCGACATACTCGAGCTAAATGACCAATTTTCTTGCATGAATTACAAACGGATTGAAGATAAGGACATTCCTTTCTTAGATGAGATCCACCACAACCGAAGCATACATTGTTATTTGATTCGAACGTTTGAAAGACTTTGTTTCTAAGATGAATTTTATTTGCATTGAAAGAATCATTTGCTTGGTGAAGAGCATTATTTTGAATTGCAAATAGTTCTGAAGACTTACCCGCAATAACCACCTCAGTCAGTTTTATTTTCGGGTCCTTGAGAATCTTTGTTCTAAGTTCTTCATTTGTTGTACCAATCATGATTTGAAGTATTAGTTCTCTGTCTAAGTCCACAAACTCACAGTTTGATGACAGATTTCTTAAACGGGAATAGAACGACGTGAAAGATTCATCATGAATCTGCCTGCTTTTCCCTGAAGATTTCAAACAGGACATTCTTACATGGAGCGAAGTGCTCCGTTAACAGCTACAGTTTCACTGTAGTTCAGATCACTAGAAGTAGTCAAACTGTCAAAATCTGTGAAACATCTTCGCCAGCAATGTTTAGAAGTAGAGCAGTTTTCTTGTGACATTTGTGATATTTGCAGCAACAACGTACCTTTCAAAGTTTTCAACCACACACTCCACCGTTGAGCGACACTTGCAGGGTTTAAGTGTGGGTCAAACTGATAGACTTGTTTAAATCCATCGTCGCCAGTTTAATATATTAACAAAATAGGAAGAATTAAATGATGTTTATTCACTCAAGAATAACAACAAACTGAAAATAATAATAATGTAACAATCAGATGAACATATGATTAAGATTAATTAAAGTCAGTACACAACAGTCTATTCATGTTAACAATATAAAACAGAACCACCATCAAAACAATTAATATTGAAATGTAGTATAATAAACAAAAAAAATCAGCTGTTAAATTTCAATTTGATTGTTGTGTGTTGCTAATACTACCATTTTAAAACCACACCACTAAAAAAACACCCGTTACTACTTCTGGCATAAGATGCACTTTTATTGCTCCTGTTTAAAAGTGTTATAATGTATAAATTTTGGTGTTTTTAGTGACAACAAGTGTTTGACCTGGAAGGACTTGCTATTTGCTTTTGGTATTATCAAGATATCTGTATTTAATTAACTCATAAATATTTAAAATATGTACTGTATACAGGGTGATTCTAAAATAGGGCGCCAAATTTCAGGTGGGTTCCTTATGCAAAACAATGAGAAAAGTTCTATAAACATGGGTCCTAAATTCTTTGTTACTCAAGCCGCCATTTTGTATTTTTTACTTAAAAATTTATATCTCCAGAACGGTTTGACCGATTGCATTCAAACTTGGTATGGTGTTTATGTGTCCCAAGGTAAATTTAAGAAAAATAATTATTTCATAAAACTTCATAGAAACAAATGGCGGCTTTTTAAATTTTTCAAATTAAAATACCATAAAAATGGCGTATAATACAAAAAAGTTATAAGAATAAAAAAGTTGTATTTTTTAATTTTACATAAAGATACAAACTCATTTTTCCAAATTTTACATTAATACTTTCATTTTGCGTCCTTTTATAACTGGTACATTACCAGTTGATTTTTGATGTTCACTCGTAGGCCATTTTTCAATTCAGCCTAACCGGTGTGTTAAAATTAGGACAGGTTATGACCAATAGGAAAGCTGGATATTTTTAGGTTAAGTTTTACTTTTTCTGTTTTGATTTTACATTTTGGTGTTACAGTTTGTATTTAGCTATATTAGCACAATAAGTACATGTTAAATTCAATAAAATGGCCAAACTATACCTTTTATTGCATGAATGATCTTCAAATAATTCATTTAAGTACTTTGAACGTTGCGTGAAAATGTAAACATTGCAGACTGTCAACAACAACCGGCGGTTGGTTAACCAGCTTCTAACCAGGCAATTGAAAAAATGGCCCTTAGGTGTACAAGTCGCCCTGTCAAACAGGTGAATAATATTTACAGTCAGCTGATCCAAGTGAGTTACTATTACCGCATTGGGTTTAAAAACAGCTGTTTTCAGTTTTAATTGCTAACCAGCTGATAGCTAAAAGTAAAGTTAATATTTATTAACCCATAATTGTTTACGCTTCCTTGCTTGATTTTACGTTATTGTGACTTTTGTTGAAATGGTTCATGATAAGATTTAGAATATTTTCCTCAGATCGATTGTGCTCATGTATCGTGGTCTTCCTTGGTTTTTGTTTTAACTTGCAGATTCAGTCTCACAAAGCTTTCGAAAGGGGAAGCAAAAGTATAATGGTTTGGTTTTTGTCTGTTAGGAAAAGTCGGCAAAATACAATCGCGCTGCCTCTTGGCCAACTCCATTGACGCGTCCATATTAAATATTATACCCACTTGTTCTTGATACAATACGTATACTGAACCATTTTACAAAAGTCACAATAACGTAAAATCAATCAAAGCGTAAAACAATTTATGGGTTAATAAATATTAACTTTACTTTTAGCTATCAGCTGGTTAACAATTAAAACAACTGTTCTCTTTGTTACTCTTGAGATAAGCTTGTAAATATTAATGCCTGTTTGTTATTTGTGCTACTACAAGGGTGAAGCAAGATCAACTGGTAGCATTACCAGTTGTAAGGGTTGCAAAAATAGAAATATTATGTAAAATGAATAGTTTGTTATTAAACCAAAATAGCAACTTTTTAAATATATAACTTTTTTAAATTTTCGGTATTTTAATTTGAAAATTTAAATAGCCGCCATTTTGTTTCTATAAAGTTTTAGTAATTATTTTTCTTAAATCGGACACATGGCACCACCAATACAGCTCGTTATGTTCTGGAGATATAATAATGGCAAAAAATACAAAATCGAAACGGCTTTGAGAATTTACGACCCTTGTTTATAGGAACTTTCTCATTGTTTTTGCATGGAATTATCTCATGAAGAATAGGCCTAAAGACCCTCACAGCTGCATTATTTTAGGTATTTTTTATTACAACTTATTTTGGTTGCATTATTTAATTCACCTGATTTTGCAATACACCATAATCACAGTACCTAATCACTAATTTGGTTTATAAATAAAATAAAGTTTTGAAAGACATGAGGAGGCTTGGAGCTACCGAGGAAGGCGCTGAAGACGGGTCCAGGTGGAGGGATACGTTGGCTGCTAAATACCAACTCGGATATAAATGGCCCTAGGAGTAGGTAAGTAAGTAAACAGAAACTGGAACTATTTTAGTGCGGAAATTTAGTCTTACTGGATTTAGCATGATTTCATGTCCGATGAACTGACAAACACTACCAGCTGTGCGTCTGTTGTTTGCATGAGTGTTTGAACAAACATATGACACAGGACATTGACAATCCGACTACAGCTACAACTGGTTACATGACACAAGGCCACTTCTCCACTCAATATCAACACTGTCTTATCATCAGCTGACAACATATAAACAATCTAGCACTCTTGGGTGGCGAATTTAGTAACTATTCATGAGTGCAGAATTTTGTTTAAAATTAAAAATATAATACTAAAATCTCCAACATTGTAACATTCTTTATGTATAAATGTCTGATAACAATAAAATTTTAAGTTAGAAGGATGGAAGCGTGAAGAGAAAAAACTAGAAAATCAGGTGTAAATAAAGGGAGAAAATATATTGTAGTCCATGCCCCTGGGGACAGACATTTCAATCCAAACCAAAATTAAATGACTAAATTATTGAAATAAACTCTCTTACAAAATAGAATAATTTAATTTTACCGCTAAAAGAATAAATGAAGAAAACACTAACTTTCCACCGATTTCTTCCTCTGGAAGGCTTAAACTGACTTGAAAATGTGGATGTAGAACTACCAGATAATATTTATGAAGATAAACTGACTTAGATCTGTCTCAACACCAAGTCATAAGACCATGAAGAAACCTTTGAATCCCACCTGGACAATTTGTCGAACTTTCAGAATCATTACTTCAGGTTTCACATGAAAATGAAAATGTAAAGAAAATAATAATGGAAAGGAAGCAGGAAACAATAAATCAGCTTCAGACTGAAATGGAAGAAATTAAAAACACAAATGGCCAAGACAGGTAAAATCTAAAACAGAAGAAATAGTTGCACTGAAGATTCTAACTCAATTAATGGTGTTGTAATTGATAAATTTAAAATGAAAATCAGACAAATATAACTAAAACAACTGTGAAACCTGCAAAGAAAAAATCGAGTTTTCGAAAAAATATAATCCAGTTAGAAAAATGTGAGATACTGGATACCATCCAATATCCTTCTCAAGACCGGATGTTCTGGAAAAAGTAAAAATGCTGAAAATAAAATACAACACTTAGAAGAAATTTACCAGCAAGACATTTTGACTCAAATTAAAATCACAAAGCTTTTGAACCATGACATTGAGAAAATTACAAATGAGAACTCAAAACTAAGAAGCGAAAATGACAGACTAAAACTTGAGATAAAAGAAAAACATGATGAATTCACTCTTATTGGAAACCGTAAGTCTAATACTCAACTAGTTAAGAATAACCCTGCCAACCCCGAAAAATTATCAAATCAATTTTGAGCTTGGAAGAAGAAGTTACAAACGAAAATGTGAAGTAACAAACTCTAACAATATAAGTAAAATAAAAAAAACGTCCAAGACTCATTAAACCTAACGAATCCAAAATCTTATAGAACCTCCCTTCTGCTTGTCACCGATAGGTGATAGCCATGATAGAAAACTTAGCGACCTCTTCAATAACACAAAATAATCCTAAAACAAAACCACCTGCATTTTCAAACCAAATGCTAATCTTGCCGAGGTAATCAAGGATGTAAAATCCTTGACCCAGAATTTTTCACAAAACAACACGCTTGTTGTTATTGGTGGAACCAATGACAACATTGAAAGAAAGAAAGAACACTCCTCAGCATTTTTGAAAACCTTCTGAAAAGTACGGTTTACACAAATGTGGCCATTGCTTCATTACCCTTCAGACACAATAATCCCAGCCTAAACAACAGAATATGTGGGTTTAACTTTGATCTGGAAAAACTCATTTCCAAATTCAAACATGCTAGTTTTCTACCATACGAACTTCCGAGAAATATACGAGACATGGACTACACTTTAACCAATCAGGGAAGAAAAATAGTTCAAATGATACAAAATTTAACAGATGACAGCTTGCCCAAAACACTATACCACCCCCTCCACAATTCTCTGAGAGAAACCCTCTTTTGTCTGCAAGTCTCCAACAATCTCCAGAGCCAAATAAACAATCTCTAACTTAAACAAACAAACAACCATCCATTATAGCTGAAACTGACATGAATGACCTGATAGACCAATTCCAGAACAACAAAAATGCAGCGTTTGCTCACACAACATCGATCGATCTGAATGATGGTAGGAGCATCTGCTGGAGTCGCTGTCACTTTCGAAATCGATTTGACAAACCTAAACCCAATGACTGAGCGAATACCTAGCTTGTCAGGTGGTCAAAATGGAGCAACAGTATTTGGCCTGATGACTAAGCGAAATACTCAGGAAAACCTACAGTTGGAGACTACAATAAGCGTTTGATGAACTTACAGGAGTTCAAAGGAAAAACTTCAGCAACGATATTTGCTCTCCAATGGGCTGCATCAGGGACTTAATAGTATTACAACTATTACATGGAAGATTGTGGAATTTCAGCGGAGTACTGGAGCGTCAGTGATCCTCTCACATTGGATTGGCATTGATTAAAGACTTTTTAAATAACAAAATCTTTTTAAATTCTAGTAAATCTAACTTTGTTTCTTTTCTACAAAACAAGCAAAGGTAAAATTAACTCCCACAATATTTGTTGATAATGAGGTACTAGACCAAGTAGAAGAAACTAAATTTTTAGGTCTAGTCATCGATGATAGCTTAACCTGCTACGAGCATATTAATCTTGTTACCTATAAGATATCAAGTGGACTTTATGCTCTTAGAAGAATGGCTCAATCATGCAACATAGAAACTTTAAAATCTATTTACTATGCTTTAATCCATTCACACATTTCATACGGTATTTGTATTTATGGCTCAGCAACTAAAAAAATATGGATAGAGTTTTGATTCAACAAAAAAAGCTTTAAAGATTATGTTCAATTTAAAACAGTCCGATTCAGTCAAACATATTTTTACAGATCTAAAAGTTTTTACAGTGTACAGTTTGTATATTTATGAGTCAATTAAATTTGTATTTCTTAACAATAAAATCACGATAGGTAGCACAGCTCACACATACAACACTAGATCACATAGAATGGTTGAGCCACACAAATTGAGTTTCTTCGAAAAGAAAACCACTTTTAAAGGTAATAAATTCTTTGACTGTCTCTAAACATCAAGCAAGAAACCAATGTAAATAAATTCCTTAGGCTATTAAAATCTTTTTTATGTAATTCTGCTTTATATTCTGTTGAAGAGTTCACATTGTAGTTGTATTATGTATAACATTTATATTGAATATATATGTATATAACAATGTACTTAAAGCGGTGATTTTCAGTTTATGTATAGAAATTATAGTTGTCAATTATTAATGTCTACTGATGTTTATGCTTGATTGCTAGTTCTTGACACTATTTCATGTACAATGTGTATGAAAATAAAATAAAGATATTTTGATTGATACTTTGATTTTTGTTTAATCTTGTTATACTCTGTGGGTGGGGGGTGGGGGCAGAAGGATAGTCGCACACATTTCAGGAATAATAGGTTATTTATTTAAAAACAGGAAACTTCCAACATTGAGAAATTTAAATCAATGAGAGATACCTTACATGAGATAAAAGCTCTATGATTACTAACTATGCAATAAGACATAAGTTTCTGCTTTAACTGCTTGTGAAACGTTCCCCTCTAAAGTCTCTTTCCTCTCTACACCTTTCTAGTTGAATGAGAAAGCGTGAAATTAATTTAAGAAAATATCCATTATACTTGACAAGATATCAATTGTATTTTACTCAAATGAAAATAGTAATATTTTTAGCGTTTTTAGTTTTCTCACAGTAGCATAGACCATCAGGTAAAGTTTGTCTTGTTTCAAAGACAAAGCTTCTTTATTCACACAAACATAGAGTATGGTGATGGTGTCAAACATCATACCACCAGTTTGAGATGCAGTTAGGGACTACAATGTCCACTCTACCATTCAACCTGAACCTAACGTTACGAATAGTCGTCACTTTACAAATGTAAGTGGTGACTGCAGGGATCAAATATGCAAGAATAAGAAATACAAGTTTAGCTATTGCTGTTCACATTCTTAAATTCAGTTAACAACTTCTTAAATTAAAATAATTCTTTCTTAAATACAGTTAGAAAAGGTGTAGACAGGTGTTAAAAAACTACATTAGACAGTTTTCTCACCACTTACACATCGGTAGGAAATCGACACCACTCTTATATTCTTGATCCTGATCTTTAGTTACACAATACACTAGTCTCCCCGAGCAGTTAAAACTGGAACTTCACAACCTCACGTCAGAAGGGCACCTTTTAGTTAAATACTTATAACATTACGTTTGTTTATCTCTAAAACTAGTAATCACAAGATTTGCTAAGATTACGTGTTGAAGCTGAGAGTGGTACAGTCAGTGTATATTACCGTAGATACGAGAGTTAATAAATCACAGTCTGTAGATAACTATACAGTCGCGACAGTTCTACCGGACAAGTTCTGAAAACCATTTGTATTTACAGCAGAACAATTTAGAGATCCTATCAAATTAACTAATGTATTAATTTTATTGAAGAGTTTTATTTCTAACTAAGGAAATACCAAGTCAAATGAGAGCAACAGACTGCAACACTGCAGTATGTATTTCCGGGTGTGTTGGTAGAACTGCCGCTAGAAGACTGTGAACGGTAAACATTACAAGAGAGAGATGATATCACAGTGCTAGCAATACGATAAAATACAAGATGGCCGCCGAGGCGATGCCTTACGTTATGTTGTTACACCTAGACACTTAACTACGGGTGTTTGGTGAAACCAATAATTATAATCTAATCAAACTTGCTGGAACTATGTCACTTGAGCTTTTAAACAGGGCACCGAGATTCGGTGGTCGCCGGGAAAATAGCGAACATTCTGAGGCCAAAGGGAACAACTTGTTAACGCGATAGATTATATAAATAATTTGGTATGTTTCCACATTAACTAAGTGTCATTGTACCTGTTTTAAAATGGAAAATAGCGTCAAGCAACCTACCGAGTTCCTACTGCCGCAGACAAGCTTGTCTGTGGTAATGCAGCCCGGCCATTACAGCCTCACTCGCGTGGAATTGAAGATGCAGCAGACAGCTGAGCAGTGGCTGTGGCTGGCCGCTACAATACAAGCTAATCTGTGTCCAATTTTTTGAATTAAAGAAAAGCCGTGGAACATACTTACGCCACTGCCAATCAAGAAAAACTTTGAGGTACAAATCACACAGGTGAATTTTTCTGTAAAACATATTCACTAAAAGTTACACCTTGTTAAATATTTAGTCATTCAATACAATTTTAGGTCTAGACTGTTTACACTGACAAAGTTCCAGCAGCGGGTACGGAAGAAGGTAAAAAATGCATCGACAAGACAAGAAGCGCTTAGAGTGTGTCAGGTACAAGATGACCCTTCACATTACCACCAGTGAACATCTCGAACCGCACAGACTCTAGAGGACAACTACAAGGTTTAATTCCAATGTGACGTGACGTTTGTCAGTTTAGCCTACAACTTCTAAAGGTGGGTTTTGTGCTTAACTGTTCAATGTGTTTATTTATTCTCACTCACAGAACCTGAAGTTTGGCTGTGTTTTATCTCAGCCGCTACACAACTGAAGAAGCCAAGACTCTCTCCTGATTTCTGAGACTGAGGTTAAACGTGAATTTTGACACTTATAGTCATAGTTACTCCCACCACTAGCAATGTTTCTAGAGTGGAAGACGGCCCCCCAAGATTCGTCCTGGATGAATTACTCTCCGGATGATTTCCTCTGTTCGGTTTTAGTCTAAGCCTTATTTTACTTCTGCAATAATTTAATTCCAACCATTTTCAGCGTCTTAAGTCCTTTGATAATTATCACAGAAATTTCAATGTGATTTCAAAGTACTGTTTTACTCCAATTACCTTAACATAATCGTTACAACTTCAGTTTCCGACTGTTGTTTTATTCTCTCGACAGTCAATAACGTGTTGTGTTGCTAGTCCGTCACACAATACATTTTGTTGGTAGGAGTAACCAAGACTCTCGCGAGGGAGTTAAACAATTTTTGGACGAAAAATTTTACCAATTACTTTTGTTGTAATGGACAGCTTCTTAGTTAAATAATAAATTTTGAATGCTATTTACAAACTGCTTGATGAAAAAAAACACTTGGCTTCAAAAAGGCTTAGTTGTAATAAACGTAATATTTGTTAACAAATGGGATTTTCGACACCAGCAATATCTTTTTAGTATGATTTCGATCTTGATTTTTTATCTGGACCTTTACTGGTGAGGAAAATTCCAACTATGAATCTCGCAAACTAAACATTTTGATTTAAGATGTACATAAAAACAATGTTGACATATTTAGAACCACATTTCACTTCTTAACTAACTTAGGACGTCTAATTCATAGCACAGCGGCTTCCGTACAAAAATAACTTAGCACACATAAATGCTAATGTCATCATTTAACAACTTTGGTCAATGACAAAAACGTTTTGTCTTTTAGTGTATTGAATAAACTTAACAGAACCAACTTTAAAAAAACTAACAATGACTCAAATATTGTGTAAAAAGATTTGGTTTTCTTTTTTACATACTCTTAAGTAATACTTGTGTTCTCTACAGGAATGCTGAGTTTTTGGTCTGGACAGTGTTTAAAACTTTGCAGTGGAAAAAACAAAATTTACACAAGTAAAAAAATAAATAAGTACAGTAGAAAAATAAAGATCCTATACATGAACGTAGAAGCTAAATCAATCAATAAATAATAATATGTACATTTCGACCACATTACATTGTAGTGGTGGTTGCAGTCAAAATCAACAAAACTAAAATGAAACTTAATATGATAAAACAAACTAACAGCAATGGGGTTTCCTACAGTACTTATATATACAAATATATCTTGTAGTGTGTTTGGGTGACTTTGACCTAGAGTATATTTCACACAAACATTATACATGGTTGTTGAAAAGAGGCATTTTAATTGTTTTTAAATGGATGAACATCCTCGAAGAAACGTAAAATATTAGTTATAATTTTTACACATTGTAAATGTGGTTAAACTGTTTTAAAAGGTTATAACTTAAAAGTGGAAAAACATTTATTTAGAAGACTAAGCAGTCTTGCACACTATTTTGTCTACATCAAATGAAATTATGTTTTTAAAAATAAATTTTGATCTATTCCACAATTTATGGTACAGACTGTGTCAAATAAAGCTAGGTCTATTACATTTAAAGCCTCCTTCAAAAAGTTTCATTTTTCTTAAACCCAATGGCAGTTTTTACTCTTTACCTTTAAGACCATATTAGAAAAAGAGAGAAGGTGTAATGTTGAAATTCATATGACGTTTACATTTTGGGTTTGAGGAAAAATACTAAAACTTTAGTGCACCGATTGGCCAAATGATTTCAGGGTACTGATGGCCTACTTTGGTTGGGCACTTCTCTTCAATAAAACTGAAGCAGTGAAAGTTTTGAAATATTTTATATTGAAAGTAAGATTTACTTTGAGTGGCATAAGAGCCTTGGTCAACGGACAAGGGCAATGTAACGTTGCCTTCAGTAAATCCCCCTATCAAATATTTTAAAACATACGGAGGTTCAGCGGCTGCGGTGGAAACCCCTGCTCACCGCGTAGTTAGTCGACCCTGGACTTGGCCCTGGGCGCGGTCGTGTGTCATACAAAGTCCATAGACTGTTTGGGCACGCGGCGTCGGCGCTCGCACGTGCGCTCCACCAGCTTCTTCACCTCCGACACGATGAACACCGTCGACGTCAGCGCCACCAGGAATGCCAGGTCTAAACACACGAGTGATATATAAAGCTTTAAATATACATAGTTTCAGTAATTTGTGCATTTTGCAATGTGACTGTAATCAAAGTGTTATGGTAGGTAGATTACGCATGGCTGAGGCAAAAAAATCTAAATAGTTGCACCAGCCCAAGCACAGAATGCGCTGCCATCTCTTGCTGTCTTTCTCCCATGCTTGAGAATGTCCGGTGTGGATGACTTAAATGTGACTTTGTCGTTGGATTTTCAAGAACTAACCTTCCGGGTACTTTAGTGGTTCTATTTGAGACTCTTAAAAAGAGCTATCTGTGCTTGGGCTGCCGTAAATATTTCGATATTCCTGCCTCAGCCGTTCGGCATCTATGCACAATCTACTTACCATAACATTATCTTTGCTGTAACTAAGAGTCATAGTGAAGTTTTGTCAGCGGTTGTCTGTATCCAACAAACAAAACCGATCCGCACTGGACCTTAGCTCAACAAACCACTCTTTAGAATCTGAACCGAGTGGACCAGTGACAGGTTGGTAACTTGCGGAACTCTGGAGTGAGATCATAGCTTACAAGGACAACTACTCAACTGAAAACATGAAACAGCGTGTTACTCACCGTGCATTGTAAGCGCCTCTGTCTGAAACACGACCTGCAGTGGCGGGAAGAAGATGACGAGCAGTTGTCCGACCACCGAGAACATGACAGCCAATAGGAACATTCGGTTGTTGAACAGGCCGATAGTGAACACAGACTTGGTCTGAAACATACAACACACTACAGTGAATCTTGCCACCTTGGGAACAAAGTGGTCAAACCGTTGATTTTGTTTATAAACATACACAAAGAAATAATTATACATTTTATCCCTCAAAAGCATACAGCATCCCACCAGAAGCAATAAACTAACAGACACTTTCTGAACGAAGCTTGAAATTTATCTGTATACACAACACACACCTTGATTTGCCTGTAACTATATTTGATAATGTCTATTTACAGCATCCTAGCTTTCTTTGAATATTCAAGGGTGTTTCAAAATGAAAAAACAGATTGCATATTACTATTCGAGACAAACTATATTTGATAATGTTATTTTAATAACCTACATACAAAGACAAAGATCTAAAGTTTATGTAATTGTGGTTTTATACATTCGTTATGTAGCACGGGTCGGCGATAGTGCATTCCTTGCTGTACAAGAGACAAAGTTGCTGGAGTGATGGAATCTACTGCTTCCTTTATCCAAACCATGAGTTCTTGTAGTAGCGGGTAAAGATGGGACATCACTTAATCACTATTTGAGATGCCGACCACTCTCATGAGGGTATTTTAAGGCAAATATGTGGTGAAGGATGAGTGTGATGAGTGGTAGTAATGAGTTATGAGGTGTAGTCTTGTTACTAAGGCGAATCTTCCTTTAATGGGTCATTAATTAATAGCCCAATGACCGATGGAAATACAAGGACCAACACCTTAGCGTGACTTCGAACCCGCAGGTGATGGTCTGATAAGTCTAGCGATGGTGGGAGTTGATGCGGGTATCTTTAGATGATCACTGAGACTATCTGAGCCGCTTTAGACCTATATCATCCTCAAAACCTGACCTCCATGAAGCTGGATTACAGGACCACGCCACGAGTCCCAGTCATAAACCCACATAAACCCAAAATAAGCTTGATGAAGCCCCAAAGATAAAAAAATCACTCAGCATTAGGTATGGTGACTCTAACAGTTTAAAAGACATACAACTCTAAAACAGTGTTCAGAAGTCGTAATTTTTTTAGGACATGAGAGGAATGAAAATAAACAACTTTCATGCAATCAGTTAATACAAAAATAAAATTTCCTTCTTTTCTCAATTTGAAGAGATAAAAATAATTTTGGCTTATAAATACTTTCCAGGTTATATGTGTACAAAATCTACTCTTTCTTCTTGAAACAAGCTGTAGAGGCCAGTTGACAGGAAGGTTCAGAGGTAGAGGTGTTACTTACCTGTGAACGGCAGCTGAGAGCGTTGAACATGTCGAAGAAGACGAAGCAGGTGAACGTCATCGTCGTGTCTCGCGGCGTGATCTTGTTGTCACTCATCTGAAACCACACAACCGTAAATATGTTGTACAACATAACAGGCAACATAATTATGAGTACAACAAAAATCTTGTATGTTTTCATTTCAGGTCAAGACAAGAAGTTTTGAAGTCAGAATCAAAAAATCTTTAGTCATAATAGTTACAATGTTAAAAATATAAGCTAAGTAAGGTAACCTAACAACCACATAATTCAATTATAGAAAAACTCTGACAACATTTTGCTGATGGATTGTTGATATAATTACAAAACGAATATTAACTTTCATCATTTACAAATTTTGGTATTTCTGAGAACAAGCTACATCTAACGATATAATGTTTTTGAACTTTTCTAAATGACCTACTAATTTCAGTCATGCAATTTTTTCTTGGGGGTGGTTAATAGTTTTGAAGTTATAAAGGAAAAACATACGTTGTTGCACCAACCTCAATGTTGATTGTTGAATGAATAAGAACCAGATACAGTTCAAATATTTCCTTAATTTTCAATAACTAAACTATTTTACCCGAGAAAACTTACAAACACCATTACAGTTCACAAATTAAGCTATCAAACACGACAAGACTTAGCTTAAATCAAATTTGGTTATTAAAAAAATTTCTTTAAAAACTATCCTCTTGTCGGCCATCTTGTTAGTGAACCATAGATTTCATTCATACAGTCATCTTTCTTAGTGTCAGCTGAATTGCTTTCTACAAATTATTCTTACTGTCATATTAACATTACCGTCGCCATCTTGTATATTTATCTGAGTAATATTTAGTATTTGTTACTAGTTAATTTATAATCTAATAATACATATCAACTTAAAAATTGTGACAAAGTTAGGTGATAGATAAGTTTTAGTTTAGATTCACTTTTAGTTTAATAATTACTAATTCAACAACTCATAAATGTGTTGTTAGGTTCATCACTCAGTATGTTTGTAAACATTACACTTTCAAATTTCCCAAAAAATCGTAGTTTTCCACTATTAAGAGGGTTTTCCAAAAAATTAATTTGATATTTGTAATTTTTGGGAGAGTGGATTAGAATGAGAAAAACATTAGATTGTTAGAAGTACCTCAGAAATACCCAAATTGTGTTATTGAAAAAATCATCAAAAGAATATATCACTCTATAGGCTAATATTGGTGTATCATGCAATTATTGAGAGTATTGAGGTTAACTCCAGGTTGCCCCGTAACGGGAGGAGGCGAATCACGGAAGTTACTTCTGGGCTCTAATATTAACAGTTAAAAAGTAACTAAATCAAAGCAGTAAGTGGCTAAATTATATTTTATTGTGTTCTAAGAAAGACGGGCAGAAGATACACAGAGGCGGGGTTACCTCTCGCTTGAAGACCCAGAGAGTGCCGAAGATGATGATGGAGGCGGAGAGGAGCACGTTGATGATCAAGTGTCGTGTGATCATCGGTTCCTTGACGTTACGCGGCCGCTGCTTCACGACGTCATGGTCCACTGGCTCCACACCCAAGCTGAAACACACACAATGTCATCAGCCATACAAAGAAAGCATAATGAGTTTTAAATTCGGTGAACCTTCGTTTGTTTATTTTGTGCTGCCTCTTTTATAACATGTCAACTCTAAAAAATGCTTCCTTCTCTGTACAAGATATAAACGGTGCAAAACAAGTTGTCCCATCCCTTCGGAGCTTCCTTCAGCCGTCAACTTCCTTCCACCGTTGCCGGTTCCATAACGATGGTTGATTAAAGGTTTGCCTTTTCCCACCCTGAACCATCCAATACCCCGGGGCTTTTAGAGCTAAGAGGTTTCGGATTATCAGGCTCCGAGACATAGCAGATGCGCAGTTCCAACACACTCTACATAGCCACTCATCACGGTTGTTCCGCTGAGATAGCAGCAAGTCTGTGCATGCTAGATTGATTGTTTATAGGGCTAATACTCACACCAGGGAAACTGTCCTAAAACGCCTCTTGACACAAAGAAAATTATCGTGTTCTTAAGAACGTTACGATCTTTGCTAAAAACTACAATTGCGTTTGTTTAAAAATAACATAAAATTAGTACAAATATAAATTTGTGTTTGAATAATTGATCTGTATCTTCATTATTTCAAAAACTCCAGTCTCCTGATGATAAAGTTAGGAAGTCAAACCACAATATTAGTGCAACAATATAAACCAGTTAATAGATATTGAAACAAACAGAGCTGGTGATGCAAACTGTTGAACACGTATTGCTCGTAAAGAATGACTACCCGGCTGGCTGGTTACCTCTGAGCCGGAGGTCCGTCCATGATGATGTTGATCCACAGTATCTGCATGGCGTTGAGAGGGTTTGGTATCTGCATCATGGTAGCCAGTGCGATCAGTGACAACGCCGCAATGCTGGTGCTCAGTTGGAACCGCACAAAGTTGCGAATGTTGTAGAAGATACCTTTGCCTTCCTCGATAGCAGCTCTGTCAACACACAGTACACTAGAGTCCCGCTAATCCCGACCGGATTCTGTTCGCGTTTGCAAAAGTTTGGATGTATCGGATTTTGGACATATATTGATGCATTAATTAAATATCGACATATTTTATATTTAAATGTAGCAAATTATGTATTTTAAATAATCCTGTTAGATTAGATTTATTGGGAGATGCAGATCCAGACCTCATACACGTCAACCTTAGGTTTATTGTGCAAACTCCTGTTTCTCTCACTCAGGTAGTCCGATCCTTGTTCGCTTACAAAGCTCAAAGATCATCTTGCCTAGCTCAGAGGGTTTGATTTCCTGCCACCCGAGAACCCCCAGAAGTGGTCCTCTCCTTGACTCTAGGGAATGGCAGTCTGTCAAGAGATGGTGAGCAGACTCTGTAGTCTGCAAAAGGTGTCTCCTATATCTCTATATACCTATCCTTGCTAAATGGTTTCTGAAGTGCCCGTGTATGCGATGGTTTAGTCTAACTAAAGAGTCAGTTAAGGTCCTAGATAATAATCTAGTAGCCTAGTGCACTGCAATAATAAACAGCGTGTAAGTATCGTATGCAGATATGATGGTTGTAAAGCCTACTTGCGTAACAGCAGGACACTGACACCCACGCCCGCCTACACAGTACAATCATCCGTTTTAAAAACAAACAATGACTCACTGTTTGTACTGTCAGTATGTCGCTTGCTACTCCACCGAGTGGATGTGTTCTGTTCAAAGCTATTGTTTGTGAGCACACCTGCGTGTATAGTGCGCCACTGTCAGTGCTGGTTAGCGTGATTTTTTACAATCAGTTCTTGTCTCTAAGGTCAATAAACATGGCAAGCAAGTTTCTATCATCATGATGAGTCAAGAAGTTATTTATTTTTGGCTTGTTCTGTCTTGTCCAAAAAAATCCAAATTTTAACGTCTGTCCCAATGTAAAAAGTCCACCCCTAATCTAATAAATACATTTATTTCATATGCCGTTCTAATCAACCACTGCAATCTTATTTGATTATAACAACCTGGATTTGGACTGCACGCTCTGAAAATCAAGCCGGTTAAAATACCCCACCAAATATTGGCATTTTGCACATAATGGTTTACTGTTTAGTTACTTTGTGGCACTCACATGATGGTATTGAAGTCATCGTCCACCAGTATCATGTCTGCCGCCTCCTTACAGACGTCAGTGCCGTTCTTGCCCATGGCAATGCCGATGTCTGCTCGCTTCAACGCTACTCGGTCGTTCACACCGTCGCCCGTCATCGCCACTATCACCCCGGCACGCTGGAACGCCTGCAACCACACACACCTCACAGCATCTTACCCAAGAGGGGTACCCAAAAACAACGGGAATTTCGCCCTTTTGGGGTATTTTTAAATTTACATGTATACCTTCAGTATACTCTCTAACTAGTGTAATGCATTTGTCTATTCGATGCTCCCATGGTTTAAAGCACCCCTCATACCCCTTAGTCTGAATGGCTGCACGCTCCATCCTCGTTTGCCTTTTCACTCCTTAATTTTTGTCATATTTGTGATTTTTATGTAATTTTTCACTATGGGAAACATAAAAAAGTCGAGTGGTGCTTGATTTGGTGAGTATGGGTCGTAGGGAAGGGTGGTCATGCTGGTATTGGCCAAAAACTAGCGCACTGAAATGGCTACATGAGCAGGCGCATTGTCATGATGAACTGGATTGTAGTATTGGATGGTACAATTGTGTTACCCGAAGATGCTAGTAAAAGGCCTAGCATATTAAATTTATACAGTATTAGTTTTGTATCCTTTTAAAATTAAACAAATAAATAATAGTTCAAAGTCAAATTTAAATGATAACAAACAGAAAAAAGATTGAGTTATAGATTAAGCAATCTTGCACCAATTCATTTGAAAAAAAACTATATATTTGTAATAACAACTAACAAACAATAAAACTAATTTCTGTAAAGTAACAAAACCAAATCACTAGAGGTTACCACGGGGTTACGGTTGCACGAGGGGTGAGTAATGGTGGGAAGCTACGTGCTGTGCAAGACTTAGGCTCTGGCTGAGGGTGTGGTTGAGGGATGAAGGCACTGTCGGCACACATGAACATGTATCCATACCGGGTGAAGGTTAAGAATCTGTGCATTATCGTTGTTGGTACGTACCTTGACGATGCACAACTTGTGTCTGGGAGTGACTCTGTAGAATACTGTAACGTTGTTCACGATCTGCTCCAGCTGGTGTTCAGACAATGAGTCTATCTGGTCACCGGACAGAACTTGTCCGTCTATAGTGTCCAGTCCGATCATGGATGCTGCAACATGCGTACAACTTCAGTACCCAACAAGAACAAATTTTACCGCTACAAGCCGGTCAGGATTTTTGGACGTAGCGGGTTGTTAATATCAGCAGTGAGAGGTGTGCGACAGCAGGTTTTATAAGATCGAGACGAGATTGAGCGAGAATCAGCTAAGATCTCGAGATGAGAAATTTTAATTTTGATTAATTTTCCACCCCATTTGTTTGTTCTTGCTATTATTTAGCAGTTCCCTCAGTTGTTTTAGGATGTTATTGTAATATTGAAAATGCTATGCGTTTATTTTCTTAAGTGCTCCTTTAGTTTAAGTACAACATACATAAATAAACTCTTGAATTTAGGCATTGTTACGATTACTGCAAATAGAAAACAATGACAGATATTGCAAATATCAAAACGCATTGAATTAATGATAAATAATAAAACAATAAATCAAGGAGACTTTAGTGACTAGTAATGTAGTAAATGAGTAATGTATGCCGTTTTGCCAGCTGGAGGCCATTTTGTGGCTTTGACTTCCATCTGGGAACCGCTGGTTAGTTGTTAACTTCGTTGAACAGTCGTTGAGTACTATTGCATCAGCCTCGATCTCGACAGTCCTTCTACGGTACTGGTAATCTAGGTTTGGTACCTAACTGCTGGCCTTTAATACTTGAAATGTATCTTGAAATTTACAACGAAAAAACATGATTATAAATCACTTTTGACTACTAAAGTGTTAATGACTTACCGATGGCAGTAGCCGTCTCTTGTGAATCGCCAGTCACCATCTTCACTTTGACTCCACTCTGCATCAGTGTCTGGATACTCTCTCGTACAAACGGCCGGGGAGGATCACAGATGCCCACCAGTCCCATGAAGCCCAGGTCTTGTAGACTGCTCCCTCGCGCCATCCCCACCACTGTCACACACAATCACTTTAGTACCAAGCCGCTTACCTATGTAGATAACCTGATACTTGGGCACAGCAAGGAGAGATCATGTCTACAGCTGGGTAGGTTTTTCTACTCTTGTAAAACCGATGACATTTCATTTCTATTTGTCAAAAGAGGAACTAACTGGAGGTTTGTTAAAGAGAGTTCACTCTTAAGAGTCAATTGGCTGAGGAGACTCTGAAGAGAGTGAACATTATTGGTTACCTCCGGTTTGGATCTAGAAGACCTCTGTGAAGCAGTTTTGAGACGACTGGTTTAGGTGGCTAAGGATGAAAAACCAAGCCCCCTATCCTATTCGAAGGTCAAAACAGTCGCCCAAGCATGATGCTAGCAGACCAATTTCCTACCTTACCTTGTTCCAAATCCTTCCCACTCCATTGCCTTGCACAAAAAGCCTTAAGGCTCGAAAGAACTGGAGGTGAGTTTGCCCAGCTTAAATTTTCCTTAGCCCATGTGGCTAAGCCAATCATCCAACAAGAAAAAAGCCACTGGTGATAGTGGAGCGAATTTCCTTTGCAACTTGTCACTCTAATTCGCTATGCTCACAGCCTCGCTCCGGCCTTCAGCCTCAGTTTTTATGATCAACGTTGTAACGGGCAGTCAAACCAGACCGGTAAGAGTCTCACTTTTACAACCGATACACAATTATTTCAAAACTGATGAACTTATAAAGCAAAGTGGATCAGTGTTTTTACCCCCATAGAGAATAAAGACAAAATCACTACTTTTTTTCTGAAATAAATTTCAAGTCTGTGATGACACAGCTCGTCTCACCTCTGAGTCCCTTCCTGCCGATCTCGTACGCCTCGGCCAGATACTCCTGCTCCTTCTTCTTGTTGAGAGGCTGGAAGCTACCGTTGGCCAGGAACTTGGTACACTGAGGTAACACCTTCTCCAGAGCTCCCTTCACGAAGAAGATCTCCTCCTTGTTCTACACCACAAGATAAGCTCAAGTAGAGGCCATAACAATAGCTTGATAAGATACTCAATATTTTCCCATAACTCCTAAGAATATCCTTAAAGAGGTTTAGAAAGGAAAAGAAATAAAACATTCCATCCTTTAAGACACTTTAGGGATTTTTTTTACCAAAACCTTTAAAGGTTTCTTCTACTATTTAGAAAAGCTAGATAAAGTAGAAACACATAAGATGACACAAACTGTAATTTTATTCCATTTATAGCCCGGCAAGTGAAAGATCCGGGTTCAAGTCCCGAGTTGGTCCACTAATGTCTTAAGTAATAAATTAGCTAATTAGCAAAAGAATGTAGATGTAAAAGATTGTATGTTTGTTTTTGCAAATTAAGAATAGTTTTGTGTTGTCCGTAGGTGCCAGCTTTGCTGGTGAAAGTCCTTAAAAAATTTAAACATTTGTATTGGTTTTTGAGTATTTAAAAATTATTTCTGTTATGAAAAGAAATATTATATTAATTTTGAGGTTATCTGACTATGACAGCTGTACTGTTGAAAGGCGCCTCATAATATTATAAATATTGTTTTTTTATTTTAAATTAGTTATTTCTTAATGATCCAATATTAGAGCTCATTTTTCAAGATTATTTCTGTTTTAGTGTTTATACAAATTAAGATCTTAAAACCTCTGATAATATTGGATGCGTGGAGGCATGTTTATTAAGCTACTATGTGGTCTAGTGTGACAAGTAACAGTTGTACTTACGTCTCCGAACTTGGGCACACACTTGACCGCCATCATCTTCTGCTCCGAGCTGAACGGGTACTCTTGCAGTCGCACGTACTTGTCCCCGACACCGAACATACCGTTCTGTCAACAAACCACACGAGAATAATACAACTATTTACACAAAACTCCCAAAGAATAAATAACGCAGATTCCATTCCCTGTGTATAAGTAGGTATTAGATGGTCGGTCTGATTTGCAGCTGTGATTGGTCATTTACTGCTCTGAGCCAGCCCATGGTCAGGCAGTCAGTCAGTGTGCAGCTGTCGCTGACCGCGGACATGCATTGATTTCTCTAGTTGTTTATTAATTTTGTAAAGTTTTGTAAATGTTGTATTGTTTTCTAGACTAACTGTAATAAAAATAACAAGTTTAACAGGAGAAGAAGAAGAAAAAAACAAAGGGGAAAAAATTAAGATTGCTTGGTGGTGGGTGACTGTGCTGATTATTTTAGGCTAGCTCTTGTACTTACGTTTTGTGTTATGTTTCAGGTTACTTTTTAACTGAAGACGGGGTCAGACTCCATATCACAAAACGTCATGTTCTTTTTGTTCACTCAAAAACAATGGGAAACATCCGTAATGTTTTAACCTCAGAAATTCTACCATTGTCAACAAACTTCAGACAAAGAAATAACACACCGTGACTAATTTAGAATATTTCAGGTTGTCCAAATGCCAAATGGTCCTGGATTTTTTTACGGAAACTTGTACTAATGTCATCAAAACTCCATGAAAACTGGACTCTTACAAGAAATTGCTGGATTGAACACAGATTATACATTTTTTGAGATGGATGAATTTTTGCCCTAAAATACCCTGACTGTGGCAACCCTGGCTACTTGGATCTGTGTGTGTTGTGACTCACCTTCATGGCAACGGCTAGCAGAGCTCCCTCCGTGGGCTGACCGAGCAGTGTCTCTCCGTTGATGACAGCATTGTTGCACACACATCCCACCTACACATAAGAGACCCAAACTCAGATCAAGGGCTGTGGAACAAATATGTAAACATACCAGACTGTGGTGAATACGTATGACTGGCTTGAATTTATGTAAAGAAATTTATTTTCTCATCCACAAACTTGAAGACTACCAATCAAACGCATTGAGTGAGAAATAACAGATAGTCAAAGTCCTGCCAGTTTTTCAGTAAATTTCATAAGGACTGACGAACATCCCTGCAAATAGCTTTAGGAAAGAGTGACTCTTGGCCTAGCTGAAAGACAATAAAAGGTGGACAATTCTAGAGAACTTACTGATACTCGTGGAAAGACTGAGGGATGAGAAATTTAAGTCACAAGATTCAGAGAAGCCCCAAATATTCAAACATACTCACTTTAGATGAGGAGGCTTAAAAAAAGAGAATACACTACAAGTCACATATTGCCAGTCCAGCAAACAATTCTGAATTTCAAACCGGTTTTTAGTTAGCCAGCCATCATTGATAGAATTGGCATGACTGCTTGTGCGTTGATGGAGTGATTTTCCTCACCAGCCCCGGAGTGCTGCTCTCAGGTTCCATTGCGGTTTCTGGACTGGCACCAAAATAGTGCTGTTTAGATTAATTTATCACCTGTACATTTCTCAATACTATTTTAAAGATCTTTGACTCGGCCGAGAGAGGCACTGACCTCAAGCAGCCGGTAGATGGACTCCCTGGCTCGTTCCACGCTGTCACACTTGTGAATGTGGATCTCTCCCTGGTCGTTGTACCCGGCTCCTGATACCTGCACAACACAACAACACACTGTCTGTCACCAATCATTCAAACAGCAAGTTTGACTTAACTCGCGACCAGTGTCAAAATTAGCTTGAAACATTTTGGTCTCGCTGTGGAGTGCCATCTTCAGTCACTGATCGGCTGAAACTGAGTTTCTTGCTGTCCTATTGGTGGCAGGGCTGCCAACCGTCAATTTTCCACAAAAATTTGACAAAGCCAAATTATTGGCAAAAATGTCACATTTATTTGCCGAGAGTTTTCTGAGAAACCTTTGAAATAATTATAAGTGATAATAACTTCAACAAAGAAGACAGCAGTTGGCAATCTGCTCCAATGGAGCCGGAGGCAGCTTTGTGACCAAAACAATATCAGGCACCGTCAATTTTCCACAAAAATTTGACAAAGCCAAATTATTGGTAAAAATGTCACATTTATTTGCCGAGAGTTTCTGAGAAACCTTTGAAATAATTATAAGTAATAATAACTTCAACAAAGAAGACAGCAGTTGGCATCCCTGCTCCAATGGACCGTAGGCAGCTTTGTGACTAAAACGATATCAGGCAGCAAGTAGCTCAGTTTCAGCTGTCCACAGCGAGACAGAAATTTCTCAAGCTAATTATTGGGTTTTGATGCGGTTGGAACCATAAGAACTAGATTATAACTGACCCAACGTATTTTTATGAACCAAACAAATAATTTGTTTACCAAATGTGCTACTCAAAACCCCTTTTATACAGAGTGTTTATAAAAAACCTTTAGAACTATAAATTTTCAGATTGCATGATATTTCTTACCTTGACATGCTAGGACAACCAAAATCTTGTTAGAATACAACTACAAATTTCAGATAATTTTTTTATTTCAGAATAAATAGTAAAGCACTTTTAAAGGCAGTCTAGAGCTCATCTATGGGGTTGTCAACAGGGAACAGTTTCAGAGTTTGAAGTGTGGCACAGTGACGCTAGGTAAAGGTCGAGGTTGAGTGGTACGTTACCTCGGCTAGATATCCGTCCGCAGTGACTATGACGGTGGCGGTCATCTCGTTCTTGGTGATGGTTCCCGTCTTGTCCGAGCAGATCACACTGACACAGCCTGCACATGTACAGTCACAGATTCATACAAGTTCAACTTTTTCACAAACGACCCGTCGGATGTTAAACAAGTACACTAGAGTTAAGGACCATTCCATAATCACACCAAAGATAACGATATGTTGTGTAGATTGTGCATAGACACCAAATGTCTGATACAGGAAAATCAACATAGTTGCGGCAGCTCAAGCAAAGATAGCGCTGCGAGGGATTTCTTTTAAGAGTCTCAAGTAGAGCCACTGACACACAAGTTTGTTCGTTCTTAAAAATAACACGATTTAGTCACATTTTAAGTCAGTGTGCTTGGGCTGCCGCAACTATATTGATTTTGCTGCCTCAATTATATGTCATCTATGCGTAATCCACTTACCATAAAATCTTTAGTCACACCTAACACAACACCAATTTGAAAAATGTCACAAGCCAGTCATTTTATTTTTGACGGATTTTGCATGTTTTATTTATATGGAAACTATTAATAATCTTCTCTAATATTATTAATTATTGCAAAGTACTTGTGAGAGATTTTTTTTATGTACGAGTACTTGTAAAATATGGTAATGATTTTTGAGTTTGAATTGAACTGTTATTAATAAGAACTCGCAAGTTTGATGTACATTTTGAGAAAAGATTTGACAACCGTAAAACAATCACTACGAGACAACTCTACCTTTTTTTAGAAATAAAAGGGGCTTAAAAATTTTACAAAGACCACTCTCCATGGTTTGGAAGTCACGTTGAGCCGTTAATCCATTCCCATTGGTCGTTGGGCTATTAATTGATGACCCAATCTGGAGAACAGTCGGCCCAAGTTTGTAACAAGACTACACCTCAAAACACTCATCACACTCACCATCATTCCATATTCACCTTAAAATACCCTCTAGGAGTAAGGTCAGTGTCTCAAAGCAAAGTATCTTGCTCAACAGGAGTAACTATGACAACAACTCACCTAGGGTTTCCACAGTGGGCAGTTTCTTGATGATGGCTTTGCGCATGGCCATCCTCATCACTCCCAGAGCGAGAGTGACTGTCACCACGATAGGTAGTCCTTCCGGAATAGCAGCCACTGCCAGACTGTTTACAACACTCTATCAGTCACAATCTAGCTTACATTAGGTTTTATACATCACGATTACTAAATAATTTAGAAATGGTTATACAAGGAAAAGACACGCTTCCTTACCAACCTAATCTGCTCACACAATGTAAGTGTTTGCTCTGTAACAAAGCGCAATGGTAAGCACGGTTTGTTTCCTTCCGCAAACTAATTGTCTTTTTTTAGATGCTATTTCAAATAGGACCACTTTTCTTCAGACTAGATTAGTTCTCTCTAGGACTCCTGCTTGAAACGTTCGCAATCACATCACACTTCCTGCAAACATCACTGGACTCCCCTTTCTGTGTCCACAATGAAATGAAACCTTTCGTTATTATCAGAAACCATCTTGTGACTACAATAATGACCGGGATGTTTACAGTAGCATCGCTGACGGAAGCTACTGTACATGTGGCTACGCAAGTGTTTGAAAATCCAAAATTTCCTAATTTATAGGCGTGATTCCTGCATAATCCTGTGCGGTTGTCCTAGTAATTTCCTTTAAACACCCTGAATTGAATAAATTATACATCCAAAAAGTAATTACACCTTTTACTTGCAATATTCAAGGAGGCTTACTTTCTCCCATGAAGCTTCTGAGGGAAATAAATCTCTCATAGATATTTTAAGATTGTTTTTTTTCTTTAGAAAAACCTATCAAAAGTCATATTTAAGGTGTTTTTGAGTAGGCTCAAAATCAAAACACAAAATCGAGTACCCGAATGTTTAATTTTGATCGCTCTCAGAGTGTTCCAGCACTTTGCGAGTTGACTGACCTGACGCCGATGGTGAACATGTCCAGTATGGGTCTGCCCTGGAGCCAGCCCAGGCCCATGATGAGTCCGATGATACAGAAGCTGTAGAGTGACAGCTGAGTGCCCAGGATATCCATGCTCTTCTGTAGAGGTGTCTTGGGAGCCTCCTCCGCCTGCATCATCCTGAACACTTCCCCAAACTCACTCTTCTCTCCGGTGTTCACTACGATACCCTGCGACAAAACAATTCAATAGTTACCTCTCTGCAAGTAGCTTGACAAATTAAAATAAAATAAATAAAAATTCGCATTTTTCCCATATTTTGCCTGGAATTTCCACGGTTATTGTTCCGCCTGCTGCTTTTCAAGAATAACACTTACAAAGTAAGTCAATGATTGTTTCTTGTACTTAATTATCTCCACTTTTCAGGTGCTGTGACGTTTGAGAACCTATTTAATCCGACGATGGTTTCCTAATACCGTTTTAATCTAACGATTTAAGACTTGAGAGCCACTTGCGATGAGTTCTGAGCCTTCAACAACCGCAATGTGTTCTGAGGACTAATTTGCTCCGGTGATAAGTTAAGCATGTCACTTTAATCCCACGATGATTTCCCGCTTTCCTCTGATGAAAATACACAAATACTGTTTTGAATACACACCCAATGTTTAGTACACTAACCTACCAAAAGCATAACTAGCAAATTTTCCCATGTTAAATTCCCTTCTCTGTTTGAAGCCGCTCTTTCATACTCGTTGACAACTTGTCTATCTTACACTATTTAATATTCTGACAAATCTGACAACCTCATCTAGGATGTATTTGCTATCGAGTTTCGAAAAGCTCTGGAGTGACGCACGATACCAATCCGCCTGTGCTTTTTTGAGCTTGTTCAACGACTCTCTGTAGGGTGACACTCCTCTGACTAAAAGCTCAAAGCTTAAGATAGACTGAAGACTTTTGAAATACTGGAATTGTTGTTGAACTCATCAGACCTCAACTATCAGCTAAGTACCTACCTTGCCGTTGCCACAGCGCACTAGTGTTCCCATGAAGGCAATGTTCTTCATGGAAGTGTGTCCGTTAGTCTTCAGCACAGGAGCCGTTATCTTGACAGCCGGCTCCGTTTCCCCGGTGAAACTGCTCTCATCTATCTGCAAGTCTATCGCCTGCCGACACAACACACTTGCTAGAGTCCCGCTAATCCAAACACTGTTAAAAGGTAAATCCTGCCTCATCCAAAATCAGCCTGAGTCTTTCCATGCTAATGGCATGAATATCTCATTTTTCAAAAAAATTTGATAATAAACAATTTTGACAAATTATTATTGTTAAATGTTATGTTGTCTACTTGAAGTGTGTATGTATACTGGTGGTACGTACCTCAAAGAGCCTGACGTCCGCCGGCACTCTGTCCCCTACGTTGATGTGAACAATGTCCCCCGGTACCAGGTCTCTACCCAAGAATGTCTCCAGCTGTCCCTCTCTAAGGCTGTAACACACAAGCACTCTACTTTACACGGTTCACATTGGTTTTCCAAAATGAAATTGTTGGATATTTCCAAGTAAATTCCAGGACTAAGACCTGTATTTCCAGGTCACTTAAAGCGTAATTCCTCTGGGTAAAATGGCATTATGTCCTTACATAGCACTTGGACTACTAAAAAAATAGGTAATTTATTAGGAAAATCGGTTGATACATTGATTTCCTTTGGCAAAATCTTTTCATTGTTAATTTTTTTTATCTGTCTTTGTTTGGAAACATCATTTACACAGGTCGGTTTGAAAGGCCTTTGAGAAAGCCTTATGGCTAATTTTAGGTGAATTTTACAAGGAGAGAGAGGGTAGTAGCTAGCTTACCTAAGAAAAACAAGAGTCACACACAAAATTTACTGATATTTTGCCCTTACTAAAGGCTTTATCAAAGCACAAAAAAAGTTCCTAACACTAAAAACAAAAAAACCACTCGTTTTTGTCTATCTTCGTCTTCTTCTCTGCTGTCCTGATCTGAGGGGTACCAACTGTATAGCAATATAGTCCACTAATGTTTGGTATATTTATGCAGGTCGCTCAGCCCCGCTAAGCCTACAGCAATAATTGTATTTTCTGTTCTAGAGTGCAAAATGTTTTTACAAATTTAAAGAGAGGCTAAATTTACGGCTTATTACTTTAGGCAAATCAAATTTAAGATGAAGCCCTCTCAACCTTTCATCGCTATGGTCACTGTGACTCACCAGTGACAGCCGGGAGGTACGAGCTTGGTGAGCTCTTCCAATGATTTCTCCGAGCGATACTCCTGAATGAACGCCACCGTCACCACGATGATGATTGCCTGTACACAACATACATCATAATTCACTGCAAAATATCACATTTTCTTAATGTTTTCAAAACCTATAGAGTAACATTTTATTGTAAATCCTTGAAATCTTATAAACAAAACTTAACCGTTGGAACTGTATTCTTTGTAACAATCATAAAGATTTTAGGACGCCAATAAAGCCCTAAGTTGAACATCTTTTGTGAGTGAGGCTATTGTGCTCTTTGTGTATTTTTACAGTATTCAAAACAAGAAGGTTACAAAGGCATCCATAATAATTTCAGGCCTACTACTTAAAACTTTGATTCAAAATGAGTGAGGCGTTCTAATGACAAATGATTTACACACATTGATTTGTTGGTCTACTTGCTACACAACAACGGAAGTTAATTTCTAATCAGTCCTTGTAGTAACATGTTCCGAAAGCATTTAGAAACGTTCTTAACCTTTCAGAAAGTTAACATGGGAAGTGTAGATTGTAGATACTCACCACTGTTATGCTGACGGCATCGTCAAACTGTTTCATACAGACACTAACGAGAGCCGAGCCAAGCAGCAGCAGAATCAGAGGGTTCTTGAACTGTAAACACACAACATTGGTAGCAGCATATTGACAACAAACAATAAATGGCAGCAGATTTGACAGACACGATTCTTGAATGAGTTTTGTCAGTCCTTTTTTCGCTCAGAAAATTGTCTGCATTACAGTGTAATGTCAAAATTTGAAAATTTGTTCAGACAACTCAAAAAATTAAAATTAAAATTGAATTTTAAAATTTAGAAATATTATTACTAGCAGACGTAGTCTAAAAATTCCTACTAATAATTTTAACGTCATTACATTCATCCATACTTATCTTATGGCATATGTTTATGGGGTAATTACCCTGATGGGAAGATCCAACGTGCTTTCATATTGCAAAAAATGACAAAAAGAATAATATCCAGACTGAATTACTGGGATACATGTTTGAGATGCTATCTCAGAGCTCTACACATACTACCCTTTCCTTCATTATGCATCTTAGAAACTGAATTGTTCTTTAGATCTAATCAATGGTACCATGGCTGGCTTGGCCAACCAATAGAAAGACAAAGAGTAAATGAACAAGATTTTGTTTTGGTGAACCAAAATAACTCCTTAAACTAAAAGAAAGTGAAGAAATTAAACAATTAAAGTGGGGTAAAAGATACTAAATGTTTAGCCTAAGCATATAGGAAATATTCAATTTTATTCCAGTCTGAAATTTGCCTCGGTCAACATTTACAGAGAACAACGCAGGAACTTGTAGTCCACTGAACCTTGCATTGTTCCCGATTAGACTCTAGAGTCACTGGCTCCCAACTCACTTTAGCTGAAACCACTTGAACTAACGTAAAACCAACATTGAATATTGTCGTCTCATTGCAGTTAACAGATTCAAGGCCGAGGTCAAGTCTCAACAACAGCTGTTATTGCTTTTCAAAATATAACCTACACTGAGAATTTGTTGGAAATTACATTGGCAAACATAAACCTTATTATAGGTTGGTAACCAGTCACCAGAGTTACAACAACAAATATAGGAGAACAACAATAACTAAGAAAGTGGTCTAACCTTGTTTTTGAATAATTATTGAAATTCAAGAGTCATGTCCCGGCTGTTAACCGTCCGAGCTCTAGGACATTACGTTCATCTTAACCCTGTGAAGGCTGTTTTCTTCTAAGACTTTAATTTACCTGTTCAATGTACTTCTTCCACAGCGGGTCATCCTCCTTGACGCAGAACTCGTTGTGTCCCGCCAGTTGCCGCCTGAGTTCCGCCTCTTTCCACCAGAGGCCGCTGCGCAGATCCACGCGCAGGCGCTGCGTGCCGCCACCTCCTCCGCGCCTAGCGTCGCCGCCTCGTTCGTGCCCAGCCACATCTCCTCCTCTGCAACCTGTGACACACAACACAAGTCAGGCAACCGGTCACAAGTCCAGTTAACCCTCTAACTGCTGACTGGACCAATTTGAAATGCTAAGTTGTCTTGTTTTACTTGAATTAAAACTACTACTTTACCCTGAAATACTCCAGATATTACCCCCGAATCACTTCCGGAAAACACCTGGACCTACCCGTAAACTTATTTATTGCAAATATCTGGCCAAATAAGTAAAATTCAATACACCGTAGTATCTCAACCATTAATATTATTAAACATAAATAATATTACCAAAAATTAGAATAAGAAGAATTGTATCAGTGTGACCATGCATGCCTATTTCATGTAACTTTATGTATCATCAATGGCAATAAAATTCTTGATTCTTGATATCAGCTTTACAACATGTAAACAAAATCAGCTGTGAAAAATTCTTTTTTATGTAATTTATAAAATGAAAATATATATTTCAGCGGTTTCATCCAAAAAATAATTGTTCATTATAAATACACTAATTGGACCAATTCTCTACACTATTTACACCTCAGATATTCCTACAACTCCAGAAACCACCACAGAAACATTTGCAGATGACACTGCTGTTCTATCTTCACATGAGAGTGCAATAATAGCATCAGATAATCTTCAAGACTATTTAATTCAGTTTGAAGACTGGCTTAAAAAGTGGAGAATTCAAACAAATAAAGTAAAATCATCCCACATAACTTTCACCTTAAAAAAGGATACTTGTCCAAAAATATTTTTGAATAATATAGACATTCCTCAAGTTCCTAGTATGAAATATCTTAGCCTTCATCTTGATCAAGAACTTACATGGCACACTCACATCTGGACTAAAAGACAACAGTTAAATTTAAAATTAAACCAACTATATTGGCTTATTGGTAAAAAATCAAAACTTTCTTTAAACAACAAATTACTCATATACAAAGTTATTTTAAAACCTATCTGGACTTATGGTTTACAGTTGTGGGGAACTTCCAGTATATCAAATATCTCCATAATACAAAGATTCCAATCAAAGTGTTTAAGACAAATTACTCAAGCACCATGGTTTGTATCAAACAAAACAATTCATGAAGACCTCAAAATTCCTTACATTACTGAAGAAATTTTACATTCAACCTCAAAATACTTAAATAAATTGGACTCTCATCCTAACCAACTGGCAATCAACCTTCTGGACAACAGCACAGTCATCCATAGACTTAAACGTTTCAATATCTTTGATCAAGTTTCAAGATTTTAGTTCAACTAATATCATTTTGTTTGTTATAATTTTGTTGAGCCTATCACTGGATAGTTCTTAATTTTCATGTCATTATACATTATAATTTTTACTTATTGTTATCAAATGTAAATAACAAATTGTAAAAATAAAAGGTTGTTCTAAAAAAATTATAAATAAGGACTTCAGCTTAAAAAAAAAAAAACAGCTGTGAATACAAAACAACAATTATTAATCATATTGTTCAATTTACTGTATAAACAGGTAGCTTACAAACAAATCAATTTGTAGTAGCATAGTTTTGTATTAATTTACAAATGAATCTACTATTTATCAACCACCTCAATCAATAATAGTGTGCCCACCACAAATGGCCACGACACTCAATGATTTCTTTAGACTAACTAATTTAAAAGATTTAGAGCAGCTACAACGTTTAACCAAGTTGAATAGAAATATTTTGAATTTAACGGGTAAAGAAGTATCTAGCCACATTACACAACACACAGATGCAAGGGAATTGATGCCTGTTGATTATACAGACTGCAAAGTGTGTTAGACGAGAGTGCAATTTCCTTTTTCTACATCGGCTTGCTTGATTATATCAGTTTACTAAACATTGCGCTTTGCATCTTTTTTATGTACCTTTAATCTACCTAATTCAACGATACTGAAACATAAACGAGTTGTTGCGTGTACAAGGTCATACATTGCGTAAAACTAAAATGTACTTTACTCGCATTGAAGTGTTAGAAAATTACATTTCAATTGCAACTGAAATTACGAATTTTAATTTGTTTTGTAGAGCTGTAACACAAAATATATTATTAACTAATGCATTGAATAGAGATTATCTAGTTGACAGGCCCTTAGAGTAATGATATTGTAAAGAATACAATACAAAAATAACGGACTGCAGTACAAGACTGTAAGTTAGTACTACAGTAGTTGTACTCAATAGACTTGCTGTTTCTATGCTAATCAAGGCTGGTAGATAAAATACAATTTTTTTAATCAATATTAAAACTGTATGCATTATAAAGTTATTAAATATGGTTATACACAGGGTGACTCTGAAATTGGACGCCAAACTTCTTCAGAGGGTTTGTTAAGCACAAACAATAAAATCCTATAAATAAATATTATTCCGGAAAATTTTTGTTTTACCTGCCAGTCACCATTTTGTTTTGCTCACAAATGATTTTTATTTCCCTCACCCTTTATAGGGTTTTGTTCTAACTTAATAGATTGGTATTTGAGCAAGACTATCTAAGGAAAACATTACCGGCATAATCTTACATACCGTTTTGAAACGGTTGCGTTTTTATGGTATTTTTCAGTAATATTCCACACTAAATGGATAACGGTGAGGTTAATTAAAATGTTTACGGTTGTCAGGAAACTTTATTACCTATTTGCGAAGCAATTTATGTAGCAAGCCTGACGATGTCGTTTTGTACGTTAAAATCGCATTAAAAAGTGTTTTCCAGTGTATTGGCCTTATTGTAAATTAAACATTGTTTTATTACTCTGATAATATATTCTATTGAAGATTATTACATTTAATACTAATTACACTTTGCCAACTGTATGTTAACAACATCCTTAGCAGGAAAACTTGTAAGTTTTTTTTTTAAAAGCTTGGTAAGTTTTACAGTGATTCCAAAATATGGTAACACATTTCACAGGTAGGTTTTTTTCTAAACCAATGGGAGAAGTTGGTCCTAAAATGCTTGATTTACTCACTATCCTCCATGTGGTTTGATTACTATCCCCCCACCACTTAATTCTGATTTGGCTCAAACTTAATATAAATTTGTATGTAAGGAAAACTATCTATGTAAAAAATCATCAGCATGATCTTACTTACCATTTAAAAATGGTGGCTATTTATGAGTTTTTTTTGTGAGCTTTAGAAAACACAGTGTAAGGAGTAACATTTTGCAGCAAAATTTTATTACCTATCTATTGACACAGAGGTCATAAAAAATTATTGAATAGTTGATTAATAACAGAGTGTTTTTTTCCACGGTTACAAACTAACGGAGGCAAAGCAAGCAAAATGTGCAGTTAAAACATCAGATACCTAAGCCAGAAGTGTGTTGCCATATTTCAGGATCACCCTGTATAGTATTATTCCCAATCGCGTTTGAAACGTACATTATACAGTAACTCAATTGTTCAGCAGACTGGTTCATTCACAGAGTAGGAACTTGACGTGTGTTCACACTGTGTAACTGGTTAGTTAACAACAGCTGTTCTAGTACAAGAGATGATTTGTCACTGACATCAGCTGAGCAAAGCTAGCGACGATTGAAACCCATGTCATCATGTCTACTCAATGAAATGTACACATTTAACAATGAATTCAATTAATCATAAATCAGAAGGCAAGTAGCAGTTTCAACTAAATTATCAGCCAACAATTATTAATATTATGACAAGCGTTAAACCTCCAAATTAATTGCTGTATCAATTTTTGCTGAAAATCTATTTTTATGGATTCAATACTTTAGTTGTTTTAAAAAACTTATCACAAGTTAGAGGAAGTTTTTGAACTAGCTTTGTTTTGAAGACACCGTTAATTTGGCAATATTAATCAGGAGCACAAGAAAAATGCAACTGATTGTAGATGAGTTTGAATTTATAATTCGTGGTTTCCCTAGTTTATTTCACTCCCCTGTCGACAGTTACAGACTTCATCATTGATAAATCCCAACTTTCGTACAATAATTTCACAGGTTTCCCTGAATAGTTTCAATAGTTTCACAAAGAATGCGAAGAAAAATCTAAACTTTTGCTGTTCATAATCAAGACATATCTCCACCATAAAACATCAATCAAAGTTAATGTTATGGTTGGTAGACGACAGCGCATGGAGGCCGAATGGTTGAGGCAGAAAAATCAACATAGTTGCGGCAGCCCAATCACATATAGTGCTGCGAGGGAATCTTAAGCAGAGCCACTGACTCATGCACAAGTTCCTTCTTTCTCGAAAATCAGAGAATTTGGTCACATATAAGTCATTGACATCGGACAAACTCGAGAATGTGGGACCAAAGGGGGAACGCCGAGAGAAGGCAGCGCTATCTGTACTTGGGCTGGGTTTAGGGTTTTGACACAATAGCAGGTCAAAATCCCAAAATATGGTCAAAGTAGGCATTTTGACACAACTTGGCTGCGAGAGGGGTAAGTGGGGGAAGTGCTGTGCGAGGGCGGCGGTGAGTCGGCGACACTAGACCAAGTTGTAGACTGCAGTGACATATAATCGTTTTGAGAAAAACAACAACTGCCCACTTTGTTTAGGGCCGAGCACTCACACCGAGCGCTTACTTTGATACACTGACCCTCTTGGGGATATTTTAAGAGAGAAAAACGGCTGCCTAGCAACTATGTTGATTTTCCTGCCTCAACCATTCGACATCTATGCGCTATCTACCTACCATAACACTATCTTTTATTAAAACACACGACTGTTGTATAAGTTTCTCTAGACCAGATAAGGCGTTGTAAGTGAGCATATAATCGACGCCACCTATAATAATTGTGCCGAGTAAACGTCCTACATCGACGGACGCATACCAAGTGGCACATTTAAGTTAAACATTTAATTATAACCACCTCGACCTTGGTGTCGCTGATTAGATGCACTCAAGGTCAAATCAATCAGCACACCCTGCTGAGTGTTGTGTCAGAGGAGAACAAAGCGCTTTAGAGAGTTCGGTGCAACGACCCGCACACACACACACACAATACATGCTGGGTGCAGGTGACACCACTACTACTGCAGGACGCCCGGGGATTGCAGACACTCTAGCATGTGATGTGTAGCCTAACTATTGTAACAGCTTTAATGCAAGCGTTACAGTGTGTCCGCAGGTTTTCAAAAATGAAACTTGTCATAGGTTTGCAACTAAGGGCAAAACTTTTTTCCAGAACTTATTTTAAAGATTATTAAAAATTAATTGTTATACACGGTGACTGAAATTAAAAAAAAAACAGGTAGTCATTTGAAAGAGTGTATTTTTAAGCGACCGTTACTGTTTTTAAATTTAAACTCGCCCTTCGGGCTCGATCCGGGCGACTGTTTTGCCGGTATCGGCTGAGTACAAGGGCAGATTTGCAGATGCCATCTTTTTTGGCCACCAACTTTTTTTGGAGCCTTAAAAAAAGAAGGTTTCACACTCAAAGAGGATGGGTAGCAAGCCGGGAAGTGCCTAAACATTTTATTACTCGTTCAGTCGCCTGTACAACCGGCTTTCTTTATTTATAGTATATTAAATCGGCCCGGCCAGTCTGTCGCAATTATTTTTTTACGTTCTACCTCAGGGATGCGGCGTTGCCATATCCCTGTGCTGCACGGAGACAGAGCCAGCTACATGGTACCTCTCTGCGCGTACGGGCACACAAGGTTGTCATGCCTAAGAAATATCTTTGTGCACAAGTACACTCATACACAACGCAACACATCACTGTGGTTTTTACTGCTGGCGTAACATATGCATGAAAAATCCAATTTAAATGTGTTTGCTTAGTGTTAACAAGCGTTAAAAATTAATACACTTTGAAATGTTTAAATAAACATATTTAGGCCTTGTTGTTAATGTTTTACAGCGTACTCTATGACCAATTCATCATGCTCAGTGAACCTTAAAAGTAATTTACTGCTAAAAAGTAAAAACTGTAGTAATCCTCATTAAAAAAACTGCCGAACTACGAGTTTAGGAATAAGTCTGGATAGTTACAACAAGTCGATGAGATAACACAGTACACACCAGCTGGCGCTGTACCAGTGTACCCTGTGCAGACGACAGGACATACACAATCAGCTGTGCAGAACATTTAATCACTGGTAATGGACGAAATTACGAATTTTCAATTCAATGATGGCTGCTACTAAATGTCAAAAACAAAATTTGGTATAAATTTTCAATTTAATTTATATAAGATTATTATTTTCAACGTATTTTGTTTGTTGCTTGTTACACAGTTGCAACAGTTTTTATTGTATGGTCGAATAAAAAAATGAAAATATCTCCCAAAAAAATGTGTATTGTTATATTTTTGACAAATAAATAACACGAACGTAATAATTACGAACGTAGGAACGGTGAAACAATCAAGCGTGAGGCAGAGACAGGAAGGAACGTGTGAAATGAGCTGAGACAGACGAGCAAGTGATCAATACTGCCAACACAACAACACGATCCTGTCCTACTATTCTACAGTCTACTCTGTATTTCAAAACAATATACAATAGTTAGATACACTACTGTTTTTTGATAATCGACTATCAAGTATGCCAAGGTCGCGATCACGTGTAGATAACAAAATTGGATGACCTTGGTGTTCATATACAGAGTGTCCAGTAATTATGGGATCAAACTTCACCAAGCGGTTCATCAAGTCAAAATAAATAAAAAAATTCCATAACACATTGTCCCACTCCTATCTCACTTAGTTTTCCGTCTATCTGCCTGTGTTTTCACTAAATAATTTTTATCTCCAAGGTAGATTACGTTATAAACTTAAAACTTTGCACACTTGTTAGTGTAGTTAAAACCAATATTTAAAGATGTCATTTCAACTATTATCCCTAACGGTTTCTAAATGGCTGCTATACTAAGTTTTCTAAGCTTAATAACTCAAAACACTTAAACTTTATAGTAAAAAAAACAGGTACGACGTACGGTATTATAGGAACGTTTCCCCTCCAATGCCTGTGCAAAAACAGGTATTTTGTAATAAATTCAAGTTTGAGAACAAACAATCTAATACATTTTTAATTTTTTGGTGAGGCCTTTCAGAAATAATGTTTCTATCTTCGGACCAAACCACAACCAAATTTATTGGATTGTTTGTTTTCAAACTTGAATTCATTGTTAATTTCCAATAAGAAGCTGTCTCCTGAGGTATTTTTGTGTTCTCCGTTATTTGATTGATCCGTTGTGATTGGTCGGCAGAGACACGTATGTGATTGGTCGCCCGCTGCTCTCAGCCAGCCAGCCAATGACTCACTGACCGTGGACATACCTGGTGTCTCTAATTTTATTAATGTCAAAACGGTTTTGTGCATGTTATTTCATTTTAAGTTCAATGGGTTGTGGTGGGATACTGGTTAACTACTTTTCATCTGAAGACAGGGTCAGATTACAGATCCCGAAACGTTCTGTTCTTTGTGTTCACTAAAAACTATGGAAAACGTCTGCAACAATATTTCCGATGAAAGTCTTCAGTTTATCCAATGGAAAAGAGTGAATTTTCATAAAACACTGGGGTACCCACCTACCTTAAAAATGTAATTATGTATTATAAAAAGTACAATTGTAAAACTTTCGAGTTGACGGATAAGAAATAAATGAATTTACGTATGAGTTGAGTGAAATGTTGGACTTTGTTTAGTGAGACGAAGCTTAATTAAACTCAGTGTTCTCAAAACTCCGGCTCTAATTGCTTTTTCACTTTCTCATGTTCATGCTTCTACAACACTAGAAGAGTTGCAACACTAGAATCCACTGACTTGAGTAATGTAGTCTCGAACCCAAAAAAAAAAATAGGATCAAAACTTAAGAAATTTAGTAATAATTGACAACAGAAGGTGTATTGTTAATGTAGTATATAAACGTCAGCAAATATATTTCATGAAGCGTAAAGAAAATTGTACCATTCTGTCTTTACATAATGGGGGTTTTCTTAAGCTCAACGACTTTTTAATAAAATATTACATGTATGATTTTAAACTTGTATGAAACACATATTTTTTAAATCGTTAAATAGTTAATTTTTAAGTTATTGAATGTGTTAGGGAAAGTGAAACAAATCTATTAAAAATCTTGTTTTTAATAAGATATTCAATCGTCCCCTTGGTAAGACCCTCACTTAAGACCATGAAATGAGCACAGATTCTGACCACCAGAACACATTTTGAGCATGTTTTGAAAACGTATGAAAATCCTTTAGCTAGTTTTGAAACGGCGGCTAAAACATTATTTTTATATAATAAATAAATAAATTTATTTGCAATTTACATACAATATATGTATTGCAAAAGAACATAAAAAAAACAACATGTTGTAATTCATTCGCACACGTGCACGCAGGCATGTCATTCATTCGCACAGTGACAGTGGAATGGGTAGTCCGATTATTATGAAATTTGAAATGCGTTTGCTCTTTATCATATGTATTAAAACCTTGAGTACAAAACCACGCAAGTCTGAGACCAAAGGCGAATTGGGAAGAAAATTCACTTCAATCTTGCAAGCGGCGTTTTGGCCCTTAGCTGCGTGCCGACCTGGTTTGTTTTCTTATCACTTGATTCCGTGAACGGTTGTATCGATTCAGACAGACAATACGTTGACAAGTAAAGTTTCGGTCAATGTATAGAACTCTAACCTGCCGGTGGCCGGTAGTGATGACAATGTAAAGTGTGGATCAATAACAACACATTAGCGGATTGTCTGAACGACTATTGACAAGTCCATCACATTGTATATTTATGCAGATGACAGAATCAATACAGCCAAGTAACTCCCTCGGTCACTCGCTCTTCCTGGTGGTGAAAGGAATACTGAGTGAAAAATCAATGGTTACTCACAGGTATTTGAATCCAAGGTTTGAAAAGTTAGAAGTTAAGCGAGAAGGTTTTAAAGGAACCTGTAAAACACTGAATCAAAAACTACAAAAAATCGAGAGGTTGTAATAAATGGTCTAAAAATTTCTGAAAGTCACAATTATGTAACAAAATTCCTTAGAAGATTTTGAAGAAACATTTGTTGGTCAAAATAAATTGTATGTGAAATGTGCCATTTTAAACCTGATAACCTAACCTAACCTGATTCAATTGGGTATCACAAAAAAACTAGTTGAGATAAAAATTTGTTTTACGTCAAATTTGTGTTAAAATTACTTTTTCTCTGAGATGCCACAAGAGGGGTTTTTATTTAAAACATTTAGGGGCCCTCCCCCCCTGGTTTTTGGATCCCCGATGGGTGACACAAAGTACGTCGAAACAAATGATCCAAAAAAACGTTCCCCAAGGGGTTTTTAAGAAAGTTTTTCTTTTTCAAAAGTTAAGGTAGGGCAGGGACATTTAAAACTCACCTTGCATAAGTATTGATGAATAAATATAACTGAATATAATATTATATTATTATAATATAATATTACTGATCGAGTGGGCGTACCTACGAGTTCAAATCCCACACAAGGCAGGTACTCATGGACCAGGGGTATACTGTTGGGAGGCATCGCGACAACTGAACTCTAGGACTGGACTGAACCCATCGGCCAGAACCACAGGCCACAGCCTTGACACTGGCCGAGGACACGGAAGAGAAGAACAACCCAACAAGACACTGCTTCAATATCTCATTCTTCCAAAGGAAATTCGCTGAAAAGAGGACTCGAGCAGGTCTGATCTTGCCTTGGCTAAAACGTTAAGCTTTACATGGATTTAACCCTAAGTTTCCTTCCAATCGAGAGCAAGGGAGCTCATAGGGGGGCTAACATAGCAGGTGGTTTGGGGTACCCCTAAGGAGAGTGGGGTATGGGGGTCTACCCCAGGAAAAATAAAAGAAATACAACCCATGAAACACGTTTTTAAGCGTTCTGGAAGAAAAATTAACTATAATTAAGAATTTTCCATGAACATATTACTCTTGTCAAGAATATTTAGTTCCAATTGTGTTATTCGTATACATACATTTTTTTATATGGTTTAAATATAAAATGCCAAAGACTTTTGAATCATCTTGTATAACACAGTAGCACTACCACTTGCACTCAACCTACACCCATTCTAAAGAGAGTACACAAAAATACATTTACTAAAAATTTCATATAATCATCAATTTGTCTAAAAAAGTCTATTATTTTGTTCTAAAATAGAATGATCTTCTGGAGATATTGGCAATTGATAGAAATTAATCAAAACAATAGGCCAATATAATTAATTTTTAAAATAGAATGTTGAAAAAACATGCTTTATTTTTAAATATTATAAATAATTTTTCCTAAGAGTAAGACTTTCTATAAGGGTTGTTATAGCAGCGAGTAGGTGCGTCAGGAGAAGGTTTATACCCGGAGAAACTTTGCTTGGATTTCATTCAACTCCCAATGCTCTTTATTACTTTCTTATTACTATTTACATATTTATTTATTATTTTGTTTTTCATAATATTATACTTTATATTCATTTACAATTAACATTATATAACTTTGTATACACTTCTGAACTAAAAACTCTATTTTTCCATTTTTCCTAAAAGCCAGGGGTGGAGAGGGGCACGTCCCCCCCCTGCCCCCGAGTTTAGGCGGCCAGGGGGGAGAGGGGCATGTCACCCCCCTGCCGCCGAGTTTAGGCGGACAGCATGATCGTCTGTCTGATGCTTGACACTTCCCGGTCCACTGAGTCAAGGTCCGGCTGGTATCCAGGTCATTACCAGCATTACACAAGTGAATTGTATAAGTGGTCAAACTGTCTGTCTTGCTTCAATACCTCACCTCCTCCTCCCCTCAGTGGTATGCCAAAGATAATGTTATGGTAAGTAGATGCCACATGGCTGAGGCAGGACGTGGCTACCCTGGCTTTAAGCAGAATAATTTGTCATATTTCACAAAACTTTGATACAAATTATCACTTGAAACAAGGTTTTAAAAAAGTGTCGTATTTTTATCTAGAATTTCAAGTCAATGCATTATTTTGTACTCTCATTAGAACGGGTCGTTGAGTGCAAGTCGTAGTGCCACTGTGTTATACAGGGTGATTCCAAAGTCTTTGGAATTTTGTATTCAAACCGTAACAAAAGAAAGCATATGAACACAAATAACACAATGGGTACTGAAATACATCAGTGCTATTGATTTGATCCTTCATAAAAATGTAAGTATAACTAATTTGAAAGTCTACTATGTACGGACACATTGTAAATTGGCAAATGTAAATAAGTAAATAAAGCTCACAACTTGCAGCCGGAAGTGTGCATCGTGGGGGCGACGACACTTGCGCTGTCTCGACTTCACATCCATGCTTCACACATCACATCGTGATATCAACACTCTCACTGCGTAGACACTAGACCTGCTCCACTGATAACTGATAACACCTTGACCTTGAACCTCTCATTGTGACACATATCACTCACTCACTCACTCGACCGTACGCGTAACCACGAGGTCAACAACCGGGGGGTTTGATACCTCCTCGTCAAAGATGAAATGAAAATTCCTATAGGTAGATGGCACATGGATGCCGAATGGCTGAGGCAGAAAAATCAACGTAGTTGTGGCAGCCGAGCACAGATAGCGCTGTGAGGGAATTCTTTAAACGTCTTAAGTAGAGGACAAACTCGAGCATGTGGAGCTGAGGGGAGTAAGACAGGAAGAGATGGCAGTGCAATCTGTGCGTGGCAACTATGTTGTGTTTCTTGCCTGAGCCATTCGGCATCTAGCAGCATCTACCTATCATTACATAATCTTTGATTGAATATAAATAATGGATTTAGGCTTCTAAAAACAATTTAAACTGATATCAGAATGTGGACTTTGGCTGTATATTATAGAACCGTATTGTAATTTCTACCTGTAACTGTAAGCGGGAGGAGAGTTAAGACCCCTAAACCTTATTGGAACCCCACCTAACTTTAACACTTAAGCGTTGTGTGCCAACAAAATGAGACAGTTTTGGTTTAATTTTTTCAAATATACAGGATTTTGGTAAAAGTAACACACACATTGGTGTGGAAATTCAATTTGGTTGGTATGGTTAAAATTTATTTAGCTTTTGTTGTCAAAAACAAAAGTTAATTTGCAATTTAAATGAACATATCAAAATCGTACACATAGCCACAAGCGCTATATGAATCCTAGCAAATAGGGTCAAGAACAACACATAGCCACAAGCTATTTGAATCTAGCAAATAGGGTCAAGAACAACACATAGCCACAAGCGCTATTTGAATCCTAGCAAATAGGGTCAAGAACAACACATAGCCACAAGCGCTATTTGAATCCTAGCAAATAGGGTCAAGAACAACACATAGCCACAAGCTATTTGAATCTAGCAAATAGGGTCAAGAACAACACATAGCCACAAGCTATTTGAATTAGCAAATAGGGTAGATATACAAGCTATTTGAATCCCAGCAAATAGGGTCAAGAACAACACATAGCCACAAGCTATATGAATCCTAGCAAATAGGGTCAAGAACAACACATAGCCACAAGCTATTTGAATCTAGCAAATTCAAGAACAATTTTGTTATTTGAATCTAGCAAATAGGGTCAAGAACAACATATTTGAATCTAGCAAATAGGGTCAAGAACAACACATAGCCACAAGCGCTATTTGAATCCTAGCAAATAGGGTCAAGAACAACACATAGCCACAAGCACTATTTGAATCCTAGCAAATAGGGTCAAGAACAACATGGGGGGGGGGAGGGGAGCCCTTTTGGGAACTTATGAATTTAGTGATTTAGTGATATAGTTATCTCAGATAGTGATTTAGTGATCACCCTTTAGGTCACATTTTTTGTCCGATCACAAAATTTCAGTTTTGTTTTGTTTCATTCTCTTTGGCGGGAGAAATGAATAGCTTTATTAGTCCCACTAAGTTTGAAATGTGTTCAACATTGAAAATTTTACTTTTTCTGGCAATCGACAGTCGAGATGTGTTTGCATGAGCTAGTGTGTAAACAAAGATGCTAATGTGTGTTATACATTACGCAGCTTACTGCAGTTTTACTGCCTCACTGTACTGCTACTGAATGAAGTAGCACATGTTTTATTGTGCCATAAAGTAATATTACTGCTTGTAAACCGGTTTCTAGAATACAAAACACTGTTACTTCTCTTAATCCAGTTATCTCTGTGGTATACTGTAATAATGTTTAAAACCAGGCCAACACTGGCATAAGTGAAGCAAATTTTCTTTTTACCACAAGAGTAACAAGGCTGTTCGCTACGCTCACAGACTTGCCGCAGCGCTACCTGTGCCCGGGCTGCCGAACTATGTTGATTTTCCTGCCTCAGCCATGTAACATACATATTGTACAATCTACCTACGACGACATACTCTTTGGTTACAACTTAATTACTTTGTGGTTAAATGTTCTTAACGATTAGTGGTGAGTAAAGTGCAGCTTGACAGGGTTAGAACCAGACATAAGCCCCGACAAATCCAGCGGCAAATACAAAGTAGAAAACTTACAAAATATTTACAACACTTTGGTCACGTTTCCTGCAACACAGGTCAGAAACAAAATAAGTCTGAAAATAAACAGAACAAACCAACAATAAACCGACACCAAAGTAAAACCAGGCTGACATGCAACTAAGCACTAAAGCACCGCTAACATGAGTGAATCAAATTTACTTTCCAACTTATTAAATCACTAAATCAATATTTGAGATGCCGACCACTCTCATGGGGGTATTTTAAGGCAAATATGTGGTGAAGGATGAGTGTGATGAGTGGTAGTAATGAGTTATGAGGTGTAGTCTTGTTACAAACTAAGGTCGACTCTTCCTTAGAATGGGTCATTTATTAGCCCAATGACCAATGTAAATACAAGGAACAACGGCTTAATAAGACTTCCGAACCACGCAGGTGATGGTCTGATAAGTCTAAACGATGGTGGGAGTTGATGAGGGTATCATCAGATGATCACTGAGACTATCTGAGCTGCTTTAGACCTATATCATCCTCAAAACCTGACCTCCATGAAGCTTACAGGACCACGCCACGAGTCCCAGTACTCTGATTCGCTCCGCTCACAGCCAATCGGTGGGCTGTTTAAAGTTAATTATGTTAAAGGAAAAAATCACTAACAACCCAGCAGCGCAGATCAACTCTCATGTTGTTTGGTGGTGGTTGACTGGTCAGATTCACTGATGACTTTTAGGCTAGCTCTTTTCCCAATGTTTTATGATACACGTTTCTGCTGAGTACGGGACCAGATTGCAAAACCCAAAACCTCGTGATCACCTACTCGACCAAAAACATGAAAATGTCTGTAACAATATTTCAACCTCAAGTGTTCAAGTGAATTACTGACCATGAAATACTCGCAAGATATCACATACATATAATTAGCAATTACTATAAACTAACTGACTTCACGTGCAACACACACGTAACATTGTATTACGCACACTCTTGAATAACTGAATGAATAATAAACAGGTTAAGTTCTCTTCTGCAAAAGCTGAATAGCAATTTAGATTGTCTTTGGTGTTTAAGTTCAAGTTTATTCATGGGTTATATAAAAAGGCATGCGAATATTTTAATTAAATGATTTTACAAGGTGTGTTATGAATCTAGAGAAGATGATTATCACACTGGTTTTGCTGTGAGCAAAGTAAAAATCCAATCTAATGGTAAACAAATTTATAATCAATTTTTTACAATATAAAATTGTTTTTGACATCAAACAATATATTTAAATATAAAAAACTATTACTGCTGGTAAGACTGTAATAAAAGGTTAGCTTAACAAATAGGCATGCTACAATAATTTAGCTGCCAGTAAAATCCTGTACCTTGTAAAAGGAATTTTGAAGCAAGTAATTTTTAATATCTTTTACATGTGTCTTTTCATAGACAATTTAATATGGTCGCCACTTAAAAAACAATAAAAACTATTCAAATTTATTTTTTTAAATCTGATTTTAATTATACTGACAAATGTACAAAGTATTAAAATTATAACTTCATCAATCTCACAGACAAAATTACTTATTAAAAACACAGAAAGACAGGCGGTAAACCAAGCGAAGTGTTATTGACATTTCTTGTTTATTTTGACAAGACAAATCAGCTGGTAAAGTTTGATCCCACAATTATTACTAGACAAGTGGTTTAATGCTATAATATGCCATTTTCAAAACATCTTGGTTGCAATGTAATCCTGTGGACACCCTGTTCACAAATCAATGTGGTGATCCCGAGACAGTTTTTTATCTATCAAAATGCCAAATAACTTAACGCAATTGGCTTCTTGAAGGGTATGATTAATGAGAGTAAAGTTAAATTTGTCATTTTATTATCAAATTTCCTTTGGAAAGATGAGACATACAGGCCGTCAGCATGGTAAGATCCGGATCCAGGACCATGAAATAAACACCAATCCAGACCCCCAGAACACGTTTCTAGCATTTTTCCACACTTTATTTACATATGTATGTATACATGTGTAAACTCTCTACAGGTCGCATTTTTTGTCTGATTTTCATAAAATTTTTGGGGGGGAATTTTTATTAAAAGTGGTTTTAATGATCTAGAAACAGTACATTTCATCAGAACTTTAGGAAATTTTAAATAAATATGTATTTTGATAATACCTATCCATACACTAAAAATTACGAAAATCTAGAGTCGTTTCAAAATGGCGGCCAAAACAGTGATTTTTCGCTCTAACAGCATTATCCGAGAAGTAGTTCAATTTTAATGAAATTTGAAACAAATTTTCCTTTTCGGATGCAAGTAAAGGCTACTTAAGTCTGAGGCTGTAGGCTGAAGCGAGGCTCTGAGCATAGTTATAACCGTGACAATATAGAATGCTAGGCTAAGGCCGAAGCAGGGGTGTGAGGGTGACACCCAAGTGTTATCCTGTCGACTGGTCAAGTGTTGAAGTCTGACTGTCTAGTGACTAGTGATTACAGACAAGACAAGGACATGCGACTGGTTATCAGTGAGAAATCTGAACACAGGAAACAGTTGAGTAACATTCGTGTCATTGGCTACAATAAACTATCCACATTCCACTTCCTCTCACATAATTCACTAGTCATTCACTGCACTATCATGAATGTTTTCTCATCATATTTGTACATAAGAATAGTATCACTTTGCTGTATATAAAAAAAATTATTTTGAGAGCAAAACATTTGCGGTTAATCAATACTTTTAATTTTTTTTTAAATCGGAATTCGACAGCATAAGAATTTATTCTACTCTTCAGTGCCAAAACATTTCGATCCACTCTTACCATCAAGATCTTTGAAAGTTGGATGACGTGCCACTTAACTAAATCGCTGCCAACCCAGTTTTAAAATTTTTATTTAGTGTGACGCAGTCTATCCAGGGGTTTGGTCAAAGACGAAGCTTTCAAGTATTAAGTATCTATTTGATAGTCACATGTTTCGGGAAATAGTTGGGCCGGATGGTGTAATGGTTTAGCATAACCGCCCGGCAAGCGAGAGACCCGGGTTCAAGTCCCGGTTCGGCCCAAACATTTTTGTCTTCAAATTTCTTTAGTATCTATAAATTTGTATTGTTTATATGATTTTGTATTATTAAAATTTTCTTTCATCTTTAAGAAGGAGGATTGTAACTTCAAAACAAAATATTACCCAACAAAATTAAATTCTTAGGAAAATATGTAGGATTAAATTTAGTACAGAAGTTGTCACTTGCGGTTATTAGTTCACTTATCAAACTGCTGCTTGAGCCAGCTGATATTGAGTCATGAATATTTACAGCCGCAGACGACGCTGGCGAATGAATATTCACTAGACTCTGTGTGACAATACGGCTAGTCAACGGAGAAAGTGTTAGCAAATCTCCAGGCCTTTCAAACAAAAGCATGACACTTAACAAAGTATTGCCTTCTTGTGCTGCACCATAGCACGGCAGAATACAAGGGTAAATTTCAGCATTCCTATGATCATTTTGTTTCAAGCTTTACTGTTCCCTAAAACTTGACTATTTTAAAACTTATTATTTGTAAAATATCTTTTGCACTAATAAACTTGAAAAATAAAACAACCCAACTGGAGACAATGCTTCAATCATGACAAATGTACTCCCACATTTAATTTTTTTAAATAGACGTAACAACTATTTACATAAATAGGTTGCAAAAATTGTCATACAGAATTAGATTAACTGTTTTTTATCCTGTTTTACCCCACGTAAATGTCAAAACTGGTTTTATTTGTTACTAAAGAATACAAAGTTGAGTACATTGAAGAAAAACTAACGTTACACAAAACAAATCGTTCAAAATCACAAACCAAAAAAGTACACCACAACCAGAATCGGTCTAACTACGTTTGAGAAATGAGTAAAGTTACTTACGTCGGTAACTGTTAACAACGGAGACGTCGGTAACAAATCCGTATCATCGGCCATGACACTGTGCAAACACGCCACAATCAAACACAAACCAAAACAAACAAACAAAACATAAAGTAAAAATAAATTAACAACATAAAAGTAACCCCGTTTCATAGAAGTGTATTTTATTCATCTACATAATCGTTCATTTTCATTCCGTAGAATGTGTGACGGTAGTAATATCGTTGCCTTTAGTCTTATGAATAATCATATATCTAAGCTAGTCGACGACTAAATGTAGACAAAGCTGATGACAAAACCACAACACAGTAATTACAACTAATACCCTTCCCCTTCCCTCTTTTTATAACTCATCTAGTAAACCCATCTGATTCTTAATAGTGCACGACTTAATACAAAGGATCACGATGGCCACTCCTCGTGGTTAAGAACCATTCCATTGGTTGTTGGGCTATTAATTAATGAACCAATCAGGGGAACAGTCGGACCTAGTTAGTAACAAGACTACATGTCAACATCCATCAAACACACTCATCACACTCACCATCATTCCATATTCACCTTAAAATACCCTCTAAGAGTATTCAGTGTCTTAAAGGACGGTATCAAAGTATCATTTAATAGTGTTTTGTAAACTTGTATTGACTGTGATAAGATTTACTTTTAACAAATAATAAAAATAAATTATAACAGAATACTAAAAATATATTTCAATGATTCTTTTAGTGATTGGTAAGAATTTTTTCATTGTGAATTCTATTTCCAAACTCATATTGAAAAATATAAAAGATTATCTCAATAAGAAACAGGATTTGTGCCACTTTGATTTGAGACACTGACCAATATTAGAGGGTGTTTTAAGGTGAATATGGAATGATGGAGAGTAGTGTGTTGAGTGTTTTGATGGATGATGAGGTTGTCCCCAGATTAACGCTCAATGGAATGGACCAACAGCTTAATGTGACTTTCGAACCACAGTTCAGTTAGTTAGTGTCCCCGTTTCAAGACTAAAGACTGGTTTAATCTAGTTTTAACAACAAACAAGTTATTGGCTTTCCACTATCACTGTGCTGAATGGGTAATTTTTACGATCAATTTCTCGGCTTTAAGTTTTATAAGCGTAGAAGCATTAAGTCCAGATAAGGATTAACAATACCATCCAGAGAAACCAGAGTTTTAAACTAATCACTCACAGGAATATTGTAAACCATTTATGCAAACTTAACATTATTTAAACTAATTGTTTACAGACTACAACTGAACAGTGGCGTTTTTGTTCACATGTTTTAATCATTTTAGCAAAATTTGTGACTACTTTTTGAAAGAAAATATGTTTTACTCAATATCTGAATTTCTGACTGATGACATAAAACTCTACAATTTTAGTTCAATATGTTTATTTGTGAACTATTTATTATGTTTTATTGTATAAGTACTGAAATGTTCCATTGTGTTTGTTGTACAGTTTATTTAGTCTTTAAAAACAAAACCGGGTGTATTGTTAAATGTTCTTGTTTTTGGATTATTATATAATTTATTTAGACTTCAAAGAAAACCCCCTGAGTATTCTTTATTGTATAATTATGCTGTATTGATTGGTACATGTTAGTAAGCATTGTGATTTTCCATCAAGTTGTCGGTTGCATTTTGTAAAATATGCTTTTTTTTCAAAGTGCATTAATGCAAAAGTGACATTTTTTAGAAACATTTTGTTTATTACAATATTATTAACGTCAGCAATAACAAAAGATTTTTGAATACTTTATATATTTAGAGTAATTTGTGGAACCCTCTAAATTCCTCAAAACCGTTTAGTAACCGGTATGTCCAACTAAAATATTTTATTCAACCATTTCATGAAATTGCACAATTTTTTTACTGCACTATGCAACAAAAATAAAACAACTTTTGGCAAAACAATCACAAATTACAATTCTTGAGTAACTTTCTCAGATAGTTAAAAAGCTAACTAGATATTTCTACATTTAATAATAAATAAAAGAGATTATTTTAAAAATCATTTTTTAACCATTGTATTTTAAAAGACCAACATAGAAGGTCCACTCATATATTGTACTAATGTTGCAAACGCACCATAAAGAGCATGTGGTTCGCAAAGTACAAGTATAAAATACTGTACCTTCCCGACAACACTTTCACGCCGTGAACGTTTCCTCGAAATTTTATCAAAGAGTAAATGAAGAGTGTTGGCGACATTGTCGAACAGCCGAACCAACTCTTGGTCACACGCACAGTTGCCTCCCTGACCCTGATACATCGTCTGCCGGCTGTCTACTGGAGAGGTGATCTGACTGCGGGTCAGTGCTGATACTAGCACAGTCAAGGTCAACCTCCCCCACACGCACACATGGTGCATCAACACGTATCAGGTTAAACAATGATTAAATAATAAATATGTGTTATTGCCATGAACAAAAGAACTTCGCATTGATTATTAACAACATATTAAACCTAATAACAACAATTAAACTTAATAATTATAAATTTTTCTTCAAAAAGTCTTCAAAATTGTAGAACAAAAAAACTTTTAATTTTTGTTTTAGTTTTGTTTTAAATTAATATATATTTTTATATTTTTTCATGAATAGAAAATTTTTAAATACAGTTGATTTTTCAATGATTTGGAATTGAATTAATTACAAGTTTTTAGTTTTTCTACTATAATTTGATCTGAAAAGAATTTTTAATTTGTTTTGGAGAATATCAAACTTTGGTAGATGTATAAAGAATAACTGTCATAATGTTGTTTTCTATAAATAAATTAACACAGGAGTAATGTTGTGGTTTTATAAAAATAGTTTTTAAACCTGACTTCTGAAGTACGAGTATCAACAGATGTTTTACTAACGGTCATCTTCCCTAAACTGTTATTCCATATGTTAAATGGGGGACATATTACATAGTCTTAAGTGTTTGTGAGCTACAGAAGGAAGACATTTTTCCCATTAAGTAAATGGCGCTTGAAATTTTGTTACTGATTATGTTGATATATTGTTGAAAATTTAAGTTTTAGTCTAAGGTTATTCCTAAAGACTTCCCTTAAGTGGATTGTACTATAAGGTTATCTTCTATAAACATGTTCAGTTTTGACTCGTTCTGATGTCTGTTTCATTATGTTTGGGATTGATGTGTGCCACTTGTTTTAAAGAAAAATAAAGGAGATCATTAATTTTCTTCATACAAGGTGAGTTTTAAATGTCCTCCCTCCACCTTAACTTATGAAAAGAAAATATTTTTAAAAAACCTTAGAGAATGTTTTTATTGAATCCTGAAGTTTAGTTTTGACACACTTTGCGTGGGGTTTTGAAACACCGGGAGTGGGGGAGGGGGAAGGAGGATTTTAGTTTTGAAAAGTTGTTGAGCTACACAGGGGTTTGAGTTAGTGAGATTATGTTGTATCTATGTAAATATTTCAAGAAATAAACTTCATTTTTGACAGCTGATCATCATTATGACTATGTTCTCTATTTACAAAACCTTCAAAAGCATCTAAGATTGATGCCGACAGAGTGCGCCACTAACTCATCAAGTAAGACACCCATTTAAGTTGTCCTTCTATAAGTAAATTCAATGGTAACATGCCGTATTGTTTCCATTTTAGTATGAAGCTAAATAATGACCGGTGTGATTTATGCCCTAAACCATTAAATATTTTTTCAAATGCTCAAAACGTGTTCTGGGGGTCAGGATTGGTGCTCATTTCACGGTCCAATGCCAGGGTCTTACCATGCTAACGACATAAATATCTCATTTTTTCATAGAAAATTTGCTAAAAATATAAATACATATAAACAGGTATACGTACTAAAATGAGATTACTGTGTTACTTGCTCATACACTCTGCAAAGACATTGATTTTGTACCACCGGTTGGAAATTTCCGCAATAATAATTTATTCAAAAAAAAGGATGTCAAATTACCTCTTAAATATCTAAGTCATCCCAAGTAATTAATACTTTTTCATTAGTTATTTCCTAGTTTAAAACTAATTGTCCTATTAAAAAGCAATTACTTCAAGAGGGAAGAAACTATGAATGTCGCACAGTTCCGTGGAAAGAGTTGATTTGGCAAATGGATATAATCGTGCTAAGAGGCATGTTAACCCTGCGAGACACTTCCTACCTTTCCGTCAGCATCGGCAGCTCCCTCGTCACACTTCCCCGTCAACTTGTCAACCAACAACCTCAACGCCTTCTCTGCACTGTTCCCTTCACTCGCCTTCTCCCCACACTCCCTGTCCTGCTCTTGTGCCTCCATGCTACGACACAGTACTGTATAGCAAACGCTGCATGCTGGTAGTCTATATACTTCCCCCTCCACTCTACTCAACCCATTGTCTAACTCCACAATACATGACACACGACACAAAACCCAGCGTGACCGACGTCTCGCACAATCACAACCATTCACGAGGCCTATCTTCACGGTGTAACGACTTTACTGCCTATTCAATAACTCTGAGACATAATCCGAGTTAGTAGAAATATAAACCCTTATCGATAAATAATGTTAACATTTTAATATGAAACTTATTTGAAACTTTTATACAATTTTGATAAGCTTTAACTACTTTTTTTAATGAATTTAGAAGAAACAATACAAAAAGTCAAACAGGCTGTTTTACTGGTTTAAGAAAAAAACTTATGAAAAATCACATTAAACCAAACTTATACAGGAAGGACTAATGAGAACGATACAATTTAAATATGCTATGAATATTATATGATGTTCAATAATAGACAGTTGAATATTGTACAGAAAGATAGGGTATTTTATGCCATTTTACTTAAAACCCCTATCTTACGTGGCGACCGATAATGTTATGGTAGATAGATGCCACATGGCTGAAAGCATGAAAATCAACACTGATGCGGCAACTCAAGCACAGATAGCACTGCTCTTGCTGTCGTTCTCCCCCTTTGGCTCCACATACTCGAGTTTCTCCGATGTTAATGACTGATTTTCAAGAACAAAGAAACTTGCACGTGTGAGAGGGTCTCAGCAGCTTTACTTGAGACTCTTTAGTGAATTCCTCGTAGCACTATATAAATAAAATAAGTAAACAAAATGACTGCTTTGGCTGCAAAACTATGTTGATTTTCCTACCTTAACCATTCGAATCTATGTGAAATCTACCTACCATAACATTATCTTTGATTAAATATTTTCCGACCATATTATTATTCGGCAATTTCATCAAGGACTCTTTTAAGACAAGTTTTGAGGCTTCTAAAATAAGCGAAATACCACACTTTAAACCTCATATTTGCTATTATTCATTATTTAACATTATTTGTTACAGAGAACGGCAGGTTCAAGTGATAGTGTATGGCTATTGAGTCAGACTTCTTCAGTTTAACTGAGCAGATAAAGATAACGACACGACGAATCAGTGAGGATGATTGTTCAGTGAAATGTGCAGAAATCATTGCAATCAACAAATATACACAAGCCATAAAACTTCATTTGAAGTAAGTGTTGAAAACTGCAGTGCAAGGTGCTACCTATAAGTAAAGTTTCAAACTTTACAAGAAACAAAATCAAGAAAAACCAAGAAATACTTGTTTTTTATCTACTTTGCAATTATTTTATTACTCATTACTGAAATATTAGGAAAACAGTGAGGTTCCCGAAATACTAAATGAATCTACAAACTTATTGATACCATTTACTTGAAAATCTTACAGCAAGGGCTGACATTTACCTTATGCGTTGAAAGTGGTACAGTGTACTAAATTAATTACAAAAGTGGTAATTTAATTATTTATGCAAATAAAAAAACTCCCAAAAATGTGTTAGGTTTTTAAGTCTACGTTTACGAAGTTTCTCCCACTTTTGCTGAATGTTACTCCAGTTACCCTTAGGCTCCCCAGTAAGTAACATAAAAATTTTCTGAAAGGGACTCAAAATAAAGCATTATTTTGTGTATTAATGTACGACCTTTCCTATAGGACGCCCTTAGGAACCCCTGTGCTTGCCCTCAAGGCCCTGGTAGATCCTCTCCCATTAACCCTATCCTAGCTTCGCTTAAAAAACTGAGCCGGAGACCTGGTTTTCAACTCACTCTAACTAAATTATGTACTTACGGACTTAGAACATTCTGATTTTGTTTCATTTATGATTAAGTTTTTTTTGATAAGGTAATTTTCACACATTTTGCGGACCATTTCTACCATTTTAGAAAAATATCGTATACGAATACTGATAAAAAAGGCTTGCATGACGGAGAGTACCCGCTTGTGTTGCTCGACAGGGAGGTCCAGCAGACCTCTGCCGGATGAAGAGGCGACGCTGGTACTCTGAGGCAGCGGTATCTCCTCCATCTCCACACTCTCACTGTCCTTCACTTCACTCATCACTCAACACCAACCTCAACCTTGTGTTCAATGTAAATATTCTAGAGTCTTTTCACTTTTTGACTAAAAATAAAAATTTCAAACAGACAAAACTAATTTTGAAAATCTTTAACAATTTATGAAATTGCCTATTAATTAATTACAAAGTAGCTTTTGTGAAAACTAAGCATATATTTACAATGAAACTGAACACAAGGCTTATCACTGCACCACACTGGACCGCGAGCGAGTACACGACAACTGACCGCGACCGCAGACTTTGCCATCAGCTGACCAATATTTACAGAGACAACACAAGAGGAGTACAACGGTCACTCACTCAGTCAACACACCGCAGATAAGCACGCAGGAGTCTCAATATTTGACTGACGGAATCTTGCTCAGTTTTCCTGCTCACTGCAAACATCAGCTGATTGCCCACTGCTCATTTCCTGCAGATTGCTATTGTTATTCGCCTGGGAAACAGCTGTTAGATTTCTGTTATTGTCATCATTACTGTGATTAAACTTCATACAAAATCATATGTTGGTTTAAACGTGGTTATTCATTCCTTATTTTTGTACACACCATAACTAAGTTAGTTTTGCAACTAATACCTCCTTATACATTAGTAAATGTTATGAGTTTATTCATTTTATATTTAGTGCCTTTACTTTGCCCAATTTTATGAAATTTAAAATCCACATAAACTTATATATTCAACCAAGAAATACTACTATCAAAATTAATTTTGGAAGTCAATAGTTTAGGTTTAAGGAATTTACCTTGGAAAAAATGAGATATTTATGCATAGTAAGACCCAGACCTGTGACCATGAAATAAGTGCTGAACCGCGTTTTGAGAATTTTCAAAACTTTATAATACATAATACATTTTTAAAATTTATAAAATGCTATATTGGCATAATTATGTTGCCTAGATGTGTAGATTCTTTACAAGCCACATTTTTCAGATTTTCATAACATTTGAATTTTGATACAACAATTATTCCTTTTGTAAAAATCTTGGTCAAATTTGTTAGCCAGCAAGAAGTCCCGCCTTTCAATGGGAGTTTTCATCAAAAAAGCAAGTTTAATGATTTGAAACAGTCCATAATATGTATTTTAATATTACTAATGTATTGTAATGTCATGAATGTACTAAAAATAATGAACATCCACTTAGTTGTTTCAAACAACAACCAATAAAGTGATTTTTTTTATAACAACGGAATGAGTAAGTCCGAATTTAATGAAATTTCCAACACTCATTGTAGCATGGAATTATAGTAAAAGTTGCAGTAAAAGACCACATATAAGTCTGAGACCAATGCCGGAGATAGGCCAGGAGCAGAGTGACTATCTTGTTAGGCCCGACATAATAGAGCTCGAAAAACTGGGCTACGAGGATAGCTAACGCCGTGTGAAGTAAAGCAAGAAAAGCTTAGGCCAAAGACTGAAGTCAGGCTTTAAGCATAGCAACTAGCAAATTAGAGTTAACTAAAAATTGCCAAAGATATCTGCATCACTCATGCCAGCGGCGCTTTAGCGCTAAGCTGCGTGTGTGCCTGGTTTTTATTGTTAATACATTCTTAAAGATCCTAAATTTTCCAAAGAAATATGTTTTTAAAGTAGCCTAATTAATGTTCGAAAAAAGATTTTCTTTGAAAGTTGACGTTTTGAATGGAAAGTCAATGACGTTTCTCAAGTATGCTGACACTGCCTCTTACAGTGTGTTTTTCTGAAGTCCCAGATTCCTCAAACCCTAACTTCAGGAAACACAACTCTAAGTAATCCATAGTTGATGACGGAACCCTTAGCTTTGTCTAAATCTACTAAATCTGTCTTATCATTAAAAGTTTACAATCATTTAGCTGAATTATTTAATAAATATGATTATACTGTATTTTTAAACAAATTTTATGTATGGTTATTGGAGCACCCGTTTTACACGCTGAATGAGTTCTTTGCAATAAAACCAGTAGTTTTTTGAACCTTATAGTTTTATGTTACTTCAGTAAGTTGTAGTTTTATAAATTTATACTTAACTACATTAATCAGTAATCATGTTCAGTCTGTTTTCTTAATGTATATTTAGTGACTTGGCCTTGAGCTGTAATTCAACTTTGTCAATAAGTTGTATCTTCTATGGTAAATATTCATTATTCATTCAAATCACACAAACCATCAGCCAGACGAATGAGCTTATTTGCAATATCTTCAATTCAGCAAGTATAGGAGGCCAGACTAATTGAGACCTGTTACTCAATGTAATCCTTGTTCACAAGACTCAACCTGTAGTGAATGAGTCAAATAAAATGCAATTTCCAACTAAAGTGAAAACTATTAAGCAATTTCAAATTAATTCAGAATAAGAGTTAATTAATAGGCAATATATTTTCTTTAAAAGCGATGAATTAGGCCTAAGTAAAATGTGGATCTTTTTAAAGCAAAAATGCAGGCAAACTTTTGCATTCTAAGTTGAAAGCCACAAAAGTTACTGTATGTAAAAAGCAACAGGCCTAGTTTGTTGGTCCTTGGGCTGTTAAACTAATGAAAAATTATATTATTGATCATTGATAATGAATTAATTATTCGAGTTCGGCTTGTGAGCATGAACTGAATAGTCATATTCCATTGCTTCAAATCACCAGCTTTGACAAATCACTCTTTAAAACTCCCCAAATTTGGAAGAAAAATCAGACTCAGCCTAATCCTTACCGGACGAAGTGCTTCTCCTCAGATAAAGCTAACTTTACTTCTTCTACCATAAGTGTAAAGACTTAGCGACGCAAATAATAACTTTAAAGTAGACTAGAGCTGATAATCGTACTTATTTATGAAGCAAATATGTCTAGAAATGGAGTTCAATTACCTTTTCGGAACTGGGGCTATCTGGCGATCCTAGGATCTCGTCATCAATTAAAGCGTCTTTGTTACGTTTCGGTAAACCTATATTTGGCCTAAACTTCATATTTTCAATACACTAACATTCAGTTTATTCGAAAGCTATACGAAACACGCAGAAATTCGCACAATACCACATTTTAATCAATTTCTAAGCCCCACGAACACAACACGACAAATTGCTGAGAATACCGTGTCACTGTCGTCTGCAGTCTGTGCTGGGCAACGAAAAAGTCTCCAGTTCTGGATTTTTTTTGTTTGTCTATCCAATTTATCAGTACTGTAAAAAGAGGTTCCAAATTGACATCGAGTCCAACTTAAGTACTATTAGGCCGTGCTCATTAGAGTTAACGATTATAATTTTATTGAAATGAAAGAAAATAATAATTATTATTTCTTCCTGGAAAGACAAATTATATCCACGACCACATTGGCCCATTGTAATTGTATTTGCAGTTAAATTTGATATAGTTGCTAAATGCAGTACTGTGTTATTCAATTATCTAAAGTCTAAATAATTCATAATTTGTAAAAAATTGAATAAGTTTTATCCATTGTTTGGATATAAACTTTAGATGGACGCCCGAGAACTACATCACAACCAATGCCCATTATTATAATATTGTTATAAGCAAACCAGATTGGTGTTTTGTGTGTGTTGTGTTTGGCTACCTGGCGAGAATCCTAGTTACTCCCACCGTTCCAAGCTTTGAGCTGGGAAATATTTATATACTTTATTTATTCTGCTAACAATTATAAAAAAGTAGTACGGTAATAATAGTTTTTGGAATAGTATCATTTGCTTGGAGTAGTCGTTTTTTATTACATACTGTACGGCCATCACAGGGCCTTTTTCAAGCAAGACTTTAGGGGAGCATTTCATGACCCAGAACTCCTCCCCCTTGGCCTTGAGAACGCTTTAGCTAACTAGAATTATATTGCAAACAAGCTATGATCAATATTTTTCCCATGTGAAAAGACAAATTCCTGCCTTTATACTGATTTTAAAAATTATTAATATACTGTCCTCAAGAAGATATAAGATACCTGAGCCAGGAAGCAGGCAACAGCAGGGAGCTTGGTGACTGAGTCAGTAGCACGGATCCGAAGTGTGCAGGTTCAAGTCCCGCCTCAGTCAACGGTCAGAAGTTAATTCTTCGCTAAGGTTACATAGGCCCTTGGTCTCTAGCAAATTAACTTTTGTAAAAAGATATACTAATGCCCATCATATAAGCAAATCAGACTGGTGTGTTTGGATACCGCCGAGTCATAGTTACTCTCGCCGTATTCATGAAATAATTCGCCATACAATCTCCCAGAAATAGTGAAGTGTTGTGTGTAAAAACCTCTATGTTGTCGCGGTACATACTAAATCTAACAAACGTAACGAGTACAGTACAGTACTCACCTTATTCATGTTTTGCTTTCCTTGTTCCCTCGCTCACTGCCTCGCCTCTCCTTGGAATGTCATGATAATGATGTCGCTTCGAATGTTGCTCTGGATCGTCATCAAGAAACAAACAAAATATTCTAGAACAACCACTGAAAGTAGTGTAAAATATCAAAAAAGGTTTGATGTACTTACAGTGTCAAAACCAAATGAATAGTACTCTCCAACCCTACAAGATTAATTTAAAACTAATTTCAGTCAATTGTAAATTTTAAAACCGGTTCATTAATAAGTACTGTAAGTCATAAAAATAAAACTTTTAGCACCTTTTGATTTAAAAATAAATTTTAGAAAAAGGTACTGTTCACTGTATCTAATAATTTTGACAGAGTGAAAGAATTAGTAGAATATTTAGCTGTGGTAAAAGTATATGATGTGTAACAGTTGATTTAAGTGAAGCTTTTTTATTTGAGATAATTAAAGTTTTAACGTTTGAGGGGAATGCGCTATTATTTACACTACCAAAACAATAATTTGATTTTCACCTCGGTATGCATTTTTCTTTCTATTTTAAGAAGAAAGAACTTCTATTTTAAAGACTGGGACTCGTGGCGTAGTCCTGTAATCCAGCTTCATGGAGGTCAGGTTTTGAGGATGATATAGGTCTAAAGCGGCTCAGATAGTCTCAGTGATCATCTGATGATACCATCAACTCCCCATCGTTTAGACATATCAGACCATCACCTGCATGGTTCGGAAGTCACGTTAAGCCGTTGGTCCTTGTATTTCCATTGGTCATTGGGCTATAATTAATGACCCATTCTAAGGAAGAGTCGGCCTTAGTTTGTAACAAGACTACACCTCATAACTCATTACTACCACTCATCACTCATCCCTCCCACATATTGCCTTAAAATACCCTCATGATAGTGGTCGGCATCTCAAATAGTGATTTAGTGATTTTAAGAGGAGAGGAAGACTCCAAGAAATCTGGAAGAGGAGCGTAGCAAAAGAAGCTAAGGGGTAAACAAGACCTGGGAGAACTTAAAGCACTACTTGCTGGAGACAGAGACAAATGGATGTCCTTACGTCTCATAAAGATGTAAAGAAAACAAGTCAAGTGGGCCTCCATATTGGCTCTATAAAAATCATTAAGAGTGAAAAATATCCTCCATTTATATATAATTTCTTGAAAGACGTGGGAGAAGTTTCGTTTTATAACCATTGAAAGAATAACTGATAGCTACTATCTTATTATTACTGCATCGGACAGTGTGTCAATTTTGAAAATTACTAAAATGCAAATATTTTGCCAAGTAAGATAAAAGTACCACAAAAATACCAATAATTAAATTTTAATTTTGGGCAAATATAATATTTGTGGTACTTTTATATTATTTTGAAATTCCAATAAGAAGCTGTTTTTAGATGATTTGGACAATATCTTTAATAAACTTTGAAGTTTAAGTGTACTGTACTGACATTTGGGTGTTGAAAACTCCAGATTAAAACTTATAAGTAAATTTGAAATATCCTTTGATTGGTTGGAATCTTCTGGAGTTGGTTAGAAAAAGTTGAGAGAAATCCAAAATCTCCACAATATTACTAAAATTGTTTTGATTTGTATAATTTTTCAAAATGATGTGCCTAACATTTGGGCTTTCGTAGTTGTTGTCACAACTGTAATCTAGTTCTTCTGGTTCAAACAGAACCGATTTCAGCAAATCAGTGACTGTAGATGGTGTTCCACAGCGAGACGGGCATATTTAAATGTAGACTTGTGTTTTCCTTTTTGTGCAGTGTAACTGAAGAAAAAAGTTATTATCATATTTTTATGCGGTGTGAACCGGAAGGGCTAGATTAATTATACTAATCATTATTTATACTGTCATATATTCATAAAAGTTAAATTTTTAGAATTCATAACCTTAGCATATTTGGACTCTCAAACTGTCTAAAAATTATTCTTACCCAGATTTTTTCACCAGTTTTCACAATTATTGTTTGGGACTCATCATGAAGTGAAGTACAAAAAAAGTGTCAAAAATCTAAAATGCCGTCGGGTCAATTCAGGTCAAATCTATAAACAAAAAGTAAGAAAAAAATTATTTTACAGTTTTTATTACATCACTTTTACTAAAGAGGCAAAACATTAACAAGGAACACAAGTTAAATTAAACTTAATTTTACTAATTGCTTTCAAATACTGAACGTTACACTACAACTACATTTCATAAAGGACCAGTTCAACAAAAATTCACTGAACTTAAGTCTATTTAACTGAAAACATTTGAAATTCACAAAGAGTTCTATTTACATTGACATAGGTTTTGGCTGGTTGTTAACACATTTAGTTGAAGGTAAAATCTACAAACGCAAAATAAGACAAAATGACCATACATTTTTGTACTACATCGCTTCTGTTAAAGAAGCTAATTGAGCAATAACATTAACAAAGTCCAAAATACAATTAAACTTAAAATTAACTAATTGCTTTCAAACACTGAACATTATGTTACAACAACTAACATTTAATAAACGGCTAATTCAACAAAAAAAATCACTGAACGTTAAATCTTTTTAACTGAAAACGTTTGAAATTCATAAAGATTTCTATTTTCTATTTACTTTGGCATGTTTTTTTGGTCGATTATTAACATATTTTGTTGGATTTTTGAATATAACACTTTCCGACTTGGTCTGCCTGAGAAGAGGGTCTGGCATTGCTCGTCTTGACCGTTGTTGTTCACACGTATCACCAGAACACAGCCGAGACACAGACAGAGCCAGCAGCAGCGTGAAGAACACGAACCCGGCGACAGTCAGAGGCTTGGACAGGAGCAGATACTGCGAGAACACGTACGTGAAGTGAACCTCAGTGTCGCAGTGACGGTGGAACAGATTGTGCATCTTGAACGAGACGACCTCCCTACACACGGTGTCGAACACGTAGCAGTACCTGTGGTCTGAGTTGTTCTCCAGATCTACGCCAGGGTCAACACTAAGGAATGAAGCACCTTCCGGAAGAGCGAGGTTGACGTCTGCATCTCGTACCACCAGGTGAGGGAACACTCGGTCCAGCAGAGGCAAGGTCAGGGTGAAAGTGTCGTCAGCGTGGAGAAGGTAGGGTTGGACAGGCAAGGAGTAGCTCAGCTCGTAGTCAGTCTTCCAGCCTCCGTACAGAACGAACCTGGGTCTTATGTTCACTTCTACTCTCGTCTCATCGGAATCATCCACAGTGAAGCTTGATATCATTCCTATGTCATCCCTTAGATAAATATCAAACGCGTGACGAGGCAGAGTTGAAACAAAGTCTTGGATTCTGGTGACGTCCGGGTTGCCTTGTTGGAAAGGTCTTTCGTAAGGTCCTTCCAACTTGGGTCCAGCATGCAGCAAAGAAACACGGTCTGTGATTCTTACAAACCCCCAGTGAGATATTTGTATGAATCGGCTGAGCTTTTCAACTACGAGGAAAGGGGTTTTAGCTTCGTAGTTCACCGAGGAAATGTATTTGCTTTTGGCGTGCAAATTGTGATAAGGGCCATATTGAAGACCAGATTTCGAATAAGAATCATTGGCTAGCTTGAATTTTGCTCCATCAACGTAGGAGACTTTATTGGCACCAGTGTACAAAACTGTAGTTTGTAGTGTGGTAAAGTACTTGGAATAGAAATAAATATTGAATTTAAACAAAACTGAATGCAACTCGTGCTGTTTGATTTTTCTAGGTTGATTTTGAACTATGTCAACAAAAACTGTAGAAATACTTAAAGTTTGTGCAGAGTTTGGGTACAAACCATAATCAAAAGCTATTTTATACCTCAATTGTGATTGTGTTGAGTAATCTCTAACAACTTTCAGATAAGTTCCTTGGCCATCAACCGCTTCGATGTAGGACAGGTGAGGGGCCCAAAACGAGTCAATTATATACGTATAGTTGCTGATCACTACACTGTCCACATTTTCAACATATATTTTCCGGCTTACAAACGCTACTTGGGTAGACACATCGATGTAAGTGTTCACTTCCTGATTCACCAGTTGAATTATGAATGATGCAATCACACCGGTGCTTGAAGTCAACATAAACAGTATTATTACCAGATTCATTTTTAACAAATACATTATTGACAAAATTGCACACGTTTACAATGAGGAACTTAGTGACAATAGTAAAGAATAAAGTAGCAATAAGTTTGAGAACAAATTACTGCTGAATCAAATAGTAAACAAATATTAATTTTAATCAAAACAAAGAATTCATTGTTTATGAACACAGCTGATTCCTAGACAGCGCAGAGAGGAATAAATAAACATGGAGCAGTGGCAACCTTACCAACCTACTGTGACAAATTAACGCTAAAAAGCTACGAGTATACGAAAATAATTATTACGTTACGAGTCTACCCCTAGCATAGGCTGTACACTTTGCTTGACTATTTAGTTAGTTCATAATATTTATTTTATTTTTCAAATACAATAATTAATTGTGTAGACACAGGCCTAATTATTAAAGTTAAAATAAAGTATGGTAAGCCACTGGTAACAAAATCTTACAGCCAAATGTTAACTTGGTTTTATTATGGTTCTATTGCGGTACCTAAAGATCCTTAAACCTTTGTTACATTCGATGTTTCATGCACTTTAAATATTATATGTTAGGCACGTAACTATGAACGAGCAGTTGAACATAACCTTGCCGGCTTATTTTGAAATGACAGATGACATAAGCCGCCACATTTCCGTCAAGCGCAATTTGGCCATTTGCATATTCGATCTAATGTCACAAAGTAATACTTGATTTGATGTTACTTTTACTGTACTTAGTTTGATACTTTGACACTGATTAGAGGGGGGTGAATGTGGGATGATGGAGATTGTGATAAGGGCCATATTGAAGACCAGATTTAATAAGAATCATTGGCTAGCTTGAATTTGCTCCATCAACGTAGGAGACTTTATTGGCACCAGTGTACAAAACTGTAGTTTGTGTGTGGTAAAGTACTTGGAATAGAAATAAATATTGAATTTAAACAAAACTGAATGCAACTCGCTGTTTGATTTTTCTAGGTTGATTTTGAACTATGTCAACAAAAACTGTAGAAATACTCAAAGTTGTGCAGAGTTTGGGTACAAACCATAATCAAAGCTATTTTATACCTCAATTGTGATTGTGTTGAGTAATCTCTAACAACTTTCAGATAAGTTCCTTGGCCATCAACCGCTTCGATGTAGGACAGGAGGGGCCCAAAACGAGTCAATTATATACGTATAGTTGCTGATCACTACACTGTCCACATTTTCAACATATATTTTCCGGCTTACAAACGCTACTTTAGACACATCGATGTAAGTGTTCACTTCCTGATTCACCAGTTGAATTATGAATGATGCAATCACACCGGTGCTTGAAGTCAACATAAACAGTATTATTACCAGATTCATTTTAAACAAATACATTATTGACAAAATTGCACAAGTTTACAATGAGGAACTTAGTGACAATAGTAAAGAATAAAGTAGCAATAAGTTTGAGAACAAATTACTGCTGAATCAAATAGTAAACAAATATTAATTTTAATCAAAACAAAGAATTCATTGTTTATGAACACAGCTGATTCCTAGACAGCGCAGAGAGGAATAAATAAACATGGAGTTGGCAACCTACCAAATACTGTGACAAATTACGCGAAAGCTACGAGTATACGAAAATAATTATTACGTTAAAGAGTTCCTAAAGTATAGGCTGTACACTTTGTTTGACTATTTAGTTAGTTCATAATATTTATTTTATTTTTCAAATACAATATTAACTGCACAGACCTAATTATTATTAAAGTTAAAATAAAGTATGGTAAGCTAACTGGTAACAAAATCTTACAGCCAATGTTAACTTGGTTTTATTATGGTCTATTGCGGTACCTAAAGATCCTAAACCTTTGTTACATTCGATGTTTCATGCACTTTAAATGTTGAGGCACGTAACTATGAACGAGAAGTTGAACATAACCTTGCCGGCTTATTTTGAAATGACAGATGACATAAGCCGCCACATTCCGTCAAGCGCAATTTGGCCATTTTGCATATTCGATCTAATGTACAAAGTAATACTTGATTTGATGTTACTTTTACTGTACTTAGTTTGATACTTTGACACTGATTAGAGGGGGGTGAATGTGGGATGATGGAGAGTGTGATGAGGTTTTTTTGATTGATGATGAGATGCTCGAGAGATGAGATAGAGGCCTTGTCTGCACTCTGCACCGACTATAGGCTACAGGTCACCTGGTCTAGGAAGGCTCAGGCAATGTTTGATAACTTTGCTTACAATAATTATAGGTAGTAGTCCTGTACTATGATTACTGTCATTGTGTCTCTTTTCAGTGCTTTTAAATTTGCACTCAGTTAATAAACTTGTGTGGCAAACTGGTTTCAAAGTTGCCAGTATTATTATAGGTAATATTATATTTTAGTCTTTAAATACATATTTTAAATAAGAGTTTCTTTAATATTATGTCCCTTCTTTACAATTGGCTTTAGATTAACTAATTATTTGTAAATTTATTTTATTTGTTAAAATGTTTATACCTACTGTGCTATTTATATGTTCATAATAAAAAGAACCTGACTACAGTATGTCTTATCCACATGCAGCCATTTTTGTTTAGCCTGCTTAGACACTCTCTCCAAAAAGTAAGTATTAGATTACTCATTAAAATTGTACATATATGTTATTAAAATGCTGCAATGGAGTACAAAGTTTAAAAAGCTCTAAAAAGGATAATAGGACAACAACCCTGTGATCAAAAATGTTTTTCGCTACCAACAAAATTAAAGATGGGTGCATAGGAGTAGATTTAGGGTAGGACAAAAAATTACAATTTGGTTGTGTAATATACACTCTAAACAAGCATTCCTATACCAATCCCCTCTTCGGTTGTTCACCCTCCCTCCAGTTGATCGTCATGATTACACCTACGGTTAACCATACCTGTAGTAATTGCTGATTGTGCTCTTCCAATCTTATCCCCTATCAATCGGTACGGGGGAGGTCGACCTTTCAAACGAGTTTGATAGCGACTCATGATACAATATCTTCATAACGCTCTTCGTTGACAAGATTGGTCCTAACTTTGGACTTGAGTTACATTGATATTTACAAGGAGTGAATGTTTAAGTTTGTTGTATTGTGGTTACTCGTATTGTTATTTGAGTAACCTATCTTAGCCAGTTTAAACTAAGTAACTGGTCGAGAAGTGTGCTGGCTGTATCTCACATCAGGATGTTATACTGTACCATGTTACCAGCTATACTCGTAGTCCTCCCACTGGCTTTTTAGACAAACTATGTTTAATATTTCAAAATAAAGTAAATGTTTATAATAATTCTACAATACAACAAACCTTTTTGAGACAATTTCATTATTTGTTATTTAACCCTTTCTTGGTCTCATTTTTATTTTTTAAATTTTCATAAAAGCCTCCCGTATGGGTTAGTCCCTAATGGCAAAATTTCAGCAAAACCCTCTCACCAATTGCGGTGCATTACCAGTCATTGAACCACACCTCTAAAGCCTTGGTTAAGCGCCTCTAACTCAAAAGTGCCACTCTCCGCCTCACTGGATTTGATAAGCCATTTTCTCTTCCAGTGATCCTCAGCGGTCATTGTGGCCCCCGCTTTACCGGCATGATCCAAAACTAGCATTGCACCGTGCCAGAGCGCACCTGGATTGAGACCGCTGTGACAGACAGGGGCCAGCTGTTGTCACTATAACCACTAAACCAGGGTGTTTGTCGTGGCGGTGAAACTCACACTTGAGTTGCCAGGAGGGAGGGAGTGGTAGTTTTGCTCTTCTCTGCTAGGGGCGTTAGTGTTGCATAGTGCTCGCATATCGAGGCGGTTTCAACCTTTTGCCACCTGCACATCCAAATTTCAAAATAAGTTTATAATAACTATAATTAAAACCTTTGAGACCTCATTATTTGGTATTTAAAGTCAATGCAATTTTTGCACTCTCATTGGAATGGTGGGTGGCTGAGTGCCACTATGTTAACAACGGGATGATTGAAAACTTTTTGGAATATTGTACTTAAGTTTTTAACCGTATTAAAATAAATCATATGTTTACAATTAACTCAATTAGAGCTAAATAACATAAATTGATTTGATCAGTATTATTCTTGTCAAAAGAAAGGTTAACATGGGAAATATTGGCCTTCAAGCATGGTAAGTCTTTCTTCCAGAACGCTCAAAAACATGTTTCATGAGTTATATTTTTTCCTCGGGGGAGACCCTCTCGATCTGGGGGTACCCCGCAGACCACCTGCTATGTTAGCCTCCCCTGGAAGACACCCTACGAGCACCCAAGGGTTACCCTTGCACCACTCAATTCCTCGTCACAAAAATCAAATCAATAATCATAGGTTTGTAAAAACCTCTTTTTACTGCCATAATTTTGCAGTTGAAGTAATGTAGTAGAAATTAGGACAAAGTTGGTTCCTTTATTATATAAATGTTCTAGATTTGGTTAATAGACCATAGCAATGAGAGTTTAGATGGGTAAGCGTATATATTCTCATTTTATTAAATTTAATACACCACAGTCCCGTTAAACAGAACTAATTGGGACTGGACCCAGTTTGGATTTACCGGAAAAAGACACTAAATGTCAAGTTTTAACAAAAATTAACATGTTCTATGCAAAATAATGTCTAATTATACAAGAACAGCAACATACATTATATTTTATTTATCAGTACTGTATAAATGTTAGGTCATTGCATCGTGAAGGACTGAAATACTTTTGTGTAAGGTTAGCTGCATGCACAGCTACTGACTGGGGTGCCGGTTCAAGGTCAGGTATACAGTACACGGCACTGTCGCGGTGCGGCGTCGTAGTTGCGTCTGTGTCGCTTACTGCGCATGAAAGCCCCTCCCTCACCTACCCCCACAACCACCGCCAACACAGTCACTCTCCAAACTGTTGCAATGCTTCATTGACGATTTAAAGAGTTAACTATCTGTACTCTTTTTGTATTCAAATGGTTTCATTAAAATGTTTTCTAAAAGTTAGTATGTTGTTTTATTTCTTCCTTCTGACAGCAAAAAATGTCTTAAAAATTCCTAGAAAAATTCAAACTTTTTACCCAAATGCTAATTTGGATTAACCGGAAATTCAGATTAACGGGACTGTGGTGTAATTTTCTTTTTGTCTACATATACTATGGCCATGTTTTGTTCAACAAAATCCATTTTATTTTTGTTAAATCATTTGTTATTAATTAATTATTTTACTCCACAAGTTCTAAATTTAATTTATTTTTCACAAAAGGCTGGAACTTTTCCTTAGACATAGACAATCTAAACGGAGAATGATTATTCAGTACAAGAGCAGGAGAATTGTAAGTGTTGCATCTTTGCTTTTTTTTGAGACACTGACCACTCTTGGAGGGAATTTCAAGGTGAACATGGGATGAATGGTGAGTGTGATGAGTGTTTTGATGAGATGTAGTCTTGTTACAAACTAGGGTCGATTGTTCCTCAGATTGGGTCAATAATTACTAGCCCAACGACCAATGGAATGGACCAACGGCTTAACATGACTTCCAAACCACGGTTCTAGACATAACTGATTGTGATTCTCTTAAAATAAACCATAGAAATGCTTTCTAATACAATTCAGGAATAAGATGAAATTTCAACAGTTAACATTTTCTTATGATACAATGGAGCTTACCTTCGGGAGAGCCCTTGAGCATGTATCAAAGTATCTACATTGAAAAGCATCTACATCGTACATATATTGAGCATCTATGTTGTACAATGTACATATCTACAAGCAATGTCTAATGTAGCGAGAACTAATGGCTTGAAAATAAGCAAAAAACACACACATTTTGTATAAAAGTTCATTTAATAATACATCTTATCAAACATCACTCTCGGAACTCAAACATGAAAGAAACGTACCAACATTGAAAATTAAACAGGGAAGAAGAAGAAACTCGTAACTTATCAATGAACAGTGACTTCCATGGCTTCGGTATCTGGAACAAACGTTACTTAGATAATTTCACAACATTAGCAATTCAAGTGTTGGTAAGTAGATAGCGCATAGATGTCACATGGCTGAGATAGGAAGTTCGACAGCCCAAGCACAGATCGCGCTGCCATCTCTCTCACCTCTCGGCTTCACGTGCTCGGGTTTGTCAGTTTTTACATCTCTTTAGTATTCACCTAGGTTATTTGAATAAATGTGTTGTACATAGTAAAGAGCACAAATACTTTAAACAAAATTTAGTAAACCAAAAGGTTTTGCTTGAATTTCTATTGATTTAGAATAGATAGTTGAAATTGTCATTTGAGTTAAAATTGAAAAATTTCAGGGTTAAATTTGAGTTTTCCAGGTAATTCAGGACAACCCTTCAAATTCCAGGTTTTCCAGGACACATATGAACCCGTGGATTTAGCGGATCCGTGGCGGATTGGTATCGCGCGCGACTCCGGAGCTCATCACTCCAGTGGCGCGGGTTCGATTCACGCAGTCACCACTTACAATTTGTAATGTGACTATACGATGACACTAGGTAAAGGTCGAGGTTGAGTGGTAGAGAGGACTTTGTAGGCCTAACTTCGCCTCGTTCAACAAGACAAACTTTACCTTTACCTTTTTTTAACCCAGCGTTTTGTTTCCCCTGGTATGGTCTGAGGGCAGCAGTGTGTGTTTAGTGGTTACCTGTAGCCTCGTCGAACAGGTAGGAGTCCTGGTACTCCTTCAGGAACTGAGTGGACCTGCCTTCGTCCAGGAACAGCGTATACACTCTCCTCACGTCTTCTATGGTAACCTGCCGAACACCAACATTCAATCAATTACAGAGCCCTTCTTAACATACCTTATAATTTAGGAAAGCACTGTTCTTCTAAAGGAGAGGTTTGAGGGCGCGGCGAGTAAGTTCCACGAGTGAAACTCGCTTTCACGTCACTTATACAAGCTTTACTAATAGTTTCATGCATCATGGTGCAAAGAGATGTTAGGAATTCTGAAATTGTCCAGAGAAATCAAACTCCGGAATGCTAGGAGGGTATTTACTGACAGCCAATTTACTAAGACCAGAAAGAGTTTTATTATTTTTTATAGGTTTTTTCTAAAAAATAATGCAAGTGACACCAGTGCAAGACTGATTAAATTATAACTTTTGTGAGTTTTCCATTTTTTTTTTGTTCTTGATACCATAATTATATATTTTACTTTGAACTTTTATTTTATTTTGAATAATTGGTATTTATTTGTGGTAATAATTGGTATTGTAGTAATGTGTTTGGAGGAAACCACCGTACGTCACCTTTCTTGTTTTCAAATCAATGACAGCCCTGAAAGGTTATTAATTGTAAGCCCACATTGGCCTCGTTGTAGTACCAGTACCAAAGTAGTTGCTTCTTGCAAAGCTTAAAATCAGTGGGAGTAACTATGACTTAAGAACAGTAGCTGAAAAAAAAACGTTGTTTCTCAGCCAAGCCCAAAATGCATGCATGACTCCTGAGCGTATTGCAAAGGTACAAGGACGTGGCTTCTTACCTCGGTACTCTTGCGTTTACGACTGACTAGGCTGGCGGTTGTGATGAGTTGAATGGCGTAACGTAGAGAAGTCTCCTTGGCTATACGAGCCAACACCGACAGAGCCTCGTCTGTCATCTCACAATCCTCTTCCTCACACCTGCAACCATTCAGCCGTTCTGTTCAGCATTTGTCATGGACAGGGACGTATTTATGTATCTGCCGCCTCTAAGCAGTGAAGTTTGACCCCCCTCCTCCCTGATGTCACTCAAATCACCTCAATACATGCACCTTCAGCTGATAATGTAGAAAAGGAATCAGCATATGCCTACTGCATCAACAAATCCAATTACTTGTTTTACCCTACTTTATAAACCTTTTTGTTGAACCGTTTTCAGGTAAAACGTGATCCTGACTTCTAATTGGATCTATGGAATGTAACATTGTTCAGTTTACTTAACTGTTAGGCTTTCGCGGCCAGTGTCACAATTACAAAATGATCAAAGAAGACAGCATTGAACTTTCCAAACTGGCAACCAGTCATGAAGAAGTCTTTTCGACAGTGAGAACATCAACAGTTGGCATCCCTGGTCCAATGGACCACCAATAGGATAGCAGACAGGAAGTAGCCAAGTTTCAGCCACTGACTGAAGATGGTACTTAACAGTGATCCACCAAAATATCTCAAGCTAATATTATGATGTTTTGACGTGGTGTAAACCAGAAGGAAATAGATTATAACTGTTCTGTTACGCAGGATCGGAGCTCATTTCATGGTTCCGGGTCTGGAACTTACCATGCTGACGGCATGAATATCTCATTTTCCAAAGAAATAATAATGATTACTTTTGAAATAAAATTGAGCCTGACTCGACATTACACACTCAAGGACATACCTGATCTTGAGTATCTCCTTGCGTTCCGTGTCCCCATACGGACTGGTGGCTATGATGACCATGCGGTCGAGCAGGTCCAGTGGTATACCGTGCGGACTCTTGTAGTTGGTACCCCTGATGCGAGTGATGCCGCGGTTGGTAGCCATGATCACGATAGGAGCCATCTCGTCCTCCAGAGCTCGGTTCAGGAACGAGAAACACTCCAGGTCTAACATGTGAACCTGCCACCATGTACAAGTCAGACGTATAAGCACAGTACACACACATGATAACAATTATAAATGATTGATTAACTCCAGGGTCCTTTTTCATTAAAGCAGTTGGAATCCTAAAAAGGAGATAACACTTTTAAAAGTACTCCTAAATAATATTTTTTTGTTTCATATAATTTTAACTGGGAGTATAAAGCTCCTTTTAGATTTATTTTAAGACTACAGTTTTGTGTTTTGTTTCATATAAAACAGCTGACTGCTTATTTGTACTCCTCCTTAGTAGTTATAGTTTAGGGGTCTACCTATGCTTCTAAATCCAAATTAGGAGAGTAAATTTAACATCTATTTTAACGGCTTGAAATAAGTTGATTGTTTACATTTTTCAACTCATAAAAAGTGTGCTTTCAATGGAATTTTCCTAGGATTATTTTATATCAACTTATAGCGTAGGCTTTGGACAACAATTCAACGCAATAAAAACATTATCTAGGCCTAGTCGATATCAAACCATGCTTAGGACTAGAAAGGTCTACTAAGCCAACTTGTAACAGCCCAGCTGTTTGTTGTTTTTTAATCCAACATGGCTGCCGCAATCACTAACGATCATGCTTGACTAGTGAAAATATCAGCTGAGACTCCTAATAATAGTGTAGAATTAGTAGAGTTATGTGTTTTTCTTAGTGAAACAGAATAGTCTGACTCCCATCTAAATTAGTATTAAACTGCTGTTAAAGCGGTTTTAAACTCTTAAAACTGGAGGAAGAGCCTAATCTGTACAACTTTACATTGAATAAAATTTTAGAAGACTCCCAACTACTTATTTTCTACACCACTATTTAGGAGTTACTAAAAGTAGTAATTTATATGTAACTAGGGCCTGGTTTAGAGACAAAATTCCCGACTCTTTCCTGTATATTGAAAATTCCTCGTTTGCTCGTAAGCTGGACCCTTGTAAACCTAGAGGTTAAATGGAACAGGGTGTCTAGCAAATTTAAGATTTTTTTCAGACTGAATTGTCTATTGTTCAAAATTTGACAAATCACTGTACTTTTCTATTCAAATTATTATATATTATATTTACAAAGATAATTACAAAATAGTAGTTCTATAATTAAAATAAAACTGTGCTCCCTTTATGGGCATCCAACCAGCAACTATGGCCAGCTGATCTGAGCACACAACAACTAGACTAGGCAGCTGGCCACGTGCTACTGTTCAACTGTCATTGAAAGCCTGCTTTCCACAAGGATTATTTGCATAGGGCAGGTAGCTTGCCAAGTGACGGCACTATCAACAACTAGGCTGTATGAAGCAGACACTAGTTTAAGGAACAAGCAATAATCTTAGACTTTCTGAATATCTGAATATATATGGGTGGCTGTGGTAATGGCGGATGATGCGGTCTGACAGTTGACCGGCTCTGTGTCAAAGTCTTGTTTTCTGGAGTATATCGGTGTATTTATGTGTACTGTATGTTTTTAAAAGTTGGACTATACTATCTGTTTTAAAATTAAGAATAGTTTTTGGTAAAACCACAGTTTTTGCAAAAGAACTTAAAACGTGACACGTCCATAACTGGACCGGGGAATTTTTTAATATTGACAAATCCCTTTTCGGGATTATTTTGTACTTTTATTGTGTTTTGTTTGTGTACTGTCAATTTTAAAATAATGGGTAAACCAAAGAGCAAGAAAATAGAGGAGAATGAAGAGAGGTGTGGAGTCTGTGACACGTCCTGTGAAAGGGAAAACGACCGTGCTATATGGTGTGAGGGCTATTGTAGACAGTGGTATCACATAGAATGTGTATGCATCAGTGTGGCAGATTTTGATTCTATCCATGCACTGGGAGATAAAGTGAAATGGCTCTGTAAGGCCTGTGTGACTGTGAGGCGTTTTGAAGCTGTGACAAGTGGGCAAAGCGATTTATCTAGCATGGATACTAATAGTATGTTACAAGTGATTCTAGCTGAAATGGAAAATATAAGCAAAATGAGCTTGGGTACGTCCCAACTTGTAAATAAACTCAGTGAAAATCAAGACATACTAAGTGGAAAACTTGTTACTATTGATGCTAGAGTGACAGATGTTGAGAAAATATGTAAGAACCCGTCAACAGCTGAGATGCATGAGAAGAGGGTAATAACAGGGAGAAACCGGGACTTTCCCCTTCCTCCATGGGGACAGAAAAATCAAGTCCGGAACAAGAAGGCTGTGGTGAGTCTGTCAACGTCACCTGTCAGAATGAATGAGGTTGTTTTGACAAAAAGTAGTTCTGCTGAAAATAAGAAGGAAAATGACGAATCTAGTGGAAATGGTGTTAAAAATGACGGAGAAGAGCTCACAAACCGTTTTCTGGATGATGATGATCCCACATATACAAAAGTGGGAAAACGAGGAGCGTTGTTATGAAGTGGTGATAATGTGACAAATCAACGGGGGCGGAGGAACTTTGTTGTTGGCTCCAAGGATACGGCAGATAACATGGACCTTGTTGGTGGGAAGCGAGCTTGGCTTTTCTTGGGACGTATTTGCAAGGACACTACAGTGGAGTTTCAAATCAAGGAGTTTCTGACGAGCAATTTTGCCGGAGTGGAGTTTAGTGTGGAAAGTTTGAACTCGAAGGGTCGCTACGAGAGTTTTAAGCTCGGGACGGACTTTGGGAACTTGGAGAAGTTGATGGACAGTGAGTGTTGGCCTAGGGATGTGATCGTGAGGCGTTTTTTCTTCTCACGAGGGAGGAAGCCACTGGGATAGCAGCCAACGAGCCTACAGGGAGAGTGGAGGAGAAACAGGCTTTTATTGTGATTCATCTGAATGTACAAAGCATTCGTAATAAGGTCAGTATGCTAGAGGTTATGTTAGCACAGAAAAGTGCTAAAGCATTGTGCATAAATGAGCACTGGTTAACCCATGATGAGGCTGAAGTCCTAAATGTCTGTAATTTTACACTTGCTGCCTCTTTCTGCAGAGATAGGCCTTATGGAGGAGTGGCTATCCTCTTACGCAAGGATGTAGATTTCGTTGAAATAGACCTGAAGAATTTCTGTGTAGAGCAACATTGTGAGGTAGCAGCAGTAAAGCTAATAAATGAGGGTATTATCCTAATATCAGCTTACAGAACACCAAACGGTGATTTAGGCTTGTTCTCTGCTAATGTGAATAGTATTTTAAACCTGCTTTCTACCTGTAAATTAAAAATAGTTATGGCATCTGACCTAAATCTGGATATTGGGGCACAAGCATTTAATGTAAGAGATTTTGTTAACATGCTGAGATCACATAACCTCTTTGGTATGATTTCTGGGCCCACTAGGGGCGAGAACTGCATTGATAATATTATTACTGACATATTTCCGGATAAACTAGAACTAGACATTTTTGAGACACATTTTTCTGACCATAGTGGTATATTTGTTAAAATTAATACAAATGTAAACTCTGGCGTTACAGCCCCTCCCCCTGCCCCGATTAAGGTATGCAGGCCTATTACTGGCAAAGGAATGGATGATTTCAAGACCCAACTCCGTGAAACTGCATGGGACAGCATTACTGAGAGCTCGAGTAATATAAATGATGTGTTTGCCTATTTTTTGACTTTGCTGGTGTGTTGTTTTGAGTGCTCTTTCCCCATGAAAGTTTTCAGACCCAAAGTTGTGAGGAAGATCTTCTGGTATACTCAGGAGCTGGCTCAGGTGAGGGAGCGTGTGGTTATGTTGCATGGTATCTACAAAACTACAGGTGTGGAGGCGGATAGGTTAAGTTATGTTGAAGCAAAGAGAAGATATCGGCTGGAGTGTTCTCTGCAAAGAGGCGACCTGTGAGGATCTTAGAGGCACCAAACCAGATGAAGGCTGCTTGGGAGGTCATAAGGATCGAGAGTGGCAAAGAAGGAGCTGATGTGATGTGTAAAATGACCCAGATATTCTAAATAACTATTTTACAGACTTCGGTTAAGGAAATCAGTGAGCAGTGTCCGGCAGTGGTGGCACAGGCACTCTGGCTGACAATGGTGGGAACCCAAGACAGGATCCGTTTGGATGGGTATGGTGAATGAAGAAGCTATATATAAGTTAGTGATGAATTTCAAGGCCTCACCTAGTAAAGATTTTATGGATTTTCAAATAAGATGGTGCGTGAGTTCCTTCCAGATATAATCTCACCACTGACAAGCCTAATTAACCGATGTCTTTTAGGGAGTTTTCCCAGGCGTTTTGAAGATAGCGGGGTGATCCCAGTATACAAGAATGGTCCTCGGGATTCTCCTGCCAGTTATAGGCCCATATCTTTGGTGCCTATACTCTCAAGGTGCTGGCGGTGTTGGTCCACCAACTGACTACCTTTTAGAGGCCAGAGGCTGCTGAGCAGTCAGCAGTTTGCGTATAGAAGTGGTAGATCAACGATTGGCGCAGTGTGTCAATTCTGTATGTTTGTTACGGATGCAATGGAGGACAATGATGTGGTGGAGGCGGTCTTTGCGACCTGTCAAAGGCCTACGACTGTGTCTGTCATGAGCTCGTATTAAAGAAGTCGGAACGTCTGGGAGTGTCTGATTGGGCCAACAGATTGGTAGCTGGTAGTCGCCGGTGGGAAGGAGTCTGAAATGAAGGAAGTAAGCATGGGCGTCCCTCAGGGTTCGATGTTGGGACCACTTCTTTTTTTGGTGATGATCAAGCGACCTTGACTGTATTCCTGGAAGAACAATAATCTCACGCGGATGACACGACCATCATGTCTAGGTGGCAAGTTTTGGGTTGGCGAGGGAGCGGATGGAGCTGGCCTACAGTGAAGCTAAGTCTTGGTTTCAGGCAAATGGATTGGTGCTGAATGAGGGAAAGACGCTGGCGGGGAATCTTCACCCTGAAGAGGAATGAGGAGCAGGAAGTGGCCAAGTTGTTGGGTTTTCATCTCAGCCCAAAGTTGGACTGGAGTGTGCATATCGAGTAGTTTTGAAGAGACTAAGTAGAGTAACTTTCTTGTTGAGGCTGACTGAGACAGTGTAACTCCTGAGTGTGTGAGGTTTGCCTATTTTGCTTCCCACAGCATTCTTGCGTATGGGATCCTCCTTTGGGGTCATGCAGCTTGAAGAAACAGTTTTTATTAAGCAGAAAGAGGCTGTTGAAACATTTCAGGAGTTACAAACCAGCAGGAACACTGTAAACCAATGTTTAAACGGTTAGGGGTGATGACTGTTCCCTGCCTGTATATTTTAGCCTGTCTGTGCTGGTGCAAAGAGAGAGCATGAGCTTGAGACCAGGACTGACATTCATGAACATATACGAGGACGAAAGGATGACTTAAATGTCCCCAGATTAAGATTGGCTAAAAATGTCAATTCCTTCGAGTATGGCTCATTTAAACTGTTTAACAGTCTGCCGGAATCCTTCAAGACCTGCAACCTTGCACAGTTCAAGAACAAAATCAAGAAAGTGTTAGTTGAGGAGGCTTTCTACTTGATAGAAGAGTTCGACGAGTTTATGGTGAGCAGTAGATGTTCAAGCCAGCCACACCGCCAATAAGTTAAGTAAAAGTCTCTTTTTTGTGTGCGCGTGTGCTCCAAAATAGTTTTTTTGACAAGGCCCATTCCAGTCTACTGGTCAACGGCTGCTCTCATCAAGGTATCAAGGTAAGGTATCCTCGGACTTCATCATATTAATTAGGAGTGGGCCGATACCGATACTCAAACGTAGTCGATACCAGCTGTATCAAGGTATTGACGATACCCGATACTTCCTGAATTTGGATTTGATATCGATACTGTTGAACATATCAAAGTCGTGATTTTGCCGCAGGTGCTAGCGGGAGTCACGAGATTGTCGTTAACGGTAACGATAAAGTGTTATGTTTTATTTTAAGCCCATTAGGGGTATCGCAAATGCTTTTACAGTATCGATATAGCTACAGAGAAATTCTGGTATCGGCCCATCCCTAATATTGATAAATTTCCGACTTTCCAGGTGATTTTGACCAAATTCCATACTAATTCCAGACTTTTTCAAAACTACTTGACACTTAGGCTGCAGATAAACCATACGTATTGAATGTTATGTGGAAGTATGTTACCTCGTCAATGAAGAGGACTCCGGGCACGATGTCGGCTTTGCCCTCTTCTCTCCACTCGTCCACCTTACTGTTGATCTGTTCCCTCACTTCCGACTTGATCTCTCCCGTGTCACCTGGCAACCAACACTCAACCCGTTGTACATCAAACAATAAAAATGCCTTTCATTCAAGCGTTTCTCAGTACAATATCTGGTTTTCGGCAGATCTCGTACATATAGATGTGGAGGTGGTCGGCATCTCTTACTGACAAGTTGAGCAAAACCTGTCACTCACAACGCTCAAATTAAACTAAACACCTGCTAAAAGTAAAACTACTAGTGTGATTTCTTCTTTTAACCCTTTGAGGTCGCGTGTCGACTATAGGTCAACGCTTGGATGTGCAGTATAGGAGACAATTGAAACTGTCTCTGATGGGAGGACTACTACATAACACTAGGCCCTAGCAGAGAAGAGCGAAACTACCACTCCCTCCCCTCCTCGGCAACTCAAGTGTGAGTTTGACCGCCCGACAGCCGGTGGTTTAGTGGTTATAGTGACGGACAGCTGGCCCCTGTCTGTCTGGCGTGAGTTGGAATCCCACCGGTGCGCTCTGGTGCGGTGCAATGCTAGTTATTGGATCATGCGGTGCGGGGCCACAACCAGCTGAGGATCACTGAAGAGAAAATGGCTCATCAAATCAGTGAGGCGGGGAGAATGGCACTTTTGAGCTTAGGGAGGCTAAATCAGCTTAGAGGTGTGGTTCAATGACTGGTAATGCACCATACCAGAGAGGGGTTTTGCTAAAATTTTGCTTACAGGGGACTGGGGAAACCCATACGGGAGGCTTTTTACGAAAATTTAAAAATAAAATGAGACCTCAAAGGGTTAATAGGCCTACACAAAAGAATTTTCCCACAGAGTTTTATGGTAAGAATAATGATTTCTACATTGAGAATTCAGTATTACTTATTCCATAAGGTAAAGCCATTTTGAACAGAAAATCACTTAACAAAGTGCAAAGTTTTAGGTTGGTCAAAGAGTTCTAAAACGTGGAAATCTTTTCTCTGACGCTTCCAGTCATTAGTGCTGCTGCATATAAAACCATAATATTTAGTTTGGTTATAAAATATAGCTTTAATTACTGAATATTGAGTACTAAGTTTTTATGAAAAAATGGAGTTTTTGGTTTGGAAATCCAAAATGTTTTGATGACGGAAGTGAAAGTTAAGTGTATATATGCAGCAGCATCAATACATCTATGCTTCCAGAGAACAAATTTCCACATTTAAGTAAGTTAACGTGCATAAAACATTGTTTGTGGTTATTATCCAATGTTATAAGCGGTACTCAGAGATAGACTTGCGGCCGCTGGTACGGTTGGCAGGAGAACGTACCTGAGAAGAGGGCGAGGAAGCCGTGAGTGCGGGAGTTGATGACATCCACCTCGTGCAGAGTCACTGTGTGAACCACCTCCTTGCGCTTCTGTAGCTCTCCCTCCGGACACTGCACGAACCTGCGTCACACACACAATCTTTAGTAATCACAGTGCATTTGCTCTACTACACCTATTTATTACTAATTAACAATCATATTATTTTAAGAACTTGACTGAAAAAGTCTATCTTCTCTTGATTTTGAAGAGTTTCTGATTCTTACTCGGTCCTAAACTCTTGCTCTTGTAGAGTTCTACTCTCACTGCTCTCTCGACATATGAAAACCACCAGCATCTTCAACAACTGACTTGCTCCCCATATCACATCAGTCCTAGCTGTGCTAAGGAGTGCAATAACACAGTTCATTAATAATAGTTTTTAAACAGATTCTTATGAAGTGTTGTCAGTGAAATGTGCCTGACCTGGTCTGAGCGCCGGTAGCGTCGTAGTCTCGTGCCCGAGTGAAGGATCTGCCGAGACGAGAGATCTTGCCGGTAGCCTTGTCTATCGTGATGATGTCTCCAGCTTGAACCTATTATCAACACAACATTCAGCGCAAAGTTACGAGTATTTACTACCAATTCAGTTTTTGTGGGCCTGTGGAAACTTAGTCTTGTCATTGATGCCAATTGGTTGAAATATAATTAATTCTTTGTTTGAAGTTTGTTGATGTTAAATGTTATTACAGACATTTTTGATTGTTTTTGAGAGAACAAAAAGTACACAATGTTTCTAGATCTGGAATCTGACCCTGTCTACAGGTGAAAAGTAACTTAAAACCGAACATTAGGAAAAGAGCTAGCCTACAGTAATCAGCGCAAGCTGACCAGTCACCCACCACCAAATAACCTTAATTTTTTTGGTAAGCTTGCTCTGATTACTTTTAAGCTAGATCTTTTCTCAATATTTTAGGTTACTTTTCACCTAAATTTCAATCAGGTACTTTTGTTCACTTCAACGATAAAACTGCATAATAATATTTTAACTCGAGAAGTGTAGCTAACCACCTAATGTGTGATGTTACGTACCTTTTCCTTGGTAAGTGACTCTATCATCTTGGTGCCCAGGTCGTAGATGGTCTCCATGTCTGTTGTCTTCAGTGTAAGTTTGCCGATCTTGGCTCCCACTCCTGTCGCCGGCCTCTCCACTTGAATCTCCACCACCTCACCCTCTATAATCTCTGTCTCCTCTCTGAAACACCCAAACACACCATTCAACAGGCACTCTTAACTAATTAACTCCCCTTCAAATTTCTTTCCTGATTTGTGCACTTTTGAATAACTACGTTTTGCATCTTTATTTTTTTTGTATTCTAACAAGTTTATTAGAAAAAAAACAACTTTCATAAGAACTTTTGAAATGTCATCGATAATACCGTATTTGTTTTGAGAGGTGGGATTAACAAGTTATTTCAGCAGTCTATTCCACATAGTGCCGTTTCCCTCCTTTGAAAACCTGAGTTCAGTTTTCCCTTATGACACTTTTCTTTTTTTAGCTTCTTATATTTTACCAATGTTTATTGCGCTCAGCGATACTTTCCTTGCACTTTTTTAGCTCCGCAGCTTGTTTTAAATATTGCAGTTTGAGTGGACACCCTGAATAATATCAGTTTGCATGCAGCTCTCGGTCGAGCTCCCGTGTATTTGTTTCAGTAATGCGTCTTTTTTATCGTCAGTGTGTGTGTGTACTGTGAACTTTGTGTTAAATGACCTTTAGTGTGACGTGTCACCATGGTGATAAAGATATGCCTTTGAGGATGAGATAATTCTCGAAACGCGTCGGCAAATAAACGACTTGCATCGCTGGACAAATGTAAGTTGACTTCAAGGGCATCCCAGAAACCACTTACAATCATGAGAATAATATTAGTTTCAGGTGCTCTGCTAATTACCACCAGTGAGAATCTGACTGGTATTTTTACCTGTGCAGATAACCTGATACTGGGGCACAGCAAAGAGAGATCATGTCAGCTAGGTAGGTTTTTGGCTACTCAGTACAACATTTCCTTTCTATGGATCAAGAGAGTGACTATCTGGAGGTGCGCTAAAGAGGGTTCACTCTAGAGTCGATTGGCTGAAGAGAGAGTGAACATTATTGGTCGGTTACCTCCTGTTTGGATCTAGAAGACTGTGAAGTAGTTTTGAGACAGTCGGTTTAGATGGCTAAGGATAAAAAGCAAACCCCCCATCCTAGTCAAAGGCCAAATCAGTCATCCAAGCTTGATGCTAGCAAACCCATTCCCTTCCTTACCTTGTTCCACATCCTTCCCTCTCCGCTGGCTAGCACAACAAGCCTAAAGGCTGAGTTTGCCCAGCTAAGCTGACAGCCCGTGTGGCTAAGCCAATCATTTAACAAAAAAGACAAAAATACTCTGCTAATTATTACAAGTTTGTGGCCTACACTACTGACTTGATTCTGACGCCGATGGACTTGCGGATGGCCTGAGTCAGTGCTTCCGTCTTGCTCATCTCCAGACTGTAGATTTCACTGCCGGCCATGCTGGTGAAGGGAGTGTCGGGTCCCAGAGCTTGAGCCAGCCCCATTGCTATGGCAGTCTTGCCTACAACACAACATGTCAGGTAATGTCCCGTGCTTAAGTAATGGTTTCAGTCCTGTGATATATTCTGAAGGCTGTTGCTAACCTATGTACTTTGTGAGGTCTGTCTCACCATATACTTCTTATCGACAGATTGGTGGGAGTAACCATGTCTCTCGTAAAATAGCTATACTATTGCCAGACAAATTCAGAGCTGTAATAGTTGACTAAAGATGGTAAGCTCAATGTGCATGAGTGCTCTTCTTTTATCCCTTTGAATTGTTATTTGTTTAACATGTGCTGTGGCAAAGTCTCTTTTATTAACTGTCTAGGATTGTTAGGCGTACCTTGGAACTGAAGTAAGCCGTTTGAGGTTATGTTGGTTCGATTCCCACCTTGAAGGCGAGTTTGAATTCTGCAGCAGTTTAAGTCTGTACTCTCCTGTAGAGTCAATAATTACACTCCCCATTATTACCTCAGTTTGAACCGATAACTCTTTTCGGATTTAATTCAAATCCGATGAAACATTCCATGAGCCTATATTGTTCTAAAAACAAATGAAATATTAAAAAGTAAAACAGAGAAGACTAAATTGTAGGCTACTGACCTGTGCCTGGTTGGCCGGCTAGGAGGACGGCTCGGCCGGCTATCTTGCCTTCTCTCACCATCCCGAGTACAATACCGGCCGCTCTGCGTGCCGACAGCTGACCCACCATGCCTTGTGACACCTCACCAACAAACAACAAGCAAGTACAGCAACCTCACCTTAACCCTCAAGGCAATAATAACCTTGCGAGCATTAGGTAAAACCAAATGTCTTGATTTACAAATATCTGCGGCCCATTTCAAAGTTATATTTTAGGCCTAACAGGTAAAAGAATTTCTTAAAAGAAATTATTAAGGTAACAAATAAATCACTGAGATTTTTAAGTACTTTTTAAATGTACTGTATATTTTTTGTTTTAGGATTATAGTTTAGCCATTCTTCCCTTACAATACTTAGTAATGTAATGTTAGAAACAGCCATTAAAACAATGAATTTTGTATAAAATTACACTAAATATTTGTAATCATCTCCATACAACCACAGAACACAACATTAAGTAAAACATTGAAGGTATTTACCGGTCTAGGGTCAAGTCCATCGTCGAGCCCCAAGCCTCGAATGTGAGAGTGAGCTCCAATCCGCTCGATCTTAGTGATCTCTCGCACTTCTTGCACCTTAGCTGCTGCAACTGCCTACAGTTCAACACATAACTAAATATCTGATCCGCAACTGCAAGCCTCACTTACTGTTCAACAGTCCTACGCTAGGTAGGCTACTTAACAGTAAGATGATCTAACGCTCAAGGTTAAGCTTCAGCATAAAGATAACATCAACAGTTTCATTTCCTTTTTTACTTTACAAAGTTATAATTCCAACTAAGATAAGAAATGTGTACTTTTAAGTTCTACACATAAAAACGTCGGTAGAGTTAGGCAAACCTACACCAAAATATGGCTGAGTCTTTCTTCCGTTTCGCCCGGACTGACTTTAATAGCTACAACTTTGATAACCCTCATATCCAAAACTGTAAGTCAGTACGTGAAATAACAAAGTTGGATAGTTCTCAGCCTTATTAGATCGAATAATATTCACCGACCTAAGTAAAAATACCGGTATAGTTGGGCTTATACTATTGTGTATGCCTATCTAACCACGCGTAGAGGAAACGTTGGTTCTCCGCTAAGAAACATACTGCGTTTGCAAGGTAATACAAACGATAATTGTAGGCATTTTATTCAACGTGCAAAATTAATGGTTAATTACTATGTTATGATGAACAAAAATAATTCGAACAGATAAAATAATGCATATAAAATACTCACCGCCATGCTTGTGGCGTTTAGGTTTACTAAACTTGATGGACGCGTTTTTCTCTCCTGATTTGTTTGGTCGATGAAGTCCGATGGTGGGGTATTAAATGATCGAAGTTCAACAGATCGAACGTGTTTTTTCGTCTGTTTTGCTGGTTCAAATGTTCGAAAACAGGCTACGCTCAAATGATCGAAAATTTTGGTGTTCCATCATGATCGAATGGGAATTTGTCCCCGTATTATCCCTGCATTACCCTGTGAACTATTTTCACTCACACATCCCTTAAAGTATCAATTAAGCTCAAAGTAGGTTAGAAACTTGGATATTGGAAATTAGTAGGTAAAGGTCACAGAGTATTTATTTATTATTTATTCTATTTACTATAGGATAGTGGCTCATATATTTCATAATTTATATTTTCTAGTTATTGTTAATGTTCCACACAATTTTATATTTTTCGGAAATAAATTAAGATATAGAAATAAAGATTTTACAGAAAGTCGGCGACTCGGTGGTCATCTACTACCTGTGGGGACTATAGACTAAACAGCTAGGAAGATTGCTGTCCATTTTCTTCCTCATTTTAATCATTGTTTGTAATCTAGTCGAATATAACAGAAACCCTACATTTTCAGGCTCATGTTATGCATGTTTGTAATGGTTTACCTGCGGCTGCAAACTTTAAAAACGCCCATTATACTGTAAATGGTTATATGTCAGCGGGGCCTGATCCGCGAGAAAACATGAGCCTTAGGAAGGACAGCAACGATAGAGTGAGCGCGGGTCCAACTCTGAATACCACTTTTATAGCATTGAATAAAATCATTAGCTGCAGAAATATAATTAAAGTCAATAATTATTAAGTATTCTAATAAGTATTTTAATCCTGTAGTATACTGCAGTTATAAACAGCGCAGAAGTAATGTACGCAGATATGACGGGCAGTATACAGTTGGATGGGGCAATAGGGCCTGTAACAGTGTTTGTGTGCATGTCTGCGTCATTGAGAGCGCTGGTTCATTATTAAACATAAGACATAATATTTTGGAAAATAATTTTATTTATTTTAACAACTCAAAAATTGTACAGCATTTTTCTTCCTAACAGTGTTTGGATTAGGTGGATTTTCGGATAAGCGGGGTTCGCATTAGCGGGACTTTAGTGTAATAGGGATTTCAATCAGCCAATCATTTACCTTAGATTTAAATCTTTTGAAAGTTATTGACCAGGCCAATAAACAAACCTAACCTGAAATGGTCAAACCTAAAGCTATGGTTTCCGGAAAGGTTTACCATATATTACGACCGTAATGTAGCAGTGAACGTAACCGTGACGGTGGACAACACAATATTTAAACATATGTAGATAAAACAACTTTTGACATGTTTATTTTAGATAATTATTATATCTGGTTTAGGTATATAGTAATGGGTAAGCTACTTTTGTCTACAAAAAAATATGTGTCACCTGGCGAAAACCCTTAAGTAGTGTTCACCGCTACTTTACGTCCACCATTTTCTGAAACCACTCTCATCTATTGAAAACAAAACTCACCGTCATATAATGGCTGTAATGTAGCGTCACCGCTTTCTAGGAAACCATACTGAACGCTGAACCAGATTGATCAAAATATCATGTCATTGTGCACCTGAAAACAGTCCATACACCATTGACTTTGTTGACAAGATCACTACTGGTGCGCAGCAGTAAAAGTGATTGATTATTGGGATAAACTAGGCCTTTAGCGGCTCACTCTTCCTTCATAAACATGAACCTAACCATAAATAAAATAAGTCTAATCTAAATTGAAAATACATCATTTAAAACCTTTACTACTGAGGTGTAAAAGCTAGGCTAGTCCTACTAGTCTACTACTCGATAAGTTATGCACGTACTAGGCTTGCCAGGTTAAAATATTGCGTTTACATTACTTGACTTTACACAATCATGACCATACAATAAGCCTAGCTTAATAACAATATATATTTGCTTTGACAATAAAAATATTGAGTCACAAAACACAAATTACAAATAGAAATGAAACAATTCGCACTCACTCACACTAAAAGTAATCGCAAATAATATTTACCAATCTAATTTTGTAACTGCTCTATTAAAATGTATATATTTACATTTCTTTAGTAACAAATTAGCTATTTAGCGTGTATACAAATTAAGATCGATAATTATATTTCATTATTCTATTTTATTACAATATCTTATAGCAAAATATTTTAGAACTATAAGCAATGCATAATTCCCTTTTGTGGTACCGTTTATCAGCTTTCTACCTTCTTTTTACCCCAACCGCTACTCGCCATTTTCCTAAAAATCCCGCCTTCTGAGTTTGTCCACCCAATTCGCGTTATGTTCAACAGATCGAAGGTTAAATGCCCGAAGTTTAAATGATCGAAATTCGAACTGTTGAACTTCGATCTGTTGAGCCCCTACCGTCCGATGATGAACACAGAGATTACCGCGAGTTTTATCTGTGTTTATTTGAAACCATTGATTTTAAATGTATATTTAAAGTCAATGTTGAAACTTTGATTTGTGGCACCGATCACTCCTAAAGGGTATTTTAAGGTGAATTAGAATATGAAACGAATGGTGAATTTAATGAATTTTTTGATGGATGATGAGATCGTAAAAACCAACACTTTACATAAACAAACAGGCAAAGCTGAGGCCGAAGGCTGAACCGAAGATTTGAGCTAATGAACAGCTGTAACTTCTGTGGTAATACGAAAATTCGCTTTACCCATGCTAGTGGCGCTTCAGTGCTTGGCTGCGTGTCGGCCTAGTTTACTTTTAAAGTAAAAAACCCCATTGAATTTGGGTTGTGGGATTAAATACTCAGTTGTAGGATCTATTTTCAATATAAAATTTTAAAACTATTTAGAAAGTAGGTTTTCAGGCATAAATATAAAGTATTTAAATACTGCACATTAAATTAGTCATTTCGAATTGTACGAATTACAAAATGTATAAACGCATCAATTTGAAGTATCATTAATAATAATGAAAAAATACGGTAAGTCTTAACATTGACTTGTTTTAGAGCGTAAAGACTATGAATACCGACACGTGTTAGTGTTGATTGCTTCTCAGCAGCACTCGGAGCAATATTATTACCTACATTATTACCTTATTACCTCCCCCTGAATCGGTGACCAGCTCTGCTGGATGGATAGCGTCAATTAATTTAAAATCTATATACACTATTTACAAGTTGGCAAGCCTAGAACTTTTCGACAAGGAATTCGCCCAGCGAGTAAAATGGCCTTGCAAGTAACCAAGTCTTCAGGCTGCTCCTGAACTCCGCAGGTGACGAGTTCTTAATATCCACCGGTAAGTTATTATACATTCGCAGAGCGATGTATATATATAATATACTTCTTGGAACAGATATTCGTAGTTACGGGACAAGATTCAAAAAAATAATTTAGTAGAAGGCAACATAATAAAGAGTTTATGAATCATTGGTGACTTTCAAGGGAAGCATCATTTTTAATAAATTACCAAATAATTTTAAAAATTATGAAAACACCAGCGGATGTTTTTACAGAACGGATCCGAAGCAGAGCTCGTCACTCTGGTGGTGCGGGTTCGATCCCCGCAGTCACCACTTACAATTTGTAATGTGATAATACAAATGACGCTAGGTAAAGGTCGAGGCTGAGTAACAGCGATGACTTTGTAGTCCTAACTTCGCCTCGTTAAACAAGACATCCAAAAACCTTTACCTTTTTATTTTTTACATCCAAAAAATATTTTGAAAAAATATAAACTTATTTAACTAATATCTAAATCCTTCTACACTAAGGATTAGTTTTATGAAAAATGCAGTGCGCAAAAATAAGTATATAAAACGCAGTAAAATGAAAACTGTAAGATGGCAGGCTCTCCTAGATTTAGACTCAGATGTAAAATTAGTTTTGTTAATTTTTACACATAGAAATGTACCACTACAAGTATTATTATACTTAATAAAACGGGATATTAGGAAAACAATACATTTTGGATGTTACTGTCAAAAAACTCTTCTACTTTATAAAACGGATGGTCCAACAGCCATATGTGCACAACGGATTTGAAATGGTCATAGGAGGCATTATGGGAGGAAGGATGTAACTTATTAAACAACTTCATGCTTAGGGTTTCATAGGAACATTTGGTTTTCTTCAATCTGGAGTATGGAATATGAATTTGGTAGGAATTCCTGGTTTCATGGGAGTGTACATGTTCATTCAGAGTGTATTTCGGTATGTTACTTTTAGCAAATAGAAGACAGTAAAAATGTACAAATTAACAACAGTAAGGATTTTATCACAGACAAATAAAAGGTCTACAGTGTTCTAAATAATGAGCATTATTGATAATTCTCACAGCTGTCCTTTGAAGAATTAAGACTTCTTTGATACTGCTTGCATTGCCCCACAATAAAGACCATAGGTCATAATACCTTGAAACAAAGCAAAATAGACCATTTTCATGTACGGTTTCTCCACACGGTGCTGTAATTTGAACAAAAGGTATATAATCCTACTTAATTTTTACATTGTTTACTTGGAAGCTCCATGTTAACTCAGTGTCTAAGTTATTCCTAATAAATTTACTGTTTTACAATCTACATTACTCTTTAATGAAAACACAATTTGTTGGGTTTTTCTAAGTTCGCAACATTAAATTTGCTTTGTACCATTCATTTGCTTCCTGGATCATACTACTTAAATCATTTTCACTGGATTTTTCTTTGGAAGCAAAAATGTGACGTCATCTGCAAACATAACTGACCTGTAATTTACATTACACTCTAAATCATTTACCATTACAAGGAACAATAAAGGCCCCAGTACTGACCCCTGTGGTACTCAAACATTACCTCAGAAGAGTTAGAGAATTTGCCATTTGCAAAATAATTTGTTGACGATTACTGAGGTAAGATAGAAAAATGATTTTTGCTTTTAAAAAATAAGTATAAAAAAACGCAGTAAAATGAAAACTGTAACATGACAGGCTCTCCTAGATTTAGACTCAGATGTAAAATTAGTTTTGTTAATTTTTGGAACACATAGAAATGTACCACTACAAGTACAGTATTATTATTATTGCGCTGCGTCGTTTAAAAAATACTTCAGCAACACTTTGATGGCAAAATCATTTTACAGCACCCACGAGTTTATGGCACACGTCTGGGATAACGCGTTATAGAAGGCGAGTAATTGACCACGTGACCAGCTGCGCGGCGATGCTTCAATGCAAGGGTTTACGGCGGCCTTTTTTCACCTTTAAAAATAATGTTTACATTGATAAACAAATCATATACTTGGAAACTAGATGAGTTTTCTGACACACGCGCGTATTTTTGACATTATGCTTTTTAAGTGTACAAAATGGAGTTAAAAAACACTAAAATTTGGTAAATTTCAAACGATTTATGAAAAATTGGCTCTATAAACGTGTCAGAAACCTACTCTAGTTTCTAAATACATCAGACTTATAGATATAAAAGTTATTTTGAAGGTAAAAAAAGGGCCGTTTTAAACCCATGCAAGCGATTGACAGTTAGACCGCATCAGTTGAAAAAAGACCCACTTTTAGGCAGCTTTTATATGCGCGGTGTCATGTGTTCCTTGAGCGGAATTCAACGTTTATCTGGGGTTTACCACTGAGGCAGCCCCTAAGTGTGGGACATTCTAATGAATACAGGTTTTTTTGTATGCAAGAGACCAGGGAGTGCATCAAGTGGACAATGTTTCCCAAAAACAACTAGCGATCACGATGTTTCCAAAATTTACTTATTTGAAATAAAGTACATATTTTTTTAAATAAAATCTAACTATTCCGGTTCACAACGCGTCAAAACATTAGTGCTGTGGAGTACCATCTTCAGTCACTGATTGGCTGAAACTGAGATACTTGCTGTCTGCTATCCTATTGGTCACAGGGTCGCCAATGGAACATGGATGTCAACTGTCGATGTTCTCATTGGCTGTCACACAATCGAAAAGAACTTTTCAGGACTGGTTGCCAGCTTGTTTAATGTAAAATGCTGTTTTTAGGGTTTAATTTAATTTAATTTTTAGTTATTTCAATGGTTTCTCGAATGACTCTCGGGTAATAATGCAAAATATTTTGGCTTTGTCAAATTGACAGTTGTGACACTGGCCGCGAAGAGTAGCGCGATGCAGCCGGGGCGCGATGTAGGGAAGGTGGGGGAGGGGTGAGGGTGGTGGGTTACCACCCCTAGCACCCTGTACCGGCCAGTGTGTCCCGTGCCGCCCCCGAGTGTGCAGTGTGTACAGTGGTGCAGTGCAGGACATGTGACACCCTGTATCTCTCTGCACGAGCATGTTCTGGCCATGGAGGAACTCACGCTTCACCAACAGCGCGGTCGCCTTCTTCAACTCCATCAACAACAACAGCAGCAACAACGCCAACAACAGTCAGCCTGGTGAGTTGCTGTACCCGATCCCACCAGTATATAGTGATAAGCGTAATAATGATAGCGCCGCTGGCATGAGTGAAGCGAATTTCCTCATTACCATAGGAGTTACGAGACTGTTACAGCCTCGCTTCGGCCTTCGGCCTCAGATTTACGTGGCCTCTTACTGCACGTTCTACTGCATCATATCACGAAGAAAAAATGTATTTCAAATTTCATTAAAATCGGACCACTCATTTCGTCGCTATAACGAAAAATTAATATTATGGCCGCCATTTTGAAACAACTCGATAGATTTAAGATTTTTATACTCTTTTGGTAGATACCGTCAAGATACACATTTATTTTAAATTTCATCAAAATCGGATGAAATGTACTGTTTTAAACGAATATAAAACCCCTATTTCTTTTAGAAAACTCCCCCTTCTAAATAGGGGTTTGAGGTCTGATCTTTTGGATAGCGAAAGAATTATACTAAAAGTAATAACTAAAATAGTTATAACACACTGAAAGTCTTAACATATGTTGGGGAGATGTGATCTTGTGTTGGGGTCGGGGGTTTAAGGATTAGAATACGATTCAAGCTATGTTGCACTTGACAACGAGGGTAGTTTGCATACTTCTCGAAACGTTGTGTAGTGTTAAACACGACAACCGGTAGAAAGGTCTATCTATTTCTATGTTATTGTAATAACACCGGCATTATGAATTTTCAACAGCTGTTGGCCAAAATGTACCTACTTTACATGTGGCGTATTTTATTTGTGGTTTGTTTTAAAGATGTTCTAAATTAGAAATTCTAATATTGTGCAATTTAATTATAGGACGAAACCCGTTCAATTGTCAAACGTAGACGAGCTGTTAATTTGATGATTAATCCTGCAATCGGACAACAGTGATGAGTTGGTTGAATTGCAGATTAGATTAAATTATTGTTTATGCTCCGAGTTTCATTCCTTCAAAACATCTTTTTTTTGCCTTTTTGGAAGCTGCTCCTACTTTTTGGCATATCAGCTTTTTGTTTGGCTGTCTTTAGTATCACCTGTGGTTTGTGTTACCTCTGCCGGTTGGTTTTGTTAGATGTTAGTAGTGGTTTATCGTAGCTTTCTTTCCTTCTGCAACCTTCGTGAAGGCTTTAAACCCAAGCTACAAGGTTTGTGGGGTGAGGGGGGGGGGGATGAATTTTGCCGCATAGGAGAAGAATTTCTGTGTGTCCTTTTTTTTCTTTTTTATACTGTTTGGTTTGAAGAGTGTCCTTCTCTTATTTATGGGTAGTATAGTTAGGTATTTTAAGTTTCATAGTAGTGCATCTGAGGCTCGGATTTTCTAAACTCTCCTTCTCTTCATAATCTCTGCCCCCAAGACTTTTAACTCTTCTAGTGCCTCTTTGTCTCTAAGAAGAGTTGCAACATTCCAGGGTTGTGTGGTTGTTTGTGAGGTCTTGTCATGAAAGATGTTCCTCAGGTCTTCCTGATAACTGCACTCCAATAGGGCATGCCAAGCTCTATCAGGGTCTTTACAATCGTCACAGAGTGGGCTATCTGCCACGTGGAATCTGTTAAGGTATTCTCTAAATGGCCCATGTCCTGTCAGTATCTGGATTGTAGTATTATCAATATGATTTGGATGCCTCAAAGCTCGCCTTTCAATGATGTCTGGCAGCAGACTATGTGTCAGTCTTCCCGTTGTTGCTGCATCCCATTCTAACTGCCATTGGGTAATGGTCCTGTTCCTTATTTCGGCTTTTGTATCGTCGATTCTTCCTAGGGCCCTCTCTGAGCTGGATACATTCTTTAATTTTCAGGTTTATCGGTAAGTTATTTGTTATGACACAGAGTGCCTGGAGTGGAGATGTTTTGTATGCTCCTGTAGTAGCGATTAGTGCTTGTCTTTGCGACTCCCGAAGGTTCCTCACTATTGCTGAGTGGAAGAGTCGGTGTCCCCATGCCAGTGCTGCGTATGTCATAATTGGCACAAAGATTGATTTATATAGGAGGTTCATGTTTACTGCTTTTATTATGTAGCGTGTTTTCATTATCCGGCCAATTTTATTAAAGAGCGTTCTTGCTTTGACTCCCTGATTTTTAACATGGGGGAGAAAGGTCAAGCCTGAGTCTACCATGATCCCCAGATATGTGTTTCTTCACATTTTGGATTCTCACCTGTTGATACTTAGTCTTGATGACAGGCGGTCTGGCATCCATGTTACCCTTGAGTGTAATACACTTAGTTTTGTTTACGGAAACTGTCATTTTAAACCTCTCCACCCATTCACTTAGTGTTTAAGTGATCTGATTCCCCTTGGCCTCTATCATTCTACGTGTGCTCGCTTGGACTAGGAAAGCAACATCATCTGCGAAAGCCACCACTTCAGTGCCCTCAGGGTAGTCTTTTGTCAGCAAATCATTGAAGGCTAGGTTCCAGAGGAGCGGTCCTAGTACTGACCCTTGGGGGCAGCCAAGGTTCATCACTCTTGTGACTGTCTCGCCATCATTTGACAAAGACACCGTTCTGTTTGTTAGGTACGATCTTATTAGGTACCTCAAAGATTGTCTTAGTGACCGTCACTCTATTTAGGGCTTCATAGATGGTGGTCCACCAGAGGGAGTCAAAAGCCCCACTTATGTCTACAAGGATGGCCACGACATAGCTTTCTTGTGATTCGAGAACTACATTTTTTACCCTCTCTATGGCATCCACGGTACTTCTTCCCTTTCTGAACCCATATTGGGCTTGGCTTAGTCCGTTATTTACATCCAAGTGCTCAGTGAGCCTGTTTGTAACTAATCTTTCATATATTTTGCCGATTGTTGGAAGCAGGCTGATGGGTCGATAAGAGTTTGGTAGTGTCCAGTCTCGATCTCCCTGTTTCTTAATGATTTTTAGTCTAGCTGGTTTCCAGCGGTCTGGGAGTAACCATTTGTCCACGTAACATTAAAAACGTGTTGAAGGATTTCTTTATTTGGTTCATCGAGGTTCTTGTAGATTTCGGACGGTACTAGATCTGAACCTGGCGCTCTCCTTTTCTTTGTTCTATCCAGAGCTACGTTGACCTCTTCCATGCTAAATGGAATCTCTAGGTTCTGGCTTAGTGGAACTGGGAAAACTTCCCTTCTCCGTAAATGTTCTGGGCCATCCGTTTCTGGTGTGTCCAGCGGGACAAGTTTGTCAAGCATGACTTGGAGGTCTCCCTATTGCCAGTAGTTTGGGTGTCTCCATGCTTTAGAGTAGTCATGATGTTCTTATTTCTGAGTGTGGATGCGGCTAGCTTGTAGGCGAAACCGTAGGGATTTAAATTTGCCGATTCCTTAACGAATTCTCTCCAGGAATCTCTCTTGGCCTCATCGATGGCTTTTTTATATTCCTGGCGTTTTCTTCTTAGTCTGCCTTGATAAACCAACTTCATCCTGCATATGCAACAGTTTTGGTATTTCTTGCGAGCTTTCCCGGTCTCCTTTCTGAGTTCCGTAAGTCTTGGCGTCCACCAAGGAACATACTTGTTCCTAATCTTGATCTTTGGAATATTTGCTTCGCAGGTGGGTTCCATTGCTTCTGCGTATCTGTTTATAACATAGTCCGCCTCCTGAACGTTTCCTGCCGAGATCAGGCCCAGATCTCTTGTAAGTGCGCTAATGCCTTCGTTGATCTTAGGAAAGTCAGCTAGCTTCATGTTGTACTTGTTTATTAGACTAAAATCCTTAAGCTGTTTAACCTCGATTTCAAATGTGATAAGGTTGTGATCACTAAGACTAGCGCACTGATGTACTGTCCATCTGTGTACCTTGTTAGCGATCGCATTGTTGCTGATAGTTAAGTCTATGTTTGTACCCGAACTATGTGTCGGTGGCTGGTTCGGTTGATTGTGTATGACAAGGTTTCTCCTCGTACCAAAGTTATTTAGTTCGATACCTTTAGCGTCTTTCCTCCCTACAGAACCACATAGGTGAGTGTGCGTTAGCATCTATGCATATTAAGATGTTATCGTTCGGATTTCCTTCCAGAATCCTCTCTATTTGCATTAAATATGGTCCGATTTCATGGGCATATTGGAAGTATCCTAAAACAATTATTAGGGGACCGGTTGTTGTTGTCAACTTAATGACTTTTGTGTGCGTCGTCGTATAAGTGGCTCGAATTTCGAGTTAACTATAATGCCGGCCATGGGTCTTTCATGAGGTGACTCGTTCCCAATTGTTATGTTGGTAGTCCCCATACTGTTGTAAAGTGCTATATGATTTGTTATATTAAGAAGAAACGTTTAAGTTAAATATCAACAGGGACAATAGATGCAAGCATGTGATTAAAGTGCTTGCTCATATAACCCCTCCCGAGGACGACGAGATCGACAGTCTACAGTACACACCAGGTATGTGCGGTCACATTTCTACCGGGTTACTTTCAGTAGACAGTAATTTATAAAGTAAAGTGTTTAATATCCTTTTCTGACCAAGTCATTGATATCTTGCTTTATAACATTGGCGACGAGGATGGGATTCATCATGTACTGACACCACCCTACCACCCACCATCAAACGGTCTTGCTGAGCGAGCCGTACAGACTGTAAAGGACACGTTTTTGAAACAAATGTTAGAAGATGAAAAGAAAAATATAAAACGCTCTCTACAACATAAAATTGACTCATTCCTGTTTGTGTACAGAAATACGCCACACTCTGTAACCGGTTTAACTCCATCTGAACTTTTCAAAAATTCAAACCAAAAATTCATTTGACTCTATTGAAACCACACTTACATGATCGGATGGAAAGGAAACAGGAAATCATCGTTAACAAGGCTAACCAAAGCAGAGGGAAACTACGAACCTTTCAAATAAATGAGGGAGTGTTTGTTAAAACTGTAAGACATGAACAAATTAATTGGGAACCAGGATTTATAATAAAAGTCATAAGTCTTGTGACTTATTTGGTAAAGTAAATGGGAGGAAACGGTTTTGTTCATTGTGACCATCTGAGGCCAAATGAGGCGTCTGAAGACGTTGAAGACGTGGTTCAATTCCCAAGAGAAATGTTCCAAAGGAAGACTCAAATAATTCCCCTGATAATGAAAGAAGAAATTCACCTAGCAAGCTCAGTCCGCCAAAAAGGAATCAGGAAACGCAAGAAGAAATACAACGATCTCCAATAATATCAAATCAAGAAAGTGAACCAAATAGTGTACCAGAAAGTCCTACCGTTCGCCGCTCTCAGAGGTTAAAAAGAGCGCCCGAACGAATGAACCTATAAGAAGAGAATTAATGATCCTCCCAAATGTGTAAATAGTTAATAGGTTAAAGTGAACTTTTTTTGTTGGGAGGAATTGTTGTAAAGTGCTATATGATTTGTTATATTAAGAAGAAACGTTTAAGTTAAATATCAACAGGACAATAGATGCAAGCATGTGATTGGTTAAAGTGCTTGCTCATATAACCCCCTCTCCCGAGGACGACGAGGAGATCGACAGTCTACAGTACACACCAGGTATGTGCGGTCACATTTCTACCGGGTTACTTTCAGTAGACAGTAATTTATAAAGTAAAGTGTTTAATATCCTTTTCTGACCAAGTCATTGATATCTTGCTTTATAACACATACCAAATCCTTTAATTTGTCCGGCTATGGAATATGGCTCCTGCACCATTAACAGCTCTAAGTTGTAGTCCAATATTAGTTGTCTCGCCTCCAAAGTTGCCTTCATGGAGTTCTGGAGATTGAGCTGTCCCACTTTAATTTTTCGTGACTGATTTACGAAGTGCTCCCTTGAATTGTCTTCAGTGTTATGCGTCATAATCATAGGTCTTTTTGATACGCTCCATTTCTTTTAGGTAGATAGGACACTCTTTAGAGTTTTGAGGTTATGTTTAACCTTGGGTAGTTTTGCATGTATACAGTTTGGACAGCGCCAATCCCACTCCGTTTCGGGGCAATCCTTGAACTTATGCCCTTTTTTGGCACAGTGGCCACAGGTATCTTCTACTGCTTTGCAAAGTGCTGCCAGATGCCCATAGATTAGCATTTGAAGCACCTTGTGCTTCAAACATCTCCCGATACTGCAAACATTTCTAGTTAACTACAATCCTCTAAAAAGCCATTCAAACCATCGCGAATTTTCAAATAATAGAGTCGTGCCGGCGATTGTTCAAAATTTGAAATTGTTGACACTACCGTGCCTCTGTAATTCTCAAACTTGTCTTCGTTTCAAACCAAAATGCGATCCCTTGAGAGTGACACCAAAGACAATTCATACCTACATGTATTGTCTTTGGTGTCACTCTCTTATGAAACTAGAGGGAATGAGAACTACCGGACTGGGAGACACAGAACGGCATTTCACGAACGTTCAACTTGTCAACCGGCTACCAAATTCGATTAAAAGTGCGCCAATTCAAAATATACTCAACGTGGTTTACGAATACTTAATCAAAACGCATTTCATAGTTTGGATGAGTTTATGTATGACTCATGATTGAGAGTACGCACAACACACTGACTGACGCAGGGTGGAACACTCCGAATGAGCGAGAGCAAAGATAATCTTACAGTAAACGAATTGCACATAGATTACCCACTGAGGTCCTGTTCTAGCCCCATCTGCAAACACTCGTGAACTTCGCCCCCGAGGTGCGTCATTCTTACAATGAATTATTCAACTTGTGTGTGCATTATTATTACGATGGCTGAGGCAGGAAAGTCAACATAGTTTGGCAGCCCAAGAACAGGTAGCGCTGCGAAGGAATTATTTTAACAGTCTCAAGTAGAGCCACTGACACGCATGCAAGTTCATTTGTTCGCACGATTTGGTCACATTTAAGTAATCGACATCGGACTCGAGCATGTGGAGCCGAAAGGGGCGAAAGACTGCGAGAGATGGCAGCGCTATCTGTACTTTGGTTGCCGCAACTATGCTGATTTTCCTGCCTCCGCCATGCTCAAGCTACCTACTATAACATAATCTTTGGTTCAACCTCATTCACAAGTTCATCATGGCATCTTGTTTATTCAAAGGGGTTCATTTCATTTACAACTTAGTGCATGGCCTTCTGTTCTTGTACTCGTGCACGCAAATTGATCTTAACCATACGTCACCCTAGAGTTATGTACCATTGGATGATAATAAAATTTGAAATAGAAATAGTTTTAAGCGTGAATTTAATTTAAAAACTATTTAGAACGGTTTAATTTGATCGAAAGCGTTTAAAAGAAAACATCTTATAGGAGAGAAATAAAAGAGATGTGTAGAGTCGGGTTGGGAGGACCCCGATCATAAAACACAAGACATGTTGTAAATCCAATTAAAGGGTTTTGTTTAATATAGTTTGATGCCACAAAAACGATTAATTAAATAGGTGTGTTTTAGAGAAAATTACGGTGGTTTGAGGTTCAAGCATTGGGTGATTTAAAATGCCACAACTCTAGATATTGTATAACAAGGCTAACCCACGACTGTCTCGTAAAAGTTTACGTCTTGTAAGATAAATTTAGTTTGCTATAAATTTAAAGATCCTTTTTAGTGTGGAAAATGCTGAAACCCTGTCTTTGAAAGAAAACTTTTCTCCAAAATGCGGGCTTTTTAAGTACAAAAGTCTAAAAATTCAAATGTAGTGCTGCAGGGACCGAGGGCCTAACCATGATCTGTTTGCAAGAATAAATAGTCATAAAAAGCGTGAATTCCAAAATTACCGTAATATTTGGGGTTTGGTTTAGGAATTTCACATAAGTGTATTAGTAGAGGGCAGAAAATCATTTCGACATTTCGATTTCAAATTTCACTGTTGGGGAAAATGAGGTGAAGCCCTATGTTTGTGAAATTCATAGACTTTGAAAAATTTCACTTTGCACTGAATGAAAATATATCTATTGTGGACAGGGGGACAAAACCCTCTTCATATGAACGTATTATATTGCACTCACAGTGGGAAGGAAGGGGTGTAATGACTCAGGGGTGGGGGAGGGAGGATATGTAAACAGTTGCTCTCTCGCAGGGCAAACATTTCTCAGCTGTTTAAAACACTCTCATGTGTACACAGATTACCCTGCCTCAGCCTAAACCAATTAAGTAGGCATACCAGAGAGTATAATTGGTGAGTTTTAAATGTCCCCCTCCAGCTTAACTTTTGAGCAATTAAATATTTTGAAAACCCCTTTGGGGAATGCTTTATAGGGTTCTGAAGTTTGTTTTGACGTACTTTGCGTCACCCACTCACCACCCAAAAAAAGGTGGGGGCTCTCAAATTTATTAAAGGGTAAAACGAGTAAACAACTTTAGCCTATTCAAAATTTTCTTAAAACGTTTCCTAGTGCAAGATTCTTTCTACTGGGGTCGATTTTTATATAGCCGGTCAAAATAAATCCAAACTTTATTGAATCTTGAGTTATGTGCGAATGGTGGAGTGATTGTTACAGAACCTGTATGTTTGAATGTGGAACTCGATGTGTGTGAATGTTAGGATAAGGACGACTGCCATACAATGTTACACATGTCTACGAGACTACGGCAATAAAGAATTTATTATTATTATGACTTCCGGTAGCCCGATTTTTCTAGCTAACGAACTGAACCGATATATTTACAAAAGGAATTTCATGAAAATCTATCAAAAGATGCGACCGGTAGAGAGTACACACATATGCATATAAAGTGTTGAAAACGTGTTCAGGATCGGTGCTCATTTCATGGTCCCGAGTGTAGGTTTACCATGCTGACTGCTTGAACATCTCATTTTTCCAAAGGAAGTTCGTTAGAAACGCGTTTGTTAGGCTCATGAGCGTTTGTTTCAATGTGTAATGTTTACATTATAAGGACGTTTTAAGTGTAAAATGAATTATCTTGACTTGGCTAATGCAATTGTATTGGTTATTTTGCTTAATAAATGACTTATTGACTTATAAACTTATGAGATCGCTCAGTGTCTCAGTTGACTGCTGCTACTCTAGAGTTCTTTATCAGTTCCAGGAGCGAGTAAGAAAGCAGGATACAACAAGTTGAGCGGAGGAGGAGACTTCCACTGACTTGAACCTAAACCTGACCAAGACCTCCTCTACACACCACCCAGAGTCCGAGTCCAGCAGTGCCTCCGACCTGGACCTGGAGGACGACGAGTTCAGTGAAGACTCGGACTATGGTCAGTTCATGCACACATTATGTTATGGTAGGTAGATGCCATATGGATGAAACGGGAAAATCAACATAGTTTGGCAGCCCAAGCACAGATAGCGCTACGAGGGAATTCATTTTATAGTCTCAAGTAGAGCCACTGAAGCACGCGCAAGTTTTTGAAAATCCCAGAAATCAGAAATCATTTTATTGAGCCAAAATTAACAAACAATGCATTAAAGTCACAAAGATATACAACACTTTCTTAATAATAGTGCATAACTAGTCTATTTACTCGCTATGTACATTTTGAGTTAAGAACTCTTGGACACTGTAACAAGCGAGGTTCAACAGCCGGTTTTGAGCAAGCTCCTGAATTTGGAGATATTTGGTTCCTGTTGGAGGGATGAAGGAGGCTATTGAACAGCATGCCATTGTACACTAGGTGTTTGAGGAGGTTGAGTGTTGAGGCATTGCTAAACGACTGGAATTACGAAAGCTGGGAGTTTGATTGAAAAGTTGAATTTGGATGGGTTCTGCTTGACGAAAGTTAGAGTTTCCAGAATGTAAAGACGGCAAAGTGAGGATTTTTGAATCTCGGAAGTGATCTCTACAGGATTGGCGCCTACGTAAAGAAAAGACAGTCCTCACGGCCCATCTTTGAAGTTTGAAAAGAAATTTCGTCTTTTGGTTCTCGTAAAATAGGTAAAGCATGTAAGTGGGGGTAGCAACACCATAGTAAGCAGCCAACAAAACATCTTCGTTGGCTACGTTCCTAGGTTTTCTCAGTACGAAAATTCCTGAGCTGAGCCTCTTTGAGACGTGATCAATGTGACGTGAAAACTGAGACCTTCATCCAGCACCAATCCTAAAATTTTACACTCCCACGATTTGGTCACATTTAAGTCATTGACATCGGACAAACTCGAGCATGTGGAGCCTAGGGGGGAGAAGACGGGAAGATACGGAGCGTTTGCAAAGCTATCTGTGCTTGAACTACCGCAGCTATGTTTGATACTCCTGCGTCAGTCACGCGACATCTTTGCCAAATTTACCAACCATAACATTATTCATATCAACATAAATCATTTTTGTTAAAATTTCTGGAAATACCCAAGTAGAAACACCTATTTAGTACGCCAGAATGCTAGAGCACTCTTTCGTTCTTCGTCGACTTGAAAGAACTGTAGTATTATGAAGGCAGTTAAAAAGGCGGCTAGAACTCTTTACTTGGAACGAGAATGTGGTTCTAGATTCCAGTGACTTACAATATAACTTCTATATTATTATTATTCTCTACAGACGTCCATTACTAAGTTCAACAACTAACCCCATCTTGGTTGTCATGTCACTTCACACTACACTACAAACATTACGGCATAGCTTTCCCTACCTATATGACCTTTGTAGGCGTTCTATTCTCTGTGCTAAAGCTCTTGAAGTATGGAAATTTTAATTGTGTTGTATCTAGATTACCGGTGGGGTCTAATCTAGGCAATGCGATTCGGTCTTATTTTCAGCCTCACATATATTGTTCAAAATTCTTCCTTATTCACGTAGCACTGCATGCCTCGTAAAGTTAATGTAATAATTCAAGTCCTAATTAGAGAATACGTTTAAGATTTCTAACTCTTATGCTTTCACGGCCAATGCTAGCTCTTTCAGTTTACACCGCATCAAAACATTATAATAATTAGCTTGAAATAGTTACTACCCGAGAGTCATCCGAGAATATATTAAAATTATTAAAAATGATAACAAGTTCAACAAACATTCTAGAAGCTGGCAACCAATCCTGAAGAAGTCCTTTCGCCACAGCCAATAAAAACATCAAAAGTTAACATCACTGCGCCATTTATTTTATTTTTTATTGTCAAACAACAAAATAATTTGCACAAATAATTTGACACTCGTCAAATAATGTTTCATCAATACATATTTATACATTTATGTCTTTTATTAAAACTACATAACACACAACATAAGCTACATACATAAACAAGTTTCTACTTTTATTTTCTTATAATTATTAACTACAGTCTTGTTTCAAATAATTCTTTAACTGTATAAAACTCTTTTGCTATGAGCAATGCTTTTAAAGTACTTTTGTACTGATTTATGTTTGGTTCATTTCTCAAAAGCAAGGGCAGATGGTTAAACATTTTTATTGAGTTGTACATGGTTTGATTTTGAAAGAATGATGTCTTATGCCGAGGGATTGCCAACTAATTAGACCGTCGAAGGTTGTATTTTGAATTGGGACATGGTGGAAAAATATGTGAATTTAATTTCAAATAGGTTAAACTAAACTGTTATAAATGTAAATACTTAGAAATGTCATTGCCCCTAAAAATACCCCGACAAGACGCGCTTTCTCTCAGCCCTAACACAATCCTAATGGCCCCTTTCTGGGCTTTAAAAACTAGTTTTGTTACAGAGTTCTCTCTTCCCCATTGGCAGCCCTGTGACCAATAGGATAGCAAAGAGTATCTCAGTTCCAGCCAATCAGTGACTAAAGATGGTACTTTACACTGATACCGAAATATTTCAAGCCAATTATTATGATGTTAGACGCAATGAGAACCAAAAGAACTTGAGTATAAGTTAAAGATTGACTCATTTGCTTGGACAATAAATAACAGCCAGCTGAGTTGCTCCAAAGATAATGTTATGGTAGGCAGATTGGGCATAGATGCCACGTGGCTGAGGCAGGAAAATCAACGTAAGCCCTGTGCTTGGGATGCTGAACTCTGTGGTTTTCCTGCCTCAGCCATTTATCACCCATGCGTAATCTACTTACCATAACATAATCTTTGGTTGTTCTGACACTGGCAGAAACTCGGGTGAACACGATGCAGAGGTTTTGTGTTTGCTCAACAATTAATCAACTGGAACTAATGTACAACTTGTCACCAACATGTTTGACCCGACACGCTCACTGGCTTCAAATATTGCATCTTGTATTCATCCTTTAGTTCGCGTTGAAGCAAAGATAATGTTATGGTAGGTAGGTTACGCGTAGATGTCACATGGCTCAGGCAGGAAAATCAACATAGTTGCGGCAGCCCAAGCGCAGATGGCGCTGCAAGCTCTCACCGGCTTATTCCTCCTCGGTACAACATGCTCGAGTTTGTCTGATGTCGATTACTTCAATGTAACCAAATCGTGCTTGCGTCAATGGCTCTACTTGAGACTCTCTCGCAGCGCTATCTGTGCTCGGGCTGCCGGAACTACGTTGATTTTCCTGCCTCAGCCATTCGCATCTATGCGCTATCTAGCTATTATATCACAATTTTTGGCTAAACTTCACAAATTAGAGCAACAAGTTGCGAAAGAAATTCGCTTCACTCACACCAGTGGCGCTCAAGCGCTTAACTGCAGGTTGATCTGGTTTTCAAAAGGATTTTTGCAAAAGGTCCGGCCGACAATACGTCATCTGATCGTTGTTTGAATTACATTAGGGCCGGTAAAAATCCGTTGTCGATAAATGTAAAGTTTCCCAACTTCTTTCTTGAACTTTTGTTTTGGTCGGAAAGTATTGGTAACTAATTCGTTCTTAGTTCGCAATTATTCCAAATGTTGTCGAATTTTTAATATTTTAAATAATAACATACAGTTGGTAGGTAATGAGCATTACGTCTGAAACCTCAGTGGCAATGAATGACAAGGTTTATATGTCAATGACTCTCGACATGTAGATGGTGCGGGGTGCGGGGTGTGGGGAGACGTTATTGCGCTCCTCAGTCACGTACCCAGAGCTGAACCTTTCATCCTGAAAACATCTCCACAAACCCGACGTGACCCATTTACATATCATCCACTCACACTGCAAGGTGCAAATCCATACCAGGCCGACACGCAGCTGTAGAGTTTCCTTTGCAATATGTTACACGCTCACAGCTCTCGACAAATACACGATTTGGTCACATTTAAGCAATCGGACAAACTCGAGAATGTCGAGCCGAGGGGAAAAAGACAGCAAGAGAGACAGTGCTCAAAGCGTTATCTGTGCTTGGGCTGCCGCAACTGTGTTGATTTTCCAGCCTCAGCAATGTGGCATCTATGCCCGCTCTACCTACTATAACAATATCTTTGGTTACACCCTGTGATCTGTGATTGGTTGGTTTGGTTTCAGACGAGGCTCTCACTTGCAACGTGTGTGACCGAAGCTTTAGCAGTCCGAGACTTCTGTCTCAACATCAGCAGAAGAAGCGACACTTTGGGTAAACATCTTTCACTCATAACTGAATTGTGTTTAAACCGGTTAGAGAATTCACAAAACAATATGAATCTAAGCTAACGAATTCCCATGAACGTTTACAGCGATAGTATCAATATAATTTACATAGAACAAGTGTAAAGATGAACCTTTAAGTAATTGAAGTACATCGATTGATGTCTTAAAATTACGCCATTTACGATTTTGAACCTCCAAATTTGAGTAACTGCCTCTTAAACCACTTCCATGATGTGTTCATGTTCAAAATATGAGGTCTTTTGTCCTGAAGAGCCTTTTCGATAGTGCCACAGCCAATGAGAACGTCGACTGTTGGCATCCCTAGTAGCTCAGTTTCAGCTAGTCTGTGACCGAACTATCTCAAGCTAATTACGATGTTATGACGCAGGTGCTCAGCTTGTGACAGTCTGTTCCACACTCTGATGTCTCTGGAACATCACAAGGAGGAGTTTGAGCATTGGTCAGGTGATGAGCACATGCTTCCTCCCTGCAGACACTCTGATGAGTCCAGTGAAGAGACTAGCGAGGAGATGGAGAGACTGCTGTAATTACGTAGAGAGACTTTAGCTTCGGAACTGTGAATCTTGGAGTCCAATTGATCGGTCCATGAGCCCGGTTAATCCGGTTGGTCGGATTGTGATTCGGACTTTTTCTATTTCCTAAACTATCGCGTGTGACAAGAAAACAGTACCTCTGATTATTACAAGAATTTTAAAGTCTTAATGTTACTAGATTATCGGCTGGATTCTGTCGGCGAAATGAAATCTTATTTCACTCGTCAAACTAGTTGACATTTTACGAAGCAAATAATAAAACTTCAAACATTCTTGAACAAAAAAAAATTTTTCGCGAAGTCACGGATGGTTTGAGCAAAAAAGCATGTAAATTTGCCAACTTTTTCACCTTTTAATGAGAAGACCTTCGTAACAAATGTAAAGTAGCAATAAACGATAACATTTAACATCTGTTTACGAACGAAGATAAAACGTAAATAATCAACATAGGCCATTAAAGTAAACTCGACGAGAAAACCAAAAACCAACACAAACTAACCAAAAACACAAACTAAAACAAAATATCAAATGAGACATTGTCGAGACACTTTTCATAATATAAAATCGCCAAAAACTAACCTCTAATAAATCTTTCAGCATTTGTTTCTGAACCGTATGTTATGAAAATTATACAAAATGTCTGTAAATTTTAATGAACAAAGCACAGTTGAAACAAGATTCATAGTTCTGAAGTGTTTGAGTTGGCTAAAGTATCCAAATGACTGGAATACTTCTGTCCATTTCGTTAATTACATTTTATAGATACATAAGGTTGTTTTGTGGAACATCTGTTATCCGAATAATTCCTTACATATCAATGTTCGATGTTTTGATCGTTTCCTTATAATAATTCCGCCAACACCAATCCTCGACATTTTTAATGTTTTATTTTAAAAAGAGGAATATTTTTATCAAATATTTTATGGTCGTAGCTACACAACTCCAAACATACAGGAAACAACAAACGGGCCTAAACTATTTTCCAACAAAGGTTTGTTTATTCGTTATAAATTTTAATCTTATTGTTAATTGATTCGCACATGTTTGACTAGTGTACATGTCCTGGTGCTAATACATTAACATGTAGCTATCTCTTATACCAAATATAATGTTATGGTAGGTAGATTGCGCATAGATGCCACATGGTTAAGGCAGGAAAATCAACATAGTTGCGGCACCCCAAGCACAGATAACGCTGCCATCTCTTGCCGTGTTTCTCCCCCCTCGGCTCCACAGGATCGTGTTTGTCCGATGTCGATGGATTAAATATGACGTAATCATGTGATTTTCGAGAACGTACAAACTTCTCTCAGAACGGCTCTACTCTCAGCGCTATCTGTGCTCGGGCTACCGAACTATGTTGATTTTTCTGCCTCAGCCATTTGGCATCTATGCGCAATCTACCTAACACAATCTTTGCTTATACTGACAACACCACAGAAATAAACACTACTTGGTTTAACTTGTTTTAGTTATAAAGTTAATTTTACTCTTTTAAAGATAAATAATTATATAACAGTTATTTTTGAATTTGTTGTTTAATATTGATATTTATAAGTAACCAACTCGTATCCAAATGTTTTCCAATACGTTACTATTTTTGAATTTTCACACATTTTATACCTGTAAGTTAAAAAGAAACAGCAAATAAGTAAGTCTTAGAAATTGAGGAAACAAATTATAACTTTTTTGTGTAAAGATACTACATTAGTGCTTATACGAGTATTACGAAGTTATATTTTTTAATGTGCAATATTAAGATGTGTATAAAGATTTGACATTTCATTTATACCATACATTTTATTTGTATTTCAATACTTTATCTGGGGTTACCTCTTTAAAATCATCTTTAATACAGGTAAAACAAAAAATAGTTTTTGAATTTCGGGAAAGAAATTTTTAATTACATTACATAAACTCCTTTATGTATTCATAAGACTCTCTATGAAATGTTAATGGTAAGATTTTAACAGTTGTTTTCTTGTTCTCAATGTTTAACTATAACCTCTAGACGACCATGTCAAAGTGACCTTAGATGTGACCAAACCAGCAACCTTTCAAATCTAAACTTGAAAACCAAAGCCCAAACTCACTTCTAGCTCTAACCATTGACAATACCGTTATAGAGGGACAACTCAATGCTAAAACCTGTCCTTAACCAACTTTTGTTATCGAATTTCCTTTGGACAAATGATATGTTTGAGCCGTCAGCATGGTAAGATCCAGGCCCGGGACCATGAAATGATCACCAATCCTTAATCTTAATTCTTAAGCTTTCGCGGCCGGTGTCATCATTAATATCTAAGGCTTCCGGTTAACACCGCGTCACAGTTGAAATACAAATGCTAAACGTTTCGACCTCGCTGTGGAGAGTCATCCTCAGTAGCTGGTTGACTGGCTGAGACTCAAGCCCTCTTTTGGGGGGAAGGTTCTCTCCACAAATGGGTTTAATGCTTTAATACAGTAATTTTCATAAAAATTGAAATACATACGTATGTTCATAGTAACCATCAGCATATTAAAAATTATGACTAACCATTGAGTAATTTCAAAATGGCAGCCAAAAATAGTTTTTGCTATAGGCCTAACAACGGATTGAGATTTCATTGAAATTTGAAATGTGTTATCGCTTCTAGATATGTAATAAAACCTGCATTCTAAGAACACGTCAGTCTGAGGCCGAAGGCCGAAGCGAGGCTGTGAGCGGAGCGAATTACAGTAACAAATCAAAAAGGAAATTTGATTCTCTCATGCAAGCGGCACTTTAGCGCTTAGCTGCGTGTCGGCCTAGTTTTCACCTAATTCGGGGTTGATGCCGGTAGGTGCGCAACTTATTTATTTTGACAGCTGATCATTAATATATTCTCTGTACTCTATTCACAAAATATTTGAAAGCTTCGCGGTTGATGCCGGTAGAGTGCGGGCTAAACGCAACTAACACCCATTTGAGTTGAGATTCTATAACGTTTATTTTCAATGCTCTAAGTAAAAAAATACATTGCATATTAGCTTTCATTATATTTTCCTACGTCAAATAAATGAAATAAAATCATATTTTTAATTAAAATAAATAAGACATTTATATTTTCTAGTAGATTTAACATTGATTCGTGTGTAATATCAAATGCAATAAACTTAAAGCCATTGAAGGCAAAGCGGGATTAATACAGGAATATACACATTGTCGAATAACAAAAATAAACGATGAACGATGAAAAATATATTTAAAATAATTTCCATAAGTGACTTTGACACTAATAAAGTAAGCGAGAAAATATTATATTTAACAATATTTTGTGATAAATTATTTTGGATTGAATTTAGAACCCGATAAGTATAAGAAATAAGTTTGCTTACACATATGATCATGGCCCATGAGCTGAAACATGTTGCTAGAAATGTGCTATACAAAGTATTCTAATTAAGAGTGTTTTAATGTCATCGATTTATTTCTTTTATTTACATAGTATTTCCAAAACTAAAACTAACATTGCCCGGTTTGCCAGCCTGTATAACTTTAATCATTAAATGGTGATTTCAGTTATAATTGTATTATTAAAAAAACGCACACAAGAAAAATACGAGTCAAAATAAAACGCCCATATGTTAATACTAAGCAAAGATGATGTATTTTAAATCAGAACTGATTTGGTTAGAGTTAAAACTTGAAACAATAAATAAATTATAAGCGGCCTAATGTCGGAACAAATAACTAATATATGAACAGCTGTAAGACGTAAATAAACCACCATCACGTTTGTAACAATATTTTCATAATTTATAGAAAGTGTTATCTTTGTTGTATTATGATAAATGTGATTTAAGCTTCCAATACATATCCTTCCCTGAGATCTTATATGTCAATAGTTGTACATAATTAGAATAATAAATTGTATGCAATGTGTTTTATAGTTTTATTTTCCTCATTAAAACCCTTGCCATTTGACTTTGATACAACAAAATATTTGTGTTTGTAATGAGTCAATAGTTTACAATACAAATTCTTTACATGTAAGTTCGCAAGACTGCAGGTGTTGTTGATAGGAGGTTTAACGAAACTATACAGGGTGAAGGTGTCACAAACTGTAGGGCTAGGTTTATTGGGTCAAAATAAAGGAAAAATCAATAATGACATTTTTGCCAAAAACGCATAGTTTACCAGACATCCGCCATTTCGATTTTCACTAATTATTTAATATCTCCCACACCACTTGTTGGATTGGACTCAACCTTGAATTAAACAGAACCAATAGGATAGCAGACAGCAAGTAGTTAAGTTTCAGCCAATCACTGACTGAATATGGTACTCCACAGCGAGACCGAAATATTTCAAGCTAATTATTATGATGTTCTAACGCAGTGTGAACCGGAGGAACTATACTACAGTTGTGACACCGGCCGCGAAAGCCTAAAAGTTAAGATGAGGTGTAGTCTTGTAACAGACTAGGGCCGACTGTTCTCTAGATTGGGTCATTAATTAATAGGCCAGCGACCAATGGAATGAACCAACGGCTTAACGTGACTTCCGATACAACCGAACAACATTGTTATGTGTTTTCTCGTCACTAGGTTTTATTGTTGCTGATAAGTTAGACAGCAGGAAAGTCACGCGCAGAAGTCATATGTTTAATACCAACTCATGCGTCTCACGCGACCTTGTGATAACGTCGTCAGAATATACAACTGTATAAAATTAGCTTATTAGATGGACTAATACGTGACGAAGTTCTGAAGAAATAAAAGATAAATGCTAACACAACTTCGGAAAAGTTAGAACTCGAATACCTTTAAAATGTTATCCATAAACTTAAACCATATTGTAACTTATTTGTTACCCAATTATTACCAAATGGTACCCATATTTTACATTTCAATTTTTATAACAGGCGATAAATTATGAACGAAGAACAGTGTGACATTATGTAAAACCAAAGATAATGGTGGTAAGTAAATGACGCAGAGATGGCAGGGAGAGGAAAATGTACATAGTTCGGCAGCCCAAGCACAGATAAAGCTGCGAGGGAATTCTTTTAAGAGTCTCAAGTAGAGCAACTGACGCACGCACAAGTTTCGTCGTTCTCAAAAATCGCACGATTTGGTCACATTTAAGTAATCGACATCGGACAAACTCGAGCATGTGGAGCCGAGGGGTAAGAGAGCGGTGAGAGACGGCAGCGCTACCTGTGCTTGGGCTGCTGCAACGATGTTGATTTTCCTGCCTCACTCATTTGTCATCCATTGCCAATCTACTTACCATAACATTATCTGTGGTAAAGCAAACAAAATGCTCCATACAAAAGGTTTCTTTTAGAGGTACAGAGTAAAGAATTTAAAATAGCAAATTAGCCTTGTGTTTCGTGTCACCAGATGCAATATGTATGTTAAGAGAGGACACATGTGTTGTCCACAGCAGTTCACGTGAATATACATAGAGTAATCAACATCTCACGATGTCATTCCTCTGTGTGAATGTACTGTGTGAAATGTACAAGGGCGAGCTATGATACATCAACGTAAGGTGAACTTTCTAGAATAACATAGATAACTAATGTTTGCGAATTCAGAATGTTTTGTTATGCCACAGTGAATCACAGATTATCTTGAAAACAGAAGACTTTATGAACAGGAGCGGATTATATTGGAGGCCTTAGATGATAGTTGAAAGTTAAGTTTCTCCTAGTTTGTTAAGTGTCTTTACGGTAACGCTAGCCAAAGGTCGTGGTTGAGTGGTAGAGAGGACTTTTAGTCCAAAGTTCACCTTGTTAAACAAGACAAATTTTACCTTTTATTTGAGATAATCTGATATCCAATAGTTAGGTTGCAAAATTGTTTAGTAAATACAAACAAAACTTTTCTTTCAGGCCTATTAATGTTTCACAATTTGGTCTGAGAGGAGTACAGAAGGAATTCGCAATAATAAAGGGAATGCAAAAGTAGCGGAAGTTGGCAAAGCATCTGAGGAAAGTGTTCTCATATTCATAACCGCAAAGTAATTACATTTCTGCAGGAAACGCTGTGAAAGTTAATTCAGCAAGCCGGCAACTTATCCTCTTATACAAAGGGATAAGTAAGGGGTAGTGGGGGGTGGGAGGGGGTAATGTGTATCATTACCGAGATGTGGTGCGGGGAGGGGAGGGACTTGACCGCGTCACTGAGCTTCTTACCCCATCCATTATCTGCACGGCTCCAGCTGTTTCATTATATCCAGACAATGAGATGGTGTTTAACCCTGCTGGAATAATGCGCTGTGTAAGAAGAACAGCCTACAGCCTCAAATACGGGTACACCGGAGATGCGCCGTTTTATAACCCTCAACTAAAGGTAGAAAAATATTAGCCTAATCCCTGGCTGGAAGTGCGCCACTACCAACCCAGGTAAAATTATTTGTTGTATTTTGATATTAGTATTATGAAGCGGTACGCAACGTTTCAAATTGATCGGTTTACGCATTTCAAAAATAACAATTAAAACTGAAAAAACAAAGTGACGGCTAGCAAATAAACAAGGTATTGAAAGCATTTCTGGATCAATGTTATATGGTAAAATTTGTTTGTCTTTACCCAAAAACAATTTATTGGAAAGGGGTTCTGAGACACTCTGTATATATTAAAGTTCTGGAACGTCCTGATTAAGGTCTGTAGTTTCAGAAATATAACCGCGTGGATGTGCGATCAACACTAAAGCTGGGGTTGCTGACTATTACAAGGAGGAAAATTATTACTAAAGAAACAAAAAGCTTTTTAGCGTTTATACAAATTAAGATCTCTAAGGAGGAAAACTTATAGCCTAAATAGAGTAGTCCACGTTGAGGGACTGATACACAATACAGTGAAAATGACAACAGCCCAGCACACAATAATGGCGCACTTGGAGCTAGTTTTAAGAGGGTAGATTTTGGTCGTGGCGCACCTTGGGTTCTCTCCTGTGGCTACCTGAGTTTTGTGGCGCACCTCCGGTGCACCGTCAAATACAGTTGCATGCACCAATTACGGGTTTCGTGAGGGGTTCATTAGTTTTGTTCATGATTAATACGTCCAAACATATTCCGCATAATAGAGATCTAGGCAAAACTTAAGGGTTCGCCTCAGTGGTCACATAAGAGAAGGCACAATTCGTCCGCCCAAGGAACACACGACACCGCGCACGTAACAACTGGCTAAACAACAGGCCATTTTTCAACTGATGCAGCCTAACTGTCAAATTGCAACGCTTTACGTGCGTATATTTTCTTACGTTTCAATAGAGTTTAACACCTCATTATATTTTACGCTAGGTTTAACTGTGTGCTACAGCAAACATTTCAACGCTTTCTCAAAACGTCGAACCAAATCTATATGATTTGATATTTGTTGATTCCGATCCATCAGTTGAAGCCAGTGGCAATACACGTATCTATTTCTCGCCGGATGCAGGTCTGGCTGATTGAATCTGTCTACTTCGATTTTCTATATGATATCGTCGATTCAACCTCAGCAAAACACAAACCGTTCACACTTCCTTGCAACAGTTTGACATTATTATGCACCAAAGACAGTATGAATTGAAACAAAGAATGACAGATTACCTCTAGGAACCTCCTGTCATAGACTAACGGACTCTCTCTAGTCTGTGCTCCTGTATAGAACACTAACATATGTATATTATATAGATAAAAAAATTATAAAAACGTTTTCTGGAGTCTATAGATCAATGCCAATTTCATGGTCCCGGGTCAGGGTCCTATCATGCTGACAGCATGAACATCTCATTTTTCCAAAAGAAATTCACTGATTTTTCTTGACAATATGATCGGTCTGATAATGTGAAAGTGGTTTTCTATCTCCAGGACAGAGAAGGAAGACCTCATTCTCCGCCGGATGCAGCTGTGTACTGGCTTGAGGCTGTATACTTCGATTTCCTATATCAAATAACGCTGGTCCCAACCTCAGGATTGTATTCTACCTTTCCTCTCCTAGAGACATTTCAAGCAACAACTCAAGTATTACTAAAGAAATTTCAAGACAAAATGAGGGGACCGAACCGAAAAACAATTAAAAACACATTTAACAAGCAACAACTTAATAGAGTAAGCCTCAGCTGCACGGCAACGCTTTACGCAGACCAGTTTTGCACCTTTTAAAATAGTTTTTACATTAATAAACCACGTATTTGGAAACTATACGAGTTTTTGACACGCGTATATATTGACGCGTACTTTTCTCAAAATTGTGCTTTTAAGTATATAACATTCTGTTTAAAAACACTAATACTCGAACAGTGTCAAAGTTTATTTGTGAAACTATGAAACAACTAATGATAAATTAGGCTTTGTACACGACTACCCGTGTTGGAAAATCCCTCTAATTTCCAAATAAATCATGTTTATTAACTTGGATATTTACATTAAATTATGGATATTTTTAATTTTTATATTATCATTAGGCCTACAGTTAATATTTTTTAAATTATAACTATAACATATTCGGCATGAGATCGTATGGTTGGAAGATTGCTTGCAGCGTATAACGTACTAGTTAATTTGTATTGACGGTTTTGATTTACATATTATAATAGATTATTGATAATTTGTTATAGTGACGTTTGTTATTGCAATTTTATATTAACAACAATATACAATTTTGACTATGACTATACTGCCTCGCGAGTGTGCGGTAGTTAGCTCATCCAAAGATAATGTTATGGTAGGTAGATTGCGCTAGATGCCGAATGGCTGAGCCAGGAAAATCTACATAGTTGCGGCAGCTCAAGCACAAATGGCACTGCGAGAGAATTATTTTATGAGTCTGAAGTAGAGCCAGTGACGCATGAGCATGTTTGTTCGTTTTCAAAAATCGCAAGATTTGGTCACATTAAAGTCATCGACATCTGACAAACTCGAGCCGAGGGGGGGAGTGACGGGGAGAGATGGCAGCGCTCGCAGCGCTATCTGTGCTTGGGCTGCCGCAACAATGTTGATTTTCCTACCTCAGCAACGTGGAATCTATGCTCAACCTACCTACCATAACATTCTCTGTGGCTTATCTGTGGTGTGACTGCAGCGAGGGGTTGGTGGGCAAGGTAAGGTTGTATCGTGATATTCTACCATTACCCAGTCACACTGCCTGGTACCAGCAGTCTGTACCTTGCTTCTCAACTTGTCCAGCATTGCGGCCAACTTTGTCAAGTTTTCTAATCCTTCTGTCTCCACAACTTGTAAGCTCAACATATACTCTAATGAAGACGGGATCAGATTGCAGATCCCGAAACGTCGTGATCTTTTTGTTCACTAACGATGGAAAATGTCCGCAATAATAGTTCAACTTCTGAAATCCTCCCATCGTCAACAACGGACTTCAAACAAAGAATATTCAAATGGTTAAACATTTTGGAAAATGCAGTCCCAATAATCCATTAAACTAAAATAAATATTCAAAACATTTGTCACCGTGATCTTTAGTAAATTATCAGGAAATAAAAGTGCAAAATTAAATCAGAAATTAAAATAATTACCATTTGTTTCACCGCAACTAATTTCTTTTGTAAATTTGTTACTTTTAATGGCTATTTGTTACAGCCCTTCGTCCTTTATTATCAAGGAAGTTACGAGATTGTACGCTAGGCTAAAATTAGGCCTTCAGTCTCGGATCTATGTGATCTTTCCATAAGTTTTAATACATATCAATATATCATACTGGGAAAAAGTGTATCAAATTTCATTGAAATCGGACAAAAAGTGCGACCTGAAGTGAGCAAACATTCGATGGCCACTCCCCGTGGTTCGGAAGTCACGTTAAGCCGTTGGCCCATACAATTGGTCGTTTGGGCCTTCTAGGGAACAGTCAGCCCTAGTTCGTAACAAGATTACATCTCACCATCCATAAAAACACTCATCACACTCTCCATCATCCCATTTTCACCTTAAAATATTCTCCAAGAGTGGTCGGTGTCTCAGAGTATCCAAAGTACGTAAACATTTATACTAATTTTGGAAAAAGGCTCAAAATGAGATCCGGGGGTCAAAATCAGTGCTCGTTTCACAGTCGGACCTGGGTATTTCGATGTTGACAGCATGAATACCTCATTTCTCAAAAACAAATTTGACAAAGAAAAGTGTATTCAAACAAATAAACGCGGTCATGGAGCGGAGCCAGTGAACGAGCTGGTCAAAGGAAGTGAAACAGTTTTGCAGTTGGACCGCCTCAAGCAGGGCACAAAGCACCTCTGGATCACGTGACCACTTTACCTCAGAGCCACAACTCTGTGTGTGTCTACCAACTCAGCAAAGAAACTTATGTCAGGTGCTGATACGCTCTGTATTTTATTTAGTTTGAACCAAAGATTATGTTATAGTAAGTAGATTGCGTTTGGATGCCGAATGGCTAAAACAGGAAAATCAACATATTCGGCAACTCAAGCACAGACAGCGCTACGAGGGAAATATTTTAAGCTCAAGTAGATCCACTGTCGCACGCGCAAGTTCTTTCTAGAAAATCGCACGATTTAGTCACATTTAAGTAATTGAGATCAAAAGAAAGGGAATTTTAACACAAATTCGACGACGCAAAGACAATTTTTTCATCTCGAATAGTGTTTTTTATACTTGTTTGTTTAAAGATTTAAAAGAGGTGGATTAAAATGCCACATTTCAGATATAAATTATTCGGAATGACAAATGTTTCTTGAAAATCCTCCTAGGGAAAAAATACAGCCATATAACATAATCCTATAGAGTATTTTGAAGAAAATGTTGTCATTCAAAATATATCGTATGTGAAATGTGGCATTTTAAACCTGATATCTTACAACCCTTAAATGGGTGAAATGAAAACATGAGTCGAGATACATTTTTTGAGTCTTTGAATTTGTGTCAAAATTTCCTTTCTTTGGAGATGCTATAGGGGTTGTATTTAAATTATTTGGGGTGGGGCCCGTGGGTGCCCTCCTTCCAGGCTTTAATAAAAACAAACTTCAGATAACTAGGCCTATTTAAAAAAATATTTCGTATTGCAAAAGTTATGGTGGGGAGGCATTAAAACCTCACCCTATATAAGGTTTGAAAGCACTGAGCGGAGAAGCTATGAAGACTCAGTAAGAGCAACACGTCTCGCCTTGATGTCAGGTAAATCCCACAGATTCTGTGAAACCGCTTTCAGAATAAAATTGAGCAGGTCATAAAGTACAATTCTGATTTACGTTACACTAAACGAGTTTCGCCGGATTTTGCTGACTAATGTTTTTGTGGATTAATATTATGGACAATCTACCCGCACTTTCCTACGGAGTAGCGCTGTGGGTAGGTTGCTACAACACCAATTTAGTTTAGAATATTTATCCTATGAAATAAACAATTCTAAAACTTCAAAGCTGCGAGAGAAATTCAAGAAGACCAGCACTTCAAAGTTGTAAAAAGTTGACAATACATTTTGCAGAGGCAAAAGAGCTATCGAACTGGGAGACACAGAGCAATAATTCATGACTTTTGCTATCACTAACAGGTTAACTTTGTGATTTCCAAATTGCATTATTAGTTCCCCGATACCAGTGGAATTTAGAACTCGTCTAAAAGTCTTGGTTGTGGAAGCTATGGCACATGTTTATATAGTAAATAGAAATTGTTCCCCGAATTCGATATAACCAAAGATAATGTTATAGTAGGTAGATGGCGCAACGCTGCTACATATCTGAGGCAGGAGAATCAACATAGATTCGCCAGCCCAAGCACAGATAGCGCTGCGAGCGCTGTCATCTTTCTCCCCCTTCGGCTCTACATGTCCGATGTTAATGACTTCAATGTGGCCAAATCGTGCAATTTTCTAGAACGAACGAACTTGCGTATGCGTCAGTTGCTCTACTTACTCTTAAAATAATTCCCTCGCAGCACAATCTGTGATTGTGCTACCGCAACTGAGTCTATTGTCCTGCCTCAGCCATTCGGCATCTATGCGCACTAGCCTATCTACTTATCACAACATAATGGTGGCTGGAACGAACAGACTAATCAGGGGATCGATTGAAGGAATTTAATTAGATTGAAAACAATTATACCTAATAACAATTTAACAATTCTTAACGAAAGAAATAAAAACAGCTGATTCCCGTGTGTTTCAAATTATTTTTATCATTTCTCCCAAGCTAAGCTCTAACCTTGACTCGAGTACAATTTCTCGCTCGTGTCACAGTTCGTGAGAGCGAAGTTATAAGTGAGACTGGCACAGCAAGTGTAGATATCAGTCAGCTGGTGACAATGTTGGTGTTATCAGCTCTAGTGATAAGCCTGGTAGCCTCGGTCAGTCAAGGACTGGACGTGTGCAAACCTAGCATAGCAGAAGCCTTCTTGTGCAACAATGGTCACCCCTACAATGTGATGAAGATGGTGAGTATACATACATAGTAATAATCATAAAACCGTGAAAAATCAGGCCGACACGCAGCTAAGCGCTGGCATGAGTGAATCGAATTTCCTTTGCAATTTTTTACTCTTTATTCACAGCCTTGCTTCGGCCTTCGGTCTCAGCTTGGTGTCCGGTGTGACCAAGGGCGTTACAACCTAAACCTATAAGTGGTGCATTAAAAGGGTGCCACGAGGCTGATTGCTATGCTTACAAATTGACTTTGGCCTTCGGCCTCAGTCTTACGAGTTTTTATCTTAAGGCGATAACACGTTGTAAATTGCATCGACATAGGACTATTCATTCCGCGTTTATAATCAAAAATAACTTTTTTGCCGCTATTTTGTAACAACCCATTGGAAACTCACACTTCTTAAGAAAAAAGAAGAAATGATAAGATTCGCCTAGAAAGCATGAACAAGCGAGCAAAACATAAATTGTAAATAGGTACGAAAAAAAATACTTAAGGCGACTTAGTATAGGAGGTAATTATTAATGGAAGTATTTATATTTAGCTTTATTTTGTTATTGTGACGTAGTATGAGGTTTTTATATATTAGCAAAGATAATGTTATGCTAGGTAGATTGCACACAGCTGCCAAATGGCTGAGGCAGGAAAATCAACATAGTTCGACAGCCCAAGCACAGATCACGCTGCGAGAAATTCTTTTAAGAGTTTTGAGTAGAGCCACTGACGCACGTGCAAGTTCGTTTTCAAAAATCGCACGATTTGGTCACATTTAAGTGATCGACATCGGACAAACTCGAGCACGTGGAGCCGAGGAGGAGAAAGACAGCAAGAGACGGCAGCGCTATCTGTACTCGGGCTTCCGAACTATGTTGATTTTTCTGCCTCAGCCATGTGGCATCTATGCCCAATCTACCTATCATTGTTCTGTTATATTTTGTTAACTTATATTAGATGGGGTTTTCAGTTGACATCCCGAGCTTGGGGGTACAAGTACGTGTCGAAGTGTTGTCTACAACATCACCCCGGCCTGGTGTGTATCAAGCAATACTTCAACCCTCAGTTCGCAGGCTGTCACGAGGCTCATGCCATCGTCTTCGTCAATGACAGGTACAGTACCTCAGTCACTTGCACGAGCAGTGGGCCGCGGCCGTGTAGCAATCAAAACCAAGGCTAGCGGAAAAAAATAATTAATTTTTTATTTTATCAACTTTGATGTTGGTATTTCTGTAGAAGCACGTGTAGGAAGTGTTATTTTGGCAAAATACAAACTCAGTTACGAGGGAAAATAAAAAAATACCAAAGGACACGTTCAGTCCATCTGGTATGGCAAACAACAGGCGCAGTTCACAATGGCGTCTTTTCCAGTAAAAACACAGGTGGACTGAGCCTGCTCTATATTATCCGGTTTTGTAGTTACAACTTTAAAATAAGCGTTTTTGGAGGAAGGACTACATTTTCATTTTTAAATAATTTCAAATTCAATTAAGCTACAAAAAGAGTGTATATAAAAACTTATTTTGATGCTAATTTCCAAGGTTCTATTCAAGATTAAGTCCTAAAAAACGCTCTTATGTAAAATTTGTGAATGGTTGACTTAGCCGCTTCTTTTCGTCAGCCCTCCATATATACACTTAACATAGACTCTTTTAAATTGAATTTATGAACAAAACAAATCAAAAAAGGAAAACTGAGGGTTGAAAAGGACAAAGTAGACCTTTACCTCGCTTTACTACATAGTCACTTGATAATATTGCTAGTGATAATTTTGGGGATCGAAACCACTCTACTGAAGTCGTGAACTCTACCAACCCGCCACGAGTCTTACTACAATTGAAACGATCTCTGCGTGAAATATAATTTTTACGACAATTTTATTATATTTCAGCACCATTGTGGTCGACGAAAGTGAGATGAACAGTGTACGCGGAGGACATATCAAGCAGACAAGTAAGTACTGTACAATTAAAGCGCCGCTAGAATGAGTGAATCGAATTTCCTTTGCAATTTGTTACTCTAATTCGTTCCACCACCGCCTCGCTTCGGCCTTTGGCCTCTGATTTATTCGAGTTTTTACTGGATACTACATATTATAAAAGGAAAACACATTTTAAATTTGATTATTCATTCCGCTGTTATAGCAAAAAATCACTATTTTGGCCACCATTTTTAAACTACTAGATGGATTGTTATAATTTTGGTATATTGATATATAGTAACAAAGTAGTTACTTATAAAAATATTCATCAAAATCATACGAAATTTACTCTTTTTAGATCATTTAAACACCCTTTTTTTGTGAAATGACCCCCAAAGAGAGGATTTGGCAGTGTGATTTTGCTGGTTAACGAGCTAAACCGAGATATTTAAAAGAAACATTTGTACCAAATTTGGTGAAAATCATACAAAAGATGCGACCTGAAGAGATGATACACTTATATACATGTACTGTATATTAAGTTTAAAAAAATATATTTTGGTTTTCATTCCAAGTAGTTGGAACATTTTTGTGTAGATATTGTAAGTTAGAAAGTATATCGCGAAATTAAGCTAACCTAAAATAATACGTCTACGGAGAATTAGTTTGGGGAAAAGAGCCAATGAAATAGCAGATGAGATCGTTGGACCAATAGGAGTCATTGACAGCACGACAAATCATCAGTGATTGGCCAGTTCCTCAACTCATAAGAAGAACTGAACCAGCAATACGCATAACAATGTATATAGTCCATTGACGCAGTATAGTTTTAAACGATTTTAAAAAGGATTAACGAAACTTCCGAACCACGTGTATAATAGTCGCATTAACAAAATTCTGATCACCGCGTCGGGGAATCGAACCCGGGTCTCCTGCGCGTGAGGCCGGCACGCTACCACGACTTCTCAGAGTCAAGACGCGTACTAGTCATCTTGAATTTATGTAACATCTTTTATATTTAAATTGGTTTCTGACCAGAAAAAACATCAATAGTAAATAAATAATGAATTTCTAGAAGCTATATTAGTTGATTTCTTGTGTGCTGTTGCAGTGTCTGATGGTGACTACCACATCTTTGTTTACCCGACAAGTCACCCGGACGTGGTGTTGTGGTACCGCTGTGCAGAGACATGCCCTGAGGATGGTAGGTGATCATGTGAACAGAAACGTTCAAGTCTATCACTACGCACGTAATGTAGGATAAAACATCTACAGCTCGTATCAAATCAAGTGACAAAAATAAATTCAACTGACGTGTAAAAGTAAAATTTTGATAGGATAAGTACAATCCTGGACAAAATTAATGCAACACTTCTAAAATGCCAAACAATTCATATACACTAATATCTATACTGTATTCTCATATTATTATGCATATTTCTTTGTTGCTGTTAAATAAATAGTTAAATTAAATAACCGTACTTACCTTCCAGAAATGTCCGGTTTTGAAATTGATCAGCTGATTCAAAATTGACACGTCACAAATTTATATGTTATAATCTATCAGTCAATTGTGTATTGTTAACAGATATTCTAGGAGATGAGTTTGTGATCCTGGTGGCCTGTAACGTGGACTTGTGCTGTCCTAAAGTGCAAACTGCTCTACAAGAGGCTCAAGATTTCTTCAACACATTGTGCACTGACACTAACCTGTACGAGATCCAGCTGTGTGCACCAATTGTGTGAATAAATTGTGTGTCTCACGTACATTGTGTCATTCAACATACCTTCCCACGTTCCTACTGAATTATCAAATTTTCCTGAATGTCGCACAAACACAGATAGTGCGAAACTGTACTGAAGAGAGTCCAGTAGACTAGCATTCTATAGAATGAAACCCTGTCTTTTCAAAACCCTTTTTTCAGGAATATAAGGCATAGATGTAGAATGTAAGGAATAGATTCATAAGAATACGAAACTAGAGCTAGGGAAAACTACCGAACTGGGAGAAACAGAACGATGGTCACAACAAGACATACAGATTTTTGACAAGATTTTCGACTACGGCAACTCCCCTTGTGGAGAAAGTTTTCACCAAAAAACGATTTAACTATCTAAAAACAGTAAATTTAATGCGACTTTGCCGAAATTTGAAATAAATATGTATATTGTTGATACACGTCAATATACAAAAGTTATGAATACCCATCATCAAGAAATTTAAAATGGAAGCAATAAAAGTGATTTTTCATTCTAACAGCAGTAAATTATCGGATTTTATTGACATTTAAAAAACGTTTTCTTTCATAATATTTCGTATGACTTCCAGGAAACGAACCCCAAAAGTCTGAGGCTGAAGGCCGAAACGAGTTTGTAAGGGCAGGGCACAGTCTCATAACGCCCATGATAATAGACCACGAACAGCTGAAGCCAAAAGCCGAAGTGAGACTGTGAGCTTAGCGAATTAGAGTGCCAAATTGCAAAGGAAATTCGATTCACTCTTGGCAGCAGCACTAGCTGCGTGTTGGCCTGGTTTTATTTCGTCGAGAATAGACGCAATTAATTACAACGATTTACGGGTATAAACGGTGTTTGTTACAATTTAATATGTTAAAACGTCCACATTGGTTAAAAGTTGAAACCGACAAACAAAGCACAATCCCGCAGAGTGTCTCGACACCGATACGTTTGTTAAACATCAACTCTGCTCGTTTGTTTACGTAATTTACTTAATTGTTTACAAAACAATGGCTTTTCATGTTATTTGTTTCTAGAAATGAGCACACAGCTAGTCGTGCACGGTGTGGTGTGTCTTTGTAACTAGTTGAGGAATTAAAGTTGATAAAACGCCAAACTGCTCGAAACCAAATGTAGAATTTAAGTATAACACAGGGGAAAGCATAGTTATGGTTTCGTTAAAAATGTGAAAAATTAGTCCATATATGTACTGTATACCTAACAATGCTTGGTGTTCAATTTCAGATTTATGAGGTGAATTTTCAGGAAACCCAAAAAGACATTAATGTAGTGGATGAAATTTTTGAAATATTTATTTGTTCCGTGTACTCGTACAGTTTAAAAATACCGAAAGTTGTAAAAGGTTTAAGAATATCGCGACAGTAATACGTACTTTGCTTGAATTTTGTTGTTGACGATAATACAATTTCTGAGGTTTAAACATTATGGACGTTTCCCATAATTTTTAGTGAACAAAAAGTACATGACGTTTCTGGATCAGATACCGTCTTCAGGTCAAAAGTAACCTAAAACATAACACAAAACATTGGTAAAAGAGCTGGCCTAGAAGTAATCAGCGCAAGCTGACCAGTCAGTTTGGTTGTGGGTGACTTTTAGGCTAGCTCTTTTCCCAATGTTTTGTGTTATGTTTTAGGTTACTTTTCACCTGAAGACGGGATCAGACTCCAGATCCCGAAACATCGTGCACTTTTTGCTTAATCAAAAACTATGGGAAAAGTCCGTATTAATGTTTTAACGTCAGAAGTTATACATGTATAAAAAATATTAAATATCAATAGTTGTACCCCTTGCGGTTTCTGATAATTATATAAATAGAAGACACGTTATCATACAGTGCAATTGCGAGGCACGCAAGCACGGTATCTCAAGGTCACTCACGCTGCACTTTGCCCTTATCAGCAGAGTCGCGTGAACCCCCATCTCATGTCGTGTGTGAACAACGTCCTTCACGCTCTTATCAACCCGCAAACATCGATTGTAACTCTAAACTGTATCGAGGAAAGTATACGGGTGACTATCTTGGAAATAAAACAATATTGGAAACTGTACAAGATCTTACAAAGCTTTACTTCACATAGGTCGACACGCAGCTGAGCGCTAAAGCGCCGCTGAGAGAATCGATTTTTTGTTATTTGTTACTATAACTGGCTATGCTCACCATCCCCTTCTGTTTACTGTTTTAGAACATTAAAACACTTTTTTTGAAAATATCCCCCGCCAAATGGGGTTCCGGTAGTCCAATTTTGCTGCTTAACGAACCTGACTGAGATATTTACAAAAGGAACATTTGTACCAAGTTTGGTGAAAATCGGTCGAAAACTGTGACCTGTAGAGATGAACACAAATATACATATGTATATTAGGTGTTGGAAAATGCTCAAAACATGTTCTGGGGTCAGGATCAGTGCTCATTTCATGGTCCCGGTGTCCTACCATGCTGACGGTATGAATATTTCATTTTTCCAAAGGAAATTCGACAATAAGATGATGGTGTAACAACTCAGTTGAGATATTGTATATTGTGTTGTGGTTTGGACGGGTTTCTGTATAAATATTCATATTGTAATTTCTACATATCACATCAACACCTGACGACCTCAATGCACATACCGTCTCAATTTACAATTTACCCTAATTTTGAACTAAGTGTTAAATAACAGGATTTATTATCAGTTAAGCCACACAGGGCCGGAGTGGGTTTGAAACTGTATCAGAAGTAAGGATGGAAGATCAGATGCTTGGGATAAAGTAGTCGGAACATGTCACAAATCAGAGCTGTCGACAAAACCCTTCACAAATTGAATCCAGACTTCAACCCTCTTCACACCACCGAGCTGTCTGCAGACTCAATCCACAGAGTAACTACGTTCTTAGTATACTCTACAGCATCGTATACCCTTGTACACCAGGCCGACACGCAGCTACGCGCTAGAGCACCGCTGCCATGAGTGAAGCGAATTTACTTATTACCATTGGAGTTCACTGCGCTCACAGCCTAGCTTTGGCTTTCAGCCTCCCACATACGTTTTTTTTAAACCAATAAACAATATTATGTTAATCCTTTACAAAGAAAATTGTATTATGAATAAAACAGTTTGATGACTGTTGTTGACGACGGTACAACTTCTTATGTAAAAATACTATTACGGACGTTTTTCATCGTTTTGAGGAAGGAAAAGTACACGACGTTTCCGGATCTGACCCCGTCTTCAGGTGAAAAGTAACCTAAAACATAACACAACACATAAGAAAAAACCTTGCTTATAAATAATCAGCGCAAGCTGAGAAGTGACCCACCACTAAAAACTTTCCTTAAACGTGTTAATAATTTACATCAAGTATACCAATCATTTGTATCAAAAGCTCAATTCCAATTTTAAGAAATCATTTATACAACAGTCAAAATGTGTTATAGTATTCTTTGTTAAGCAACATACACTGTGTAAGAAGATGTAAATTTATTTATTAAATTTTATTTATATAGAAAATAATGAAATGTACAAAATACTCGTATTTACGAAATTAAAAACAAATAGAGAAAACAACATACCTTTTACTGCAGGTTTTACTACATATCATAAAGAAAAACGTATTTCAAATTTCATTAGTAGTTCTACTTTACGAAACAAAATACGTTTCACCATACATATTCATTTTATTGAGAATATTTAAATTTGTGTGCACAAACACTTTATACATCTATACGACAAGGAGGTAAGCATGAGTACGTTTTGTCTTTACTTTATGCCATAAAAGAAAAGGTTTCGAATTAATGAAATACAATTTAAAATTTGTGTTTTCTTGCCTCTTCGTCATTTTTTGATACTTTGCTTTGAGACACCGACCACTCTTAGAGGGTATTTGATTATGGGATAATGGTGAGTGTGATGAGTGTTTTTGATGGATGATGAGATGTAGTCTTGTTTCAAACTAGGGCCGACTGTTCCCCTGATTAGGCGATTAATTAATAGCCCAACGATCAATGGAATGGTCCAAGGTTAATTTGACTTCCGAAATTAAGAATTGTGCATTTTGTCTTTAGAGTAAAGTGAGTTTTCATTTTAAAAACAGGGTTTGACACACGGTATGAAAACTGACTTGTATGAAGTTTATCTGGGTGGCGCGTACTAAACAAATGCTTCAAACACTTTTTATAATTTGTAATTTCTACAATAAATAAAGGTCAAGTGCTTTTCACGACTCTACTTAAACAAACTTCATTTCTAGACAAGTGGGTTTAAACGAATTTCATCTCGGGAAGATGAACAAAACTCGAGTAAAATGTCTTGACCTCTTGGAAGAGAGCAGATGGTGAGGGGTAGGAAGGGGTGGAGGGGTAAGATGTAATCAGAGACAGAAAGCTAGCCATTACTCCTCCCTTTACAGACAAATCACTTTTGTATCCAACAATACAACAAGTCTCTTGATGATGAAACTCATCAATACATTGCCTGTATAGTAGGTAGATTGCGCATTGATGCTACACGGCTGAGACAGGAAAATCCACATAGTCCGGCACCGGCAGCCCAAGAACAGATAGCGCTTCGGGGGAGTTATTTTAAGAGTCTCAAATAGAGCCACTGACGCACGCGCAAGTTTATTCGTTCTCGAAAATCGCACGATTTGGTCACATTTAAGTCATCGACATCGGAGAAACTCTAGTATGTAAAGGGGGAGAAAGACGGCGAGAGAAGGCAGCGCTATCTGTGCTTGGACTGCTGCAACGATGTTGATTGTGCTGCCACAGCCATGTGACATCCATGTGCAATCTACCTACCATAACATAAGTTTTGGTGTAATATGTTAACATCCGTTGCAATCGTCATTTGTAGATTTAGCTAAACTGTTGTTTACTTTTAATAATTAAAACGCGTTTTGAAATAAATTTGTTTCAACATAAATAGCCTACTCGAATATTTGTCCACTTTAGCTCTTTGATGCTGTTTATTACGTGTTCTCCCAGTCATGAGTCATAAACTCGTCTGCACTGTAAAATGCTCACGCGATTAAAGTTGCCTTTATACGGGTTTAAACATATTTGCGTTGATGTTTTCGAATTCGGCAATCTGTTGACCAACTGAGAGGAAAACAGTTAATGAGCTATCGTCCTGTGTCTCCCAGTTCGGTCACTAGGTAGCGACGACAGGGTTGAATGCTGGTCTACAAACGGAATTGATTGGATTTAAATCGACTATAACGGTGGTGGTTCGGAAGTCACGTTAAGCCGTTGGTCCATTCAATTGGTTGTTGGGCTATTAATTACTGACCCAACAGTCGGCCCTAATTTGAAACAAGACTACATCTCATCACCCACTCAAAACACTCCACTTATATTCACCTTTAAATACCCTCTAGGAGTGGTCGGTGTCGCAAATAAAATTATTAAAGGTGGTGTCAACTGGATTTAAACTCACTATAGCGGTGGTGGTGTCATGCTGTACCGGATTGAAACTGACTATAGCGGTGGCGGTGGTGGTAATGTCGACTACTTGTGTGACTTGTGTCAGTTAAGCGGATGTTTCTCCGTATCTGATTTAATTTCTCGTAGGAAATTGAATTCCGAGTCGAGAGAATCTTGAGAACAGTTCTTGTGTCGTAACTGGTTTCACTTGCTTTGTTTATTTGTAATTTTATATAAACTCCTAACCTGTGAAAACTGTGAAGTATTTCTTTCCCCGTATTGGCTGTGTATGTTCAGGTATTTTTGTGTTATCTGTTACTATTGGTCGCCTCATACGCGTCTGTGATTGGTCGCCTGATACACGTACGTGATTGGTTGTCCGCTGCCCCCAGCCTGAATTGGGATAAACAGGCGCCCCAAAGCGAGATCCCATTGTTGAAAATAACAATCTTAGCTGAGATGAAGTAATAAAAGCTGAATATTTTGTCGACGAAGGTGAAATTTCAACGTATTAAACATGTAAAAAAGATCCAGTAGACAAAAAGAAATTAGGTGAATAAATTAGGTCAATTTCACTGTAATTTTTTAGCCTATTAAGAGTGTACTCAAGCACCTTTAATCATCTAAGATGTGAGTGTTCGGTTCGGTTGAGGTAGAGAGGACACATGGAACACGGGAGAAGGATTCTCATTCAAGTGATTTGCATGTTTACAGCTGGTCCGTGCTCGGAGTTACAACCAAACAGCGTGCTTCTGCTTTACATTAGCCTGCCTTCCTAGAACGGGAGGTTCTCATTCATCTTGTTCATTCCGCCTTTTATATTCGGATGAAAATTGCCCAGTAAACGTTGGATGAAAGGTAAATTGTGTCTAGTTTAACGAGGTGAAGTTAGGACAACACAGTTCTTTCTACCACTCAACCTCAAGCACCACAGGAGCTACCGTGAAACCTAGCGAATTTGTCATAACGAGGTAAAAACTACACCGGAAGGACCCTTTTTGAGGAGAGGGGTGCGTTAACCCTTAAAAATTGGGTTATATGATAAAACTCTATGTATGATCCGGGTTTGATAAAACTAGATATAGAAACATTACATTGTACCCAACATGTGTAAAAAAATTCAACAGAATCCAATCAGCCAGACCAAGATGGCGGCGAATAATGGAATACAACAGAGCAACCGATGTTGTTACAACTCACATTGAACTGTGTGTGGGCTGTGTACTGACAGAGATGAAACAGTTTACAACTGACCAGTGTCAGCCAACACCATTTGTTATCACAAATCAGTCTTTCTTTCTTCACACAGCTGACAGTGACAGCTCATCAATCTGTGGTTACTCATTCGACTAGTCTCATGTTCGATACTCGATTAGTTGTAATAAATACGCTTGGGATCAATGTTTGATGCAAGGGTCTGCGATAATCTAAAATACGTCGTTACTATTAAAGTTAAGATGATTGATTTATGTTAGTTTTAAACATAAGAAGCTTGTCTACACGTATCTTTTGAAGTTAAACGTTTTAAGTGTACAAAATGTAGTTAATAGCACTAAAACGTGGACAACTTCAAAGTGTACTTGTGAAAATATTACCCAACTTATAAGATACCCGTGCTGGAAAACTCCTTTAGCTTTTAAATACCTATTTATCAATGTGAAATTACTTTGAAAGGAGATAAACGATCAGCCGTAAACCCTTGCAAGCGCTTGGTTGACAGTTAGGCCGCATCAGTTCAAAGACGGCCCGTTGTTAAGCCAGTTGTTACGTGCGCGGTGTCATGCTTTCTCTGTGGTGACCACTGAGGCGTACCCTTAATAGTATTTCGTGATATTAATTATTAAATAAACACTGATAATCATTTGATAAATTCATGTCGCGGTATCGATAGTAGCCCTGTTCAAAATACTCTGCGATGTGCAATAGTAGGGCCTACTTGATTCATCGTGATGGGGGAAGAGGCAACTGTACTCAAGGCATTCTAGAAATGCGATAGTTCTGTCAATATTCATGTAGATGAAATTGCTAATAGATCGACTTTAATTTGCTAATAGTTCTTAAATTAAATTTTAAGTAAAAATACTATACGAGGAGCCGTGGCGGGGTGGACTCGTGCGCGACTCCGGAGCTGATCACTCCGCTGGCGCGGGTTCGATCCCCGCAGTCACCATTTACATTTGTATAGTGACTGTACGGTGACGCTAGGTAAAGGACAAGGTTGAATGTTAGAGAGGACCTTACAGCCGTAACTCCGCCTCGTTAAACAAGACAACCCTTTAATTTTACCTTTATAAGTGGATTGACGTATTCTTAATAAAGTCAGGGGAAGTTGGACCTTTGCTGTTGACTTTTACAGCAAAGTCAACTTATCGCATTGACAATAAATTCGCCCGTAGCATCAGACATCACGCGGTTTACACGCGCCGCATTCGTCAAGCAGTTGCACACAGGTTACATATACAAGTGCCTCGTGTGAACCAGGCTAGCAGTAGCTACTAGCTAGCAATGTTGCGTCTGCTAGTGAGTTGTGTCGTGCTGGTGTCGTGTACACGCGCCTTGGACAAGTGTGATCCCAACATTGTCGGCTACTTGGAGGCAAACAGTCACTGTGAGGGCAATGTCTTGGCTTGGGTAAATATGGCGACACCACAATATTTAAATAAACATTTAACAATTTGAAATTGTTGACCCTATTTGACATGTGACTATACGGTGACGCTAGGTAAAGGTTGAGGTTGAGTGGTAGAGAGGAATTTGTATTCCTAACTTCGCCTCGTTAAACAAGACAAACTTTACCTTTTTTACAACTACATTTTCGAAATATTCTCGAGACTACGTTTCAATTCAAAGTTTAGTCACGCAAGAAAAAGTGACATTCACTTTTATGAGACACGGAGAACTACCTAACTGTGAGACAAAGAACAGTAGTTGTCCTAAAGTTGCAACGCCTGCCTTACGATATCATGTGAATCCGTGGTAGATTGGTATCGCGCGTGACTCCGGAGCTCATCACTCCGGTGGCGAGGGTTAGATCCCCGCAATCACCACTTACAATATATAATGAGATTATATGGTGACGCTACGTAAAGGTTGAGGTTGGGTGGTAGAGAGGACTTTGTTCCTAACATCGCCTTGTTAAACAAGAGAAACTGGTTCGAACCTTATTTTACGACATAAACTGTGTTTAAACCGGCTTGATTAAGGATTTTATTGGTACTGTAGCTCTCTAGCTTAGTTATACCAATCAGCTGTTTTGTACTGTAATCAGACGCTAAATTACTTCTTGTCCGACGCCTACTTGAGTCAGGAAATAATTGAGACTTTTACTGGCTCTTTACATTTTATAATATAAACCATTAGAAATTGTTGGTCGGCATTTCATTTAAGATTCAAGACATTGATGAATATAACAGACTGTTCATGGTAGCTGATTTCTGCTTGAGGTTAATAGATAAGGTTTACATTGATTTGGTCGTGGATGAGTTTAATATGAAATATCTTTGATCTAAGATCGGATCTTCGGTATAGGTGATCAAATCGGTCAGTAGGTTACCTCTATGCAAGTCTGCCACATCAGGTTGGGCATATTGCACTACCATCGGGGAGGAAAGAGGTCCATCGGGATGAGGAAGCTACAAGCAATGCCACCGACTTACACCTAAGGAAGACTTGGAGGTTCTAACGCAGGTAACACGGTGTTCTCAAAATTAGTGGGCTATATTGGGTCCGACTCTCACAGTCTGTTAAAATGACAAGGAGAACCAAACGACTTTGCTTTGAGACACTGCCCACTCTTAAGAGGGTATTTAAAGAAGAATATGGGATGTTGATGAGTGTTTTGATGGTTGATAAGATGTAGTCTTGTTACACACTATGGCCGACTGTTCCCCTGATTGGGTCATTAATTAATACCCAACGACCAATGGAATGGACCAACGGCTTAACGTTATTCCGAACCTAACACGAGCTAACAACCGTGGTCTACATTGACGTCACGAATTGAGATTGTTGTGTTAGAGTTGAGATTGTTGTGTTAGAATTGAGATTGTTGTGTTAGAGTTGAGATTGTTGTGTTAGAGTTGAGATTGTTGTGTTAGAGTTGAGATTGTTGTTTGAGTTGAGATTGTTGTAGAGCGAGATTGTTGTGTTAGAGCTGAGATTGTTGTGTTAGAGTTGAGATTGTTGTGTTAGAGTTGAGATTGTTGTGTTAGAGTTGAGATTGTTGTGTTAGAGTTGAGATTGTTGTGTTAGAGTTGAGATTGTTGTGTTAGAGTTGAGATTGTTGTGTTAAGAATGATTGTTTTCCAGTTGTCCAGCAGAGCTTGGTGGTGCAGAGCTGTCAACAAGCAAGTGTTGAGTGTGAATCCTGACCTGTCCTATGTGAAGCAGTTCTTCAGCCCTCAGTGTGAGGGATGTAGGGACGCGCATGCGCTCAGCTTCAACACAGACGGGTGAGTCATCCTACAAACTACCAAGGATAATGTTATGGTAGGTAGACAGAATGGCTAAGGTACGAAAATCAACATAGTGCGGTAACTCAAGCACAGGGAGCGTTGCGAGGGAATTCTTTACAGTCTCAAGGAGAGCGCAAGTTCGTTGGTTTTCGAAAATTGCACGATTTGGTCACATTAAAGCCATCGACATCGGACAAACTCGAATATGTGGAATCGAGGAGGGAGAAACACGGTGAGTGACGGCAGCGCTTTCTGTGCGTGGGCTGCCGCAACTATGTTGATTTTGCTGCCTCAACCATGTGGCATCTATGTGCGATCTACCTACCATAACATGATTTTTCACCGTACAAAGTTAATAAAAGAATTATGTGAATCAAAACAAACCCCTATGTTGGCGACAGCAATCCTACTAGATCCACCAGGTATTACTAAATTTTCCTATTCTTTTCCAGTTTGGAATAGGAAACGAAAAAAAATCTTTCGGGGAACTGGCAATACAATGACACAGTGACAACATTACATTTGTATTGGTTTGTTCCAGCTGTGTACAACTGGACCAATGCGAGATGTACGATCAAGGATATGGCCACATTCTAGAACTGAGTGAGTCCAACAATGTTCACTTTTTATTTTCATCCAAATAATTTTAATGTGATTTCAAACCTTCGCATGAATATATTCAAGAACATTCAGATTGGTTATCAAGTAGACAATATTATCGATGTCAGATTTAATGTTGGTACGACTGATTACAGAGTCTGGATTACAGACGAACCACATCTACATCTGGCCCACGGACTGTGATGACGTTGTTGTCTGGTACAGATGTACCACCGAGGACAGCGCTGTGGACGGTGAGTGTTTGAACTACACGCGTGCAATACTAACAACAGTACTATCAACATTTCCCTAGTTCCCTAGCAATCGCTGCTAAATGAATCTTCATGATGATGAGCAGTTTTATGAACGAGATTCCTATGACGAGTGAGGTTGGGAGTGTGCTATGTGAATGAAACCAAAGATTATGTTCGGATCTCAAATTTAAACCTTATGAATTAGCTAAGCTACTGTGCTACTTTCGTCGTGTGTTTTCACTAGCCCGTCCCTGAAATGTTAAGTGTTACAAAGATTATAGTATGGTAGGTAAATAACGCATAGATGCCATAGTCTGGGCAGCAGAATCAATATATTTTACGAATCTAACCCATGCCTGGGAGAGAGAGCTACCGTCCTGTCACTCACATAAGACATTTCATCAAATGTGTTATGGTAAGTAGATCGCGCATAGATAGCTGAGGCAGGAAATCAACTTAGTTGCGGGAGCCCAAGCACAGATAGCGCTGCCATCTCTAGCCGTCTTTGCTAGAGACGGGATTTTTTTGACGGGAAGTCTCAAGTAGAGCCACTGACGCACGCGCAAGTTCGTTCTGTTGCGAACATCATAGTTGCGACAGCCCAAGCACAGATAGCGCTGCGAGGGAATTCTCAAGTAGAGCCACTGACGCGCACGATTTGGTCACATTTAGGTCATCGACATCGGACAAACTCGAGCATGTCGAGCCGAAGGGGAGAAAGACGACAAGAGATGGCAGCGCTATCTGTGCTTGGGCTCTCGCAACTAAGTTGATTTCCTGCCTCAGCTAATTATGCGCGATCTACTTACCATAACACATTTGTTGAAAGGTCTTATGCGAGTCACAGGACGGTATCTCTCTCCCAGGCATGGGTGGGTTGGATTCGTAAAAAATCAGCCAAATTCGTACAAGAGTGCTCACACGCTAAAGCAATTCATACTCAAGAAAACCATCATTTACTTTTAAAACTTTCTAGTTCAAACTTCTAGTCCAAACGAGTTCATGACCTAGTACTGGGAGACTGCATAACTCACAGACCAAAACGAGAGTCAGATGAAATTGGAATGAGAGTAACGCCACATAAAAGTTACCTAGATATACGACTGAACGGCAATTTTACGATACGTTTGTGTTGTTCAGGCAAGGGGCACGACTTCACTATCCTGGTCGCCTGTTCCGCAGATCTGGATAACTGTGACGTGATGGAAGGTATACAAGAAGGCAGACATCTTGTGTCAGATGTCAGTGATGTGGAAATGTTGGATCTTGCAATGTCTCCTAACATTACACAACATTAGAATACAACTGGATTCGTTATTTTGTTTGCATTTTCTTTGTGAAACCTTTATTAGAGTATTTAATTTTTTAAGCGTGAACTCCTCAAGCTACTCTCGTTTGCCTTGTGAAGGTAAGTAGTAACTTAGGCCACCAATCAGAGAGCAGCATTTTCCTCCACCAATCCTAAGCCCTACTAAGGTAAGAAGGTAGGTTTTAGGCTCACACTAGGTTAAGTGACAAAATAAAATACCGTTGGCGTAGACAGAAAAGAAGAACCATTTCAATTACTGCCCAGTTTAAATACTGAGGACGGCGTATTATAAAGTTATCTAGCCACACCTTTCTTACAGATTGGCTTTAAAAAATGGTTCAATAAAATCAAATTTGGAAAAAAGGATCATTCTAAAAAAAACTATTTGGGAAATCGCGCAGAAAGAAGAGAGTCGTTTACTTTTCTTTTTTTTTGAGACACCGACCATTCTAAGAGGATATTTTAAGGTGATTATGGAATGATGGTGAATGTGATAAGTGTTTTGGTGGATGATGAGTGGTAGTCTTGTTAAAAAAACTAGGGCTGACTGTTCCCCAGATTGTATCAGTCGGATAGACGAACGTTCGAAAGTTTGAAATTGTTGACAGTACTTTTCTTGCCTCTATATACTCGAAACTTGTCTTGTCTTCAATTCAAAATTAGAGGAAGTGTCTTGCGTATTATCACAACCGGTTTCGGCTATAAAGCCATCGTCTCGGCGAGTCCATCAAAACACTCATCACACTCACCATATTCCATATTCAGAATACCTATAAGTGTGGTCAGTGTCTCAAAGCAAAGTATGGTTTCATATCAAAAGCCATATTTATTTGGCTTTTCAACAAAAAAAGGTTAAAATGCTATTAAGTATTTTTTATTTTATTAATATAGTTATAATAAGGATAAATATCAATTACAACTGCTTATACACTGTCTAGGGCTTTTCTGTTGAATTAATAAGACAAATTTAGCATCAAATAAACAGAAAATAATTAACTTCTCGAATTCTTTGAAAACGAAGCGCATAAAACACGAAGCTCCAGAAGCTGATAATTAACTTGACTGATGAGGTTTTCATCTCGACTGAGACTGAAAAAGTCAAAGATTGCTCTTGACTTGTTTCACATCAAAGAAAGTGTTTAGAGCAAATCATTAATTACTAGGATTAACTTTCATCTTGAACTTTTGAACTGTAGTAAATTTATATATTAAATCAGGAATCCGAAAACGATACGAGTAGTTATAATTTGGAACCAGGCCGTCACGCAGCCGCTTGCATGAGTGAATCGAATTTCCTTTGCAATTTGAAGTTGCTATTCGCTACGCTTACAGTCTCGCTTCGACCTACGGCCTCAGATGTACGTGTTCTTTTACTGCAAAATTTAATAAATATCGTGAAGGCCACTTTAAAAAATTAAACTACTTATAACGTTGTTGTTGTAAAAGTTCTTTTTCCACCATTTTGAAATGAATTAATGAATTTGCATGTTATTTTGGTACATTAATATTAAAATGCAGGTTTATCTCAAATTTTGTTAAAATTGCATCAAATTTACGGTTTTTAGATCATTAAACCACCTGTTTAACCAAAACTCCCCTACCCAAAACTGTACTTCCGGTAGCCCGATTTTGCTGGCTAACAAACTTGACCGAGATATTTACAAAAGGAACATTTATACAAAATTACATGAAAATCGAACACAAATGCGACCTGTAGAGAGTAAACGCAAAATGCTGAAAACATGTTCCATCGGTGCTCATCTCACGGTCCCGCGTTTATGTCTTTCCATGCTGACGGCATGAATATCTCATTTTTCCAAAGGAAATTCGATAATGACGATGGTCAAAATGCGTTACAAAAATGCATAGCTCAGCATTGGTACGTGTATGTTTTGTTGTGTAGATTTCAGCTAAGGAATTATTAGGGATGATTCTATTGTATGTATCAAATTCACTATATGTTTCCATAACACGTATCTTTCAACGTCACCATTTATGTAGTAAAACTTGTAACCTGTTATATATTCAGTACCAATTCCAGAAGGGTTAATCATGAGTAAACTACATGTTTATCTACAATACACACGTTATCAGAGGTGAACGCTTGTATCCCCAAGTGACCTAAACAGCTGCGTTCACACACACACACACACACACACTCACACACACACACACACACACGCTTACATAGATTACACCACACTTATGCGTTTATGAGACAGTCTCTCTGAGCTTCTTTACATAATATGTATAATGAACAACTTTTAAACATTTGTATCGGTTTTTGAGTTTTAAAATTAACAGTTTTATGTATAATGTGTTTGGTATGTAGTTACCAAAGATTACCTTATGTTGGGTAGATTGTACATACATGCCACATAGCTGAGGCAGGAAAACCAACATAGCTCGGTAGCTCGAGCGCTGCGAGGGAATTATTGTTTTAAGAGTCTCAAGTAGAGCCACTGACGCGCGCAGGTTTTTCCGTTCAAAAATCGCACGAGTTGGTCACATTTATGTCATCGACATTGGACAAACGTGGAGCCGAGGGAGGAGAAAGACGGCCAGAGTTTGCAGCGCTACTTGTGCGGGCTGCCGCAACTATGTTGATTTTTCTGCCTCAGCCATGTTGCATCTATGCGCTATCTACCAGAACATAATATTTGGTGTTACTTATGTTCCTGTTTCTGTTTATGGAATAAAATCGCTTTCGATAACATTAAGAGTGTCAGTGTAGTGAAACCCAGGTTAGAGAACGTATGAATGAAGTAGTACAGAGTTTTGGAAGTTTGCGATAAAGTAAAATTGTTTTTTTTGTAACATTATACAGCTGTTAATAACTAAACCAACTTGACAATAAGACTCGCCTCTCGAGCTCGCTAGGGGGCTATGCCACTCGGCCTGCGGGTACGTATTTTAAGGGAATTTTTGGCCGCCAACTTGTCAGAGGCCTAAAAAAGGCCCTTTTCCTAAAGAAAAGTTCCTATGTGGTTGAGGGATGTGTCATGCTGGGAAGTGTCTAATTATTTATTCGCTCATTCAGTCATCTGTACAACCGGCTTTATAGTATATTAACAATGTCCGCTATAAATGTACGAAAGAGACTTGTGATGTGAGAGTAAATGGAAAGTTTTTGTTCAATCAACTTTTGACGATTGCCATGCATTATAAAATGGTTTGCAATACAAAATGTATTTATTTATTCATATAAAGAACCCAACTCTTGTTCTGACACAAGACACAAGGCGGAGTTGGCCAATAATTGCTGCAACTTAAGTGTGCAGAGGAAGCCAGCAATAAACGCAAAGAATGTTCGCAATTCCGAGCCTCGTGAGAGAGACTCTCCTTTCAGCAGATTCTTTACTGAAACACGTCCTAACTTCAAGTGATTCTTAGCTGTAATCATCTCTATATACTCTATAAATATCGATTTTATAACTAGATTTACTCAATAAAATTTAGAATCCATTCTGTTAACGCTTGTAATAGAAATTCCTTGGTAAAAATGAGATATTCATACCGTCAGCATGGAAAGACCTGAAACCATGAAATGAGAACTACTGTAATCCTGACCCCAGAATATGTTTTGAGCATTTTGTCTACAAATGTCTATAGGTCGCATTTCTTGTCCAATTTTCACCAAATTTGGTATAAATATTCCTTTTGCAAATACTTTAGTCAGGTTTGTTAACCAACAAAATCGGACTACTGGTCACTGTCCTCCTTTTGGGAGGGACATTTCACAAAAAAGGTGTTTAATAATCTAAAAACGGAAAATTTAGTCCAACTTTGATGAAATTTGAAATAAATTTGTATATTTGTTGTTAAATATCAATATACTAAAAATTATGAAAATCCATCAAGTCGTTTCAAAATGGTGACTAATAGAGTGATTTTTCGCTACAACACCGGAATGAATAAGCCGAAGTGGTGTTGTGAGCGCAGCATATAGCCTCGTAACGCTTGTGATCATACCGTAAGCCAAGTTGAGGCCGAAGGCCGAAGCGAGGAAGTGAGTGGAGCGAATCAGAGTAACAAATTGCAAGGATATTTGATTCACTCACGCCAGCTTAGCTGCGTGTCGGCCTGGTTTTCCACTTCATAGCGAAATGATGATTGAATACCTCATGTTTTCCCACTTGCCGCAAGCTGGTCTCCTATTGGCTGATCCGTGTTAAGCCCTGCTCTCTGATTGGTTCTCTCAGCACACGTGTATGTCCGTGACGCGATCAATGCCACTTATTAGAATCTGCTGAGGATTTTATTTCAATTCTTTCCACCTCTGTTTATTTTAAAATCAAAGTCACAAATATGTACAGGGATTTATTTAAAAATATTTTAAAATAAACTTTATACATGAAAGCAATTTTCGTCTCTTTTAACGTGTAAACTTGGAACTACAAGGTCCTCTGTTGCTCCTGTGTACGTTTGCCCAAAATCCTTGAATTTGGTTATTTATGTGTGTTATTGTCAAATATTGTTAAACTCACAATTGAGTTATTTCTGTCTTTAGTATGTTTATGTGCCCTATTTACTATAGCATGTTTGTAATAATGTGTGACATCTGGTTGTATTTATATTGTAAAAATACTAATTGCCGTCAAATAATGTGAAATTAAAGAACTAAATTGTTTCACCTGACCTCGACATTTACCTAGCGTTACTGCATAGTCTAATATACTGTTGATTGGTTACTTCGGGGATCGAACCCGCGCCACTGGAAAGATTAACTGCGGAGTCCCGCGCAATACCAATCCGCCACGAGTCCACTAATTTTAATGCACTAATATTAATGTTTAGAAATCTGTGTGTTGCGTTCTTACTCGTAATGTTTTGGTGAGTTGTTTCTTAGACATAATGTTATCAAAGAAACTAATCAACAAGTGCAAGGTCACACTTTAGTTACAATAAAGTTACTTTACATTATAATAGGTGAAAAGGATTCAGGTTGTTGTACAAAATTGTTATCATTGAACATATTAAAAGCCAAAAATAAACATCTTATAGGCCTACAGTAACCATACAAAACACTGTATAACAAATACCTTTCAACGAACTTATTACAGAACATGTTTTAAATGTACACTGATAAAGTCCCACCGTATATTGTCAGGATTAAGCCAACTATGTTAAACAATGTTCCACCAACACGAGTGAAGAGAATCGATCTCTGATTGGCTGTTAACATTACAATACGTTGTTGATTATATCAGCTGATAAGACCAATGATTACATCAGCTGACAACACAGCAGGCTGCTGTAATTGAATACAATGCTAACAGGCTAAACAATGCTTGCTTCGTTTTGATTTGTACCTAGTAACAAATTAGATAATTATAAAGATATTTAAAAATTGAATCCGTCGATTAAAAACACGTAGACACAAACATGAATCCATGAATATTTTTACAACGGGATATAATGTACACGGAAGTACACATATTGCAAATTTTCACGAATTCAGTACAGCTGTTCCTTTTTTTTATTATACGTTAAGTTATTAAACCAGCAAGTGTTTTTGTAGGGGAGAGTCGTGCCGGGTCTCACCATGCTGACGGCACTAAGAATTTTAATGAGTTTTGGTAGAATTTTTAAGAATTGTATCATGTTGTGGTAGGTAGATATCGCATTGATGGCCAAGAGAGGAAAACCAATAGTTGCGGCAGCCCAAGCACAGATGGGCGTTGGGAGGAAATTATTTTCAGAGTCTTAGGTGGAGCCGAAATCTTGTTCGTTCTCGAAAATTACACGATTTGGTCACATTAAGTCATCGACATGGGAAAAACTCGAGCATGTGGAGCCGAGGAGGAGAAGAACGGCCAGAGATGGCAGCGCTCAGTGCTTTGGCTGCCGCTACGATGTTGAAATTCCTGCCTCAGCCATGTGAGGGGGTGTTCAGGCTTGGGTCTCACCATGGAGACGGGGTCAAGTTCTAGATCCCACAACGTCGTGCACTTTGTTCACTCAAAAACTAAGAAAAACGTCCGTAATGTTTTAACCTCAGGAATTAAGAGATTATGTTCATCTGCATGAGGCCGAAGGTAGTGTAGGCCTATACGTTTTGAAACAGGTTTAATGGGCTTTTAACATGTAAAGCACTAAATATGAAACTAAACGTAATGAAAACTTATAACAAAAACAAGAATAATGTTTAGGTATTAATCGAATTGAATGTTACTAGAAAGGAGGCGTCTCTAGGTATAAGAGTTTACCGGAGATATAGGAAAGCTGCACAATACAGCGACTGTAGCGGTTTCAGTAGAAACTATTCTACCGGAAGTGAATTGTACGTAGTTTCCGCTTCACCGCATCCACTTCCGCTTCCGCTATTCTCATTTCCGATCATCTGTCAATTATTGTCGTCTGCTTTTGACAATTTGGTGCAATACATAACAACAAATGTAGTATAATGCGTACCGAACCCCTCGAGTGTTTACTTTAAAATAACAGCATTAAATTATTCTATTTCTTAATCATTTTCAGCACAACTATTGAGCTACAATTTAAAATGAATCAAGGATTGTTTAACCGGTAAACATTGTATTAAATTAGTGCTGACCATTGTGTTGTAGAGGGCAAGTAGTTATAGGACAAATGGGTAGTTATAACTATAACTCGGTTAAATTTTAAGGCAAAGTCGTTATTAAGCTTATCAGCTGATATAATCAACAACCTATTGCAATGTTCATGAGGTATACTAAGAAAAGCATAGTTAGAAAAATATTTAAGGGCGTAATTTAATACAATGGAAAAGCGTCGTTGTACTAATACATTTTAAACACGTAACTCGGGAAATTATTCTTAGCTGTAAGATTATTTCAATATATTTCTAATAACAATTCTTTGAAAACATAGCGTATTCAACAAAGATAACACTTCACCTAAAGACAAAGTACACAGAAAACCATATTAATCAAATTTAGCCTACCAGTGACCCCATCAAACCAAAGATTTTATATGGGAGGTAGCTAGGTCATAGGATTTATTTATTTAGGTGGCTGAAGCAGGAAAATCAAGATAGTTGCGGCAGCCCAAGCACACATTTTTTCAAGTTTCAACTAGAGCCACTTACGCACGAAATCTCGTTAGTTCTCGAAAATTGCACGATTTGGTCACAACTGTTGAAATTCCTGCCTCAACCGTTCTGCATCTGTGTATAAACTACCTACCATAACAGGATCTTTGAGCAAACTTAGCTCGCTCAAACGTAGCCGATGCTCAAACCCATAACACCTGTCTAAAACCTGGTTGTCTAAAAGCTGTCCCCTTGGCAGAAAACCTACATTTAACAAATCATAAACATTTCTTTGCCGCAACGCCCCTCATTACATCTTTATACAACGAGTTTCTAACTATCAAAACTACACAATTTTAAGTAATATATTAATTTAAAGTCAAGTTAAAGATATTATGTACAGAACAAACTACTTGTAATAAAAAAGAAAGACATACGGATATGTTAAACAGTGACAATGTTTTGGTGACAGAAAAACGGATTAGTGTGTAATACAGCCAGAGGAAGACAGATTCCACTCGTATTGGTGGAAAACTGTGTTGTGGTTTAAAACATTGTTGGTCTAATCCCGACAGATTGCAGTGGACCGTAAACCTTTTATTTGTGGATGATAAACCTTGTTTGTTATATACAAAGCATACATCACTTTTCTTATACAATACAACTTTAAATTATTTTTGGAGATTAGATTTAGGTTTTCTTCAAACGTGGCGGTTTTGTGTCGCGAGCGACTGCGGAGCTCATCTCTCTGGTAACGCAGGTTCGATCTTTTACAATATTTGTAAAGTAACTATACGGTAACGCTAGGCAAAGGTCTAGGTTGAGTGACTTTGTAGTCGTAACTTCGCCTCGTTAAACAAGACAAACTTTAGTAACCAAACGTAAGGATGATGATACTTTTTATTACAACGGGGTTTAACTAAGAAAAACCAGTGATAACTTGTGATCAGCTGTTTTAATAACGTTTTCCAAGAATAACTCATTAATTAAGGCAATATAAATTCCTGAAAAGACAGACACGTTTCAGTTGTTTTAATTAATATTTTCAAACATTATTGTTCGGCGACAAGTTTATAGCTGGCAATAATTAGCATTCTGTATTGTACAGAATCAGGAGGAATTTTAATTAAAGAAGCTTCAGAAAATTCCAAGAAGATGTTTTATTTGTGTATTTTCCTTAAGCTACTATTATAAATAAATAAATATGTTTTCGAATAATAACGCCTTCAAAGCTGCAAGTGATCCAATTAGAGAACAGGATTTAACAGATCAGCCAATAGGAGATAAGCTGAGGCTAGTGAGAAAAAAGGGCTAATGATAATAATTCGTTAAAGAAGTAGGAAGCATGTATCAAAATTTTAAAAACGCTTTAATTTTTGAGCCTAAATCATAATTAATTATAGAGAATCAGGATTGGGGACGATATAATTATACGGATTTGGAATGTTAGAGAATAAATCTACTGCACTAGCTGGCAGTACCCGTGCTACGCTTCGCGATTTGAAAGTTGAACTTTTGTAATAGTTTGAATTTATCAAATTATTTACAGACAAATTCAATGTTTGTGTTGTTTGAAAATGAGCACCGATCCTAACCTTCAGAACACGGTTTGAGCACTTTTTCAACACTGTATATACATATTATGTATCGGTTATCATCTCTTCAAGTAGCATTTATTGTTAAATTTTCGCCAAATTTGGTACGAATGTTCCTTTTGTAAATATCTCGGTCGAGTTGGTTAACCAGCAAAATCGAACTACCGAAACCCCCCTTTCTTGGTCTTAAATCTCGTCGTAATACGTTCAATAAGTAACGGATCCCGAGTAACGTTAACAGTCATAATAGTTTGTCCTGACTTGCACCGCTTCAATAAATGTAGGTATTACAATAAATATGCCAAACAAGGCACAAACACACGTGTTCAAAAGCAAGTACATTTACAGCAACAGCTACAAGATGACTTAGAAACACAAGTTTTAGCAAAGCGAGTTTAAAGTTTTAGAAGAAAGAGAGAGAACTGATTCAACTCTGAGGCCGCAGGCCGAAGTAAGACTGACAAAAAGCATATATACAGTCGAGCTCATAGCCTGGCTAAGTAGAACCAAAGATTATGTTATTGTAAGTAGATTGCGCATGTCTGAGGCAGGAAAATGAACTTAATTCGGCTGCCCGAGCTCAGATGGAGCTGCTGTCTTAGGTAGAGTGACCAACGCAAACGAAGGTTCATTCATCCTCGAAAATCGCACGTTTTAGTCACATTGATTTAAGTCATCGACATCGGACAAACTAGAGCATATGGAGCCGAGTGGGAGAAAGACGGTGAGAGATCGTAGCAACATCTGTGCTTGGGCTACCACATTTATGTTGATTTTCCTGCCTCAGCCATCAGACATCTACCTACCATAAGATAATCTCTGAGGCCGCAGGCCGTAGCTAGACCGACACGGAAGCATATTTCGAGTTTAGAGCGCTGGGACGAATGTGTCAGAACCTACTCGTACTCCTGAATCATTAAGAAACAAATACTCACGCGTACTCAAGCTTGTAGCTACAACACACTAAGACTTAATTACACAGCAGCAGATGCTCTTGTGTGTTTGTTTACACGAAGCCTTGTTTACACGATACAAGCCGTGTTTGTGTTTACACGGTGCGAAATGAGCAAAGTTTCCCTTTCACAAGGCTGTGATCCTTCCTGCAACAGTTACTTTGCTTCCACAGATTATTAGAGGATTTTCCATAAAAATAGAGCTATTCATTTCTAACGCCAGAGAAAACGAAACGTCGTAGAACAAAACAGTTTATAATTTTAAGCTTCCCAACACCTCCTGAGTCAAATGGCAAAGCTTCACATGTATGTATTTGACCTGCTCGCTATTTTGTCAATATTTCACGAAATTCGGTATAAATGTTCCTTTTGTACATCTTTGGATTAAGTTCGTTATCCAGCAATATTGGTCCACGGAAAGGGTTCTTTCGTGGAAGAGGAAGGAGGAATCTCCAGTTAACGAACTTACTGTGTGACATAATTTGTGTTCAGTCAAAGATTATTTTATGGTAGGTAGATTGCGCATAGATACCACATGGGTAAGCTAGGAATTTCAACATAGTGTGGCAGCCCAAGCACGGATAGCGCTGCGAGGGAATCCTTTTAAGATTCTCAAATAGAGTCACTGGTGCCCGCGCATGTTCGTTCGATTTGGTCATATTTAAGTCATTGACATCGGACAAACTCGAGTATGTGGAGCCGGGGCTATCTGAGCTAGGCTGCCGCAACTCCTGCCTCAGCCATGTGGTATATATGCACAATTTACTACTTACCAAAACATTATCTTTGGTTCAGAGTTTGGTTTAGTTCAAATGACGTTACTAACACTCATGTCTCTTGATAAGCTTTACTAAGTAGATACGGCATGTTGGTATTGGCTTAAACTCAGAGGTTTGAAGCCTTCTTGTTCAAGGATAAAGTTAAAAGCTCCGCCTTGTTTTCCATTAGTTCCCCCACTCTTCTCCCTACTTCCCCGTCTAACAATCAGTTTTCCATTATATTCGAATTCAAAAACCAAACTCGGTATTCTTTTCCAACATTGATGTACAGTTTCTAATATACAATTAAATTGTTATAAAACTCTACATAAACTAAAATCCTACAGACGTTTTGCTTGTTTAACAATAAAACTACCAACAAAACTTGTAATGAACTGATTTTAAATTTTATCAAAATTGGAGAAAACTTACTGTTTTAGATAATTAAACCCCTGTGAAAAGTCCCGCCAAAGAGAGGGTTCTGGTAGTTCGATTGTGCTGGCTAACGAACTTTACCAAAATATTTGCAAAAGAAACATTTTTATGCAATTTCATGAAAATTGGACAAAAATGCGACTTGAAGGAATGATACATATATACAAATGTACATAAAGTGTTGAAAATGCTGAAAACGTGTTCTGAGGGTCAGGATCGGTGCTAATTTCTTGGTCCCGGGTCTGGGTCTTACCATGCTGACGGCATAAATATCTCATTTTCCCAAAGGTAATTCGCTAGTAAAATCACGAAAGGGCAACCATTTATAGACGAGGTATCTGTATTTATGAAACCACACTTATAGACCTATGATGTTAACCTGTTGTTGAAATTAACTAGAGAGAGTTGTTGAACTATGACTCCTGTTACAAAGCAGACAACATCAAACCTCACCTCGCTTTGACTCAACAACAACCTTGATTGTAACCTCAACAACACAACATCAACACATCTTCATTAGTATCAAGACACAACGAACACACAATGCTTCCAAGAAACAACGACAGAGACAGTTTGGAGTTACAATTTATGAGGTTTCAATATTACTAAAGACGTTTTCCGTAGTTTTTGAGAATTTCCCTTCTATTGGTTATGCGTAGATATATATGTTTGTGTTATCTGTTACAGTTCACGGTTGTGATTGGTCATTCACTGCTCCAAGCCGACCAATGGGACGGCTTGTTAGGCAGTCAGTTAGTGTTTAGCTGTGGACATGCATGACTAATCTATTTGTTTTGTTTTTAATTTCGTAAAGTGTTTGTACATGTTTTATTATTGTCTGACTAGCTGTTATAACATTTAAAAGTTTAAAAATAAAAATTAATTAAATACACACGCACGAGTTGGTTAGTTGTGTGCAGCAGGTCAGCGCACACTAATTACTTTTAGACCATTTCATTTTCTAACGTTTTGTGTCATGTCTTAAATAACTTTTTATCTGAAGACAGGGTTAGATTCTAGATCCCGAAACGTCGTGAACCTTTGTTCACTCAAAAACGATGAAGGTAGTAGGACATGTGAGGATAGTGTGAGTAAAGATTCAACGATAATATAGTTTTGAAATGCTGTCAAGATATACATTAACAATACCGACACAACTGACAGCTGTTAAACCTGTGCATGAAACTCGTTGATGTTGAGACAAAGGTAAAGTCATTATCTAGAGAAAGCTAATTACCTCTGAGCAAGATTGCATATTTGTGTCCGGATAAACTAGTACAATGTCAGACTTTGTTAAACACAATATCTGCTTCATTCTTAATCAAGTGTTTTAGTTCATTTATTACTAGCGTTTTTGTAACTTCACCTTTCAACGTTGAACTGTTAGTTTACTAAACACCTTTTAGAGGAGATTTTTTTACTAGAAAACAAAAACGGCTGACTATGATTGGCTGACTGAATAGGGAGTAATGTGGTTACATTTGAATGTATGGGAGAGAGTGAGTGTAAAAAACGTATGTTTGAATGGGATTTAGATGTAAGAATGCAAGGAAAATTTTAGATATCAAACAGTTGATGATTGCGATACATTTATTGTAAATGTCAATATGCAATAAAACATATATTTATCCAACCATAACATCTTTGTTACAAGGTACTATAACTTTAAGAGCATAGAATAGTAATATCTTTATTGCAGGACTCTTTTCCACTACTTCGAGGTACCGAAGCTAAGGTGCGTCTGTATGTAGATGACACTGAATGTATGGACTCTATTGCCTAGCCAGGCTCGTCATTCCTATGCAAATCACACTTTAGTTCCTCTGACAGTTCCAATTGTCATTTCACAAGCGCTACAACACATTCAGACATGTTGACGAACTACAAACTGTTTTCCCAATGGGTTTCCTTGTTGAGAAATTGTTGACAAAACTGTAAATAGTTTCTTTTAACTAGATGAAAATATTGCAATTTCAATATAAATTAAACCTTTGACGCAGAGTTTACAATGTCACAGCATAGATTGCCCGTTAGCCTAGATTCGTTGTGAATTGGTTTACTTTGAGAGACTTGTGGCTCAATAGTTTAGTTTATTTACACAAACTTCACTATAGACAATGTTTGACTTCAATTTCAATTCCAATCTTCCATCACTACTTGATTGACATTTCTAATCAACTCTCTTTCATGGTGTTTTAATCTCGTGGTTTTTATTGCAATTACTCAAAACAAATTTGATGTATATCAAAGACAATTAAACCGAGATTACCGTCCTTTCAAAATAACGTTTGATTCGTATTACTTTATTTTATAGAACGTCACACAAGTAGGATTTATAATTTTAAATTTAATTGTACTCAGGAATAACAGATATCGGAAAGAGTGTGAAAACCAATCGTATCAAAATATTTCACTTCTTATTTACAAACCAGGCTGACACGCAGCACTAATTCGTTACGCTCACAGATTCATTTCGGCCTTCGGCTTAAGACTAACGATGTTTTTAAATCACTGATGGATTTTAAAGTTGTTTCGTAAATTACTGGTACAATACTAAAATACATCATAATATTAAATTTTACTAAAATGAAAGAAAGTTATTATTTATAGACTATTAAAACCTTTTCGATCTAAAAGTCGCCCCCAAAAGGAGGATTTCAGTAGTCCGATTTTGCTGGTTAATGAACGTGACCGAGATATTTACAAAAGGAACATGTGAACCGAATTTTGAAAGTCGGTGAAAATGCAACTAGCGAAGATTATACACATATGTGTGTATATACAGTTTTGAAAAAAATCCCAAAACATATTCTGGGGGTCAGGATCGATGCTCATTTCACGATCCCGGTTCTTAACATGCTGACGTCATAAATAACTCATTTTCTAATGGAAATTCAGTAACAATATATTCTACTCAAATAAGAAAGCTACATTTAAGAAATGAAGAATATTCATTCATATTTCATGAAACAATGTCGAGATGAAGCTTCTATTCAATTATTCATTCCTTCTGTTCAATATTTACCATGCGAAACAGAAATGATGTTTCTAAATGTTTTGTTTTCAGACGAAGAAATTATGATATATATTTCAAGTTATTGTATTGCTACTAAAATATATAAATATATATTTTCTTTATAAATCGGTAGACGTATATGTCTGTTTACCCAGTAGACATCTGCAGCTTGTTGTTGATAGCTTTGTGTTGTGTGTTTGCTGGTAACAAGCGGCTACAGAGTACTGTATCCAGTAACGAGTGTGTTAGCCTCGTGTAAACTCTCCTCAGTAATGCAGTTTATACACAAGCCTCGACGCAAAACAACCACTTTGATACATGTACACAACAACCTTTCACATATTTCAACATGAATGTCATATGAACGGTGAATGTGATGTGTGTTTGCTGGTAACAAGCGGCTACAGAGTACTGTATCCAGTAACGAGTGTGTTAGCCTCGTGTAAACTCTCCTCAGTAATGCAGTTTATACACAAGCCTCGACGCAAAACAACCACTTTGATACATGTACACAACAACCTTTCACATATTTCAACATGAATGTCATATGAACGGTGAATGTGATGAGTGTTTGCTGGTAACAAGCGGCTACAGAGTACTGTATCCAGTAACGAGTGTGTTAGCCTCGTGTAAACTTTCCTCAGTAATGGTTTATACACAAGCCTCGACGCAAAACAACCACTTTGATACATGTACAACAACCTTTCACATATTTCAACATGAATGTCATGAACGGTGAATGATGAGTGTTTGCTGGTAACAAGCGGCTACAGAGTACTGTATCCAGTAAAATGTGTTAGCCTCGTGTAAACTTTCTCAGTAATGCAGTTTATACACAAGCCTCGACGCAAAACAACCACTTTGATACATGTACACAACAACCTTTCACATATTTCAACATGAATGTCATATGAACGGTGAATGTGATGTGTTTGCTGGTAACAAGCGGCTACAGAGTATCCAGTATACGACAAAATGTTAATTTTCCTCTCAAAGGCTGATACTGTAACAAAAGATAATGTTTTGTTAGTAGATTACGCATGGATGCCAATGACTGAGGCTGGAAAATCAACATAGTTGCTGCAGCCCAAACACAGATAGTGCTGTGAGAGCATTCTTTTAAGGGTCTCGAGGAGAGCCACTGACGCACGCGCAAGTTCGTTCATTCTGGAAAACCGAACGATTTGGTCACTTTTAAGTCATCGACATCGGACAAACTCGAGTATGTGGAGCCAAGGGGGGAGAAAGACGGCAGCGCTATCTCTGCTCGGGCTGCCGAAACTATGTTGATATTCCTGTCTCAGTGACGCGCTATCTACCTAGCATACCATTATCTTTGCTACAACCCATGGCAGTGTTTGATTGCTGTATTAGACAGGATATGAACACTTGAGACTGAGGCAATATTCTCGAGTGTTGTGTAAACGAGGCTTTCCACTGCGGATATGAAACCCCAGGCGGATACATTACAGCACTTAGCCTCGTATATACGGTGCGAATCATATCATATGAGCTATGTTAATGGAGGATACAGAACATAGAGTAGAAATATTCAGTATTGGTTCACTGAAATGTTTTCAACAATGTGGATTTCGGCGTACCGTTTACGTAGAAGTAACGCGATCGTTTACACGGTGCTAGGGACATTACATTAAACGTATGTAAATTCAGTTTATAACAGTTACTTGCACGAAATCTGTAAATAACTTGTGTCGCGGGTTCGATCCCCGCAGTCACAACTAACAATGACGCAAGGTACAAGTCGAGGTAGAGAGAACTTTTAATCCTAAATTATTCGTCATTAAAACATTTGTGTTCAAAGTTTGTATGATTGGTTAGTTCACTATTATCCACATAACGCGGCATGTATAGCGGATATTGTATGTAAGTTTTCAACACGGGTAAAGCTTAACTAAGAGATTAGTGAGTTGAAGTTAAACACAACAAACTGTAAACTCGAGTTGATCCTCAATATGTTGCGTTGCCAACTTTACAGCAAGTATTGGAAATCAATGTTGTCGGCACTGAGCTTAAGCCTTTGCTCTAGGATCATCTCACCTACAGAGTACTGTACAGTATACAGTGTTCTTATATTATATAAAATGACAGAATTATATGCTTTACTTGGACGGTCTTATTAATTGGTTGGTTGAAAAGTGCTTGTACGATTTTAACATGGATATTTAACCTGCAAGAATTTATTTTAGCTCTTAAGTTAGATTGTATAATGTACGTTTTATACCTTAGAAATAAGGTTTTAGACATAAATAAAATAAATAAATAAATTATTAGAAATGAGAGATTAAGATATTCGGTTATTACTTTACATCACGTAACTATATGAAAAATTTGTTAACGATATAAGTGAGTTTTAAATGTCCCCCACCTAGGTACCTTTGCTTTTGAAAAAGAAAAAATTCAAAACCTCTTTAGGGAATGTTTTGTAGGCTCCTGCAGTTTCTTTTGACGTACTTTGCGTCACCCCCCACCTAAAACCCATGGAGGGGCTAAAAGTGACGCTCCCAGGGTAAAGTTACAACCCTGTGACAAAATCTCCCAGAAAATTTAGAGGCGAATTTGACAGTCAAAATAAGTTGTATGTGCAACGTGGAATTTTAAATTGATAATTTATAACCTTTATGTTATGGGCTTTATATTAAAATAGTTTATTATTATCAATTTTATATAAATCTTGTATACTCGATAAAATGTATAAACTTGTTGAGCGGGAATGTTTGATGACAAATGAATGAAAGGAGAGTAAGGTTGGCATTACTGCGACACTGGGTCCATTAGGTTATTGTATTTAATCAACTCAGTCCTGCCAACATTAGTAATCCACAGTCAGAATACCCATCACTGCAAATATCGCGATTAGGCGATGAGATACTATATTAAAGTTGACTTTGATCCTTCTTGTGAATTCGTTTATAAGATGGTCCCTGGTTTAAGTTTTTGGTCACGTAAAATCAAAGAGTATGTTATGGTAAGTAGATGGCACATAGTGTCACATGGTTGAGGCAGAAAACTCAACATATGGCGGCAGCCTAAGCACAGAATGCTCTGCGAGGAAATCCTTTAAAAGTCTCAAGTAAAGCCACTGACGCACGCATAAGAAGTCTATTTTGAAAAATTGAACGATTTGGTCACATTTAAGTATTTGACAACGGACAACGTTGAGCATGTGAAGCCAAAAGCAGCGTTCTGTGCTGATTTTCCTGCTCAGCCATTTGGCATCCATACCCTGTCTACCAACCATAACATTACATTTGGTGAAAATCATCATTTTACATATTAAATGAGCTTTACTAAAATTGAGAAGACAATCTATACCAAGTGTAAAGCCATCCATATATAATCATTGACAAGTATACCACGGAAACTTCGCACGGTTTATATGTTCTGTTCACACCGGGCTTTATACAAGAGGCAAAAATGTTGTCTTGTTTAGCAAGGCGAAGTTAGAACACGAAACAATTCTCGTACGAATTTAGGTTAAAACAATAAATTGGTTCGTGTAGAAATAAAAAAATAGAAATATTTATTGACCACTGACAAAGATGAGCCTTTGCATGGGCTATAACAGAAATATATATAACAACACACAAAAACTAGTAATAATAAAGTATAAGAAATATAAACAAACATAAATGAAAGAAAATATGAAAACAAAAAAAGAAATAAAATAGAGGAAAAATAAAAGTAGAAACAAAAGAAAAACAATTAAATTTAGCCTTCACTAGTCCAATCTTCTCTCTCCATATCATCTTGTAAGAACTCATTAATGGAGTAGTAAACTTTTCTTATTAAAAATAATTTTAAATTTCTTTTGAATTTCTTCATATTGTCTTCTTTTTTTAATTTGTTCGGAAGTTTGTTGAATAATTTAGCCATATTGTACTCTGGGAAATGTGTATAAAAGGAGGTGTTATGATTTGGGATTTTCAATTTGAAATTTTGTTGTCTTGCACTTAATATTTTGTAATTCGGATAAAATATGAAAAATTTTGTTTAAAATACATAATACATTCATAAATATAGATTGATGAAAATGTTAATATTTGAAAATCTTGAAATATCGGTTTACATGATTGATTTTGTGGTTTTCTGAATATTGTTCGTAATGCAAATTTTTGTAGAATGAAAACATCGTTTGTGTAACTGCTGGAGTTTCCCCAAAAAATGACAGCATAATTTAAGTGTGGAAATATTATTCCGTAGTATAAGGTAAGCAATGTTTTAATGGTGCTGAAAGTTGATAATTTTCTCAATAAAAAGATTCCACTTGATAACTTTCTACAAACTGATCTGATATGTGCTTTGAAATTTAAATTTTCATCCAAAGTAAGTCCTAAGAATTTTATATTGGTGTTTTCTTGAATTTGTTTGTTTTTCATAAGAATATTGACATTTTCTGTTTTGGTTTTCCTTCTAGGGTGGGAAAACGAGATAAAATTTGATTTGTCAGAATTTATATTGAATCCATTTTCGTCCATCCACTGAGCGATGATGTTTAAATCAATATATGTTTGTATCTCTAAGATTTCAATGTTTTTATGTGAAAATAAAATTGAAGTGTCGTCAGCAAATAGTAGTATTTTTGAATTTTCGGTTATGGTTGATAAATCATTCATGAATAATAGAAATAACAAAGGGAATAAAATTGATCCTTGTGGAACGCCTGACTTGATAGTTAACTGATCGGATATATAATTTTGAATGTTGTTGGACTCGTCGCAGTAAGCAATTTTAACTCTTTGTGTACGATTGGAGAGATATGATTGGAACCATTGTAAGCAGTTGCCTCGAATTCCATATAGCTCTAACTTCTTCAAAAGCAAATTGTGGTTGACACTATCAAAAGCTTTTGAATATCTAGTAGTACAGCTGTGGAAAGTATGTTAGTATCTAAAGATTTCACAACCTCAGTTATAAATTGAAAAATTGCATCAGTGCATGATTTGGATTTCTGGAAACCATATTGGTTTTGTTCAATGATTTGATGTTTAGTTACAAAAGAGTTGAGACGGGTAAATACTATTTTTTCGAAAACTTTACTAATCGTGGAAAGAATTGATATGGGCCTAAAGTTTGTACATTCAGTTTTTTCTCCTTTTTTGTAGATTGGTGTTATAACTGCTTCCTTTAAAGAGTTAGGGAATATTCCTGCAGATAATGAAGAGTTGATCAACGATGTGAGTGGAGTAGATAACTCTTTAGCACAGTGCTTTAGTAGTTTCGATGAGATATTGTCATAGCCACAAGAGTTGGTTTGTTTAAGGCTTGTGATTGTTTGTATAACTTCCTCTTTAGATACCGGTGACATAAAAAATGATTGATTCCATGTTATCTCCTTTTCAAAATATGCCAGATTTATATTTTTTAGTCTGTCATCTTTAGATAAACCAACATTATTGTAAAATGAGTTAAACATATTGGCTATTTGAGTAGGGTTAGTTATAAGATTCCCAAGTGTATCTTTTATTGTCATATTACTAGGAGTCTTAGAAGCGGCTGGGTACCGATTTTTATTAATAAAATCCCATGTAGATTTTGTTATATTTTTTGAGTTTTCAATTTGTTTCTGAAAAAATGTACGTTTTTCTAAATTAACCATTTTGCGATATTTTAGCTTAAGTTGGTTATATTTATATCTAATTGATCGCTTGAGTCCCGTTGTTTTGATAGTTTATAGTACTTAATCGTCTCATTCCTGATTTGCTTGGTTTCCATTGTAAACTTTATATGATTAATCTTTATACCACTGTTCAACCTTTTGCACAAAGGAAAAGATGTTTCTGTTAAACTAGACAAAATGTGGGAGAAATTTACATATTTTTTCATCTTGTCTCCTCATTTAATACTTCTGTCCATGATTCTTCTTTCAGTAGATCAACAAAAGATTGAATGTTTTTCGTTGTAAAGGATCTTGAAAGTATGGTTGTTTTTTTATTATTATTAGCTTGCTTGATCAATGCCCTTATAGTAGCAACTTGGGCGTAGTGGTCAGAGAGAGCAGAAATCAAAACGCACGTCTTTATTTCATCTTGACCGTCAAAATTAGACAAAATGTTGTCAATACAGCTTCTAGAATTATTGAATTCTCTGGTAAATGTTTTGATGTGGTGTTTTATATTAAAGCTGTTCATGAGGTTTAAGAAATTATCAGAAGTGTTAGTGGTCCTTGAGAGGTCAATGTTGAAATCCCCTGTTATTATTAATTTACAATTGTTTCTGAAAGTACTTTCCAAGAATTGTCGTATTGTGTTGAAAAACGTAATTACATTACCTAATGGCGATCTGTATATGACAATTAAAATGATGTCTTGTGGAAAAGAATGAATTCTTATGGCAGACATTTCACAGTGAAATTCAGTACAATACTTTGTCACATCAAAAGAATGAAAATGGACATCATTTTTAATATAAATTGACACACCTCCTCTTTGGGCAAGGGTTCTACAGAAATATGACGCTAGAACAAAACCGTTTATATTGTAAAATTGTATTTCATCAGTTTTCATAAAGTGTTCTGAAAAACATATAATATTTGGATTTTCAATACCTAAAAAATGTTCAATGATGTTGATTTTAGATTTGAAACCTTGTATATTTTGGTGTATTAACCTTTAGGTATTCATGTTTAAAACTGTTTACAGCATTTACATTTGGTTTGGATCCCTTCTTAGATGTCAAAAGCCTATTGTTCTTTCGCTTTTCGTCTAAAAAAATATTGTGCTCGTTCTTTAAAGGAAAGGGATCATTTTTAACACTTCTGGTGGTGATTATAGTCGGTATTGGCTTAAGGTAATTTACCAGTTGAACATTTTCCTTTATTAGGCCTACAAGTTTGTTTTACCTCTGCGGTTAAAATGTAAGCCCTGACTAGTGTAGTCTTGGCGTGTCATCCCCAAAAATGGTAAGTAGATTGCGTGTGTGTGGTTAGATACAAGTTTTCTAATGTTGAAATTAACCTGTTGGATTGTAGGGTTTAATTCTGGTCTATCATATCTAAACGGTATGGGAATTTACAATGACATTAGTTTTTTTGTATTCTGCAAGCAGTTGTCTATATGTTTCAGTACACAGTTTTTGTCTGTATCCATTCCTAGGTAAATATCGTTTGTGCCCCCAAAAATGACAAGGGTGTCACTCTTTGTCATATCACCCACGTGGCTTGTGTAACTTTCCAGGACGTGATTTATTTTACCATTTGGCTTAGCAAAACAAAGCACACTATGATTATCAGGAAGCGTCTCCTTTAGTAGTGTTCCTAATTGTTTTCCATGACTGTCTGCCAGTATCTTAACCTTTATTTCATTACCCTTCTGAATAATTAAAGGGTGTTTATTAAATGTTTTAGCTTTGAACATTTTCTCTTACCGGGTTAGCTACAGCATTTGGAACTACAATAGTTGGCTCTTTATCTGAAGTATCTATTTCTAGCACTGTGAATTTATTCCGTAAGGGAATATCAGAACAAATAACTGTTTTTGACGTCCATTAAGTGATGATAGTATTGGGGCATGGCAAATATTCCTTTTATCAACTTGTTTGTGTATTTTTGATTGTAGAACAGACCTTCTTTTTTATGATATTTAACTTTTGAAAACGCCATGGAAAATCACCGTCATGGGATATTGTATCGGACTGATATTTTGTTTCACTTACAGGTCTGTTAGTATGATGTTCAATATTTAAAATAGAATCAAGTATACTCTTTGCGTTTGCCAGAACATGTAAGCCACACGAAAACCCATCATATTGCTGAATAGCTGGTTTTTCTATGAGTTGGTACGTTTTTGTACATTTTGGGCTATTTGTTTAGCGTGACAGTAATTTAAGTTTGCAATACTGTCGTAGTGAAAGAAAGTATGTTTACAGCGATCTAATACAAGTAAGCTCCAATGGGAACCTTGGGTTTTAGTGTATTAGCTGTTGTCTGATAGATTTCGCTCTTAACATTACTCACACAGAAAATACAAAATTGGAATGTTCTAGAGACAGATTTTCTAAGATTTCTTGTATATCATCACTGTCCTTGAGCAGTTCTGTGACAGATGGACCAACAAAAGTTATGTCTTTTCTAAATTTGGAGATGTAAGAAGTTAAAGTATTAAAATAAGTAGATAAATGAGTGTCATGGAGAAAAGGGTCAGGTTTTTGAGAAGATTGAAGAATTTTGAGGGTATTATATTGAATTTTCAGTTTTTATTTTCCATTTGTAGTTTTATTATTATGCTTTGACAAGTTGAAATATCTGGTGGCAAATTTAAGGACGTTGAAGCTTTAATTTCACACATTTCATTCTATGATCGAGTTATCATTTATTTAGTAAAATCACTCAATTTTAGAAAACAGAGGAAAATTGTTTTATAATGTTTTGAAACAAGCCCAGTAAACAAAACAAATAATATTGAAAATAGGTTAAGTATCTTCAAATTTGAGTTAGTTCTCAAAATGGATATACTTACAACAGTATTTGTGTGTATTATATGTCAAAATGTTCAGAAAAACGTGGTCTTCAATTCAACCCTACTTTAAAATTAAAATATAAGCTGAAACTGGTAAAAGTCGTATACAATCAGAGATAAATTTCTTGTTGATGTTTTCAAATTAAGTCAGGTGTGTAAATTGAGAGATAATAATATAAAAATATTTTAAACAAAGCACGAGAATAAATAATATGAAACTTTGCATAAAAAGACATCCTGATGCAACAGACAAATGGGTAGATAAAACATAAATCCCACAATCGGTAAACGCCAGACGGTTAAGCACTACAGGTTTATCCAGAGACACTGGAGGTACGAGCAGGCACAGTTATCTTTAATGGACGAAACGTGTTAGATGGCAGAACAAAAGAAGAAAAGAAAAAGGACCATGCAGTTCTCGGTACATTCAAAGACAGCGCCACCGCCTTCATGTGGTACATTTTTGATTGGCTGTTTTAGGTCCGGCTGACGCTGGCGTTTGACGCTTCACCCGAGACGACAATGCGATTGGCCCAGAATTTTCTTATTTTAAACACAGCTGGCTGACAATTTATTTGATTGTTTTGATACATTTTCGGTCTTGTTTAAATATGGTTAATGTTGACATGTTTACTTTCTACTACACAATTCCTCATTTGAGTATAATGTACAAGATTTTAAACATTAGTTTTAGTTTAGTTTGATATAATATGCCGATCTTAAACATAAATAGTCCCGCTGCATGTATGGAAATGCATAATATTAAATGTAAATCCCGGTAATTAATAAGTTTCAAATCATGCTAATAGTGAACAAAGGCCTAGTAACAACATTTTCAATTTGGGCAAAATTTCGAAGTGTATGAAAAGTCCAGGTAAGTTAGCATACAAATCCATTTCGTTATTTGAATTAGTGCTTATGTTATTTAAAAGCATGTAGATTGAATAAATTAATAAACAAATGTGCAGTTCCTTTTAAAATGCATCTTTTAAGGAAAATATATCTTGGAATATCTGGAAACATCTTGGAACATCACTGGCATAATTATCTGGAAACAGCTTCTTATTGGAATTTCAAAATAATATGAAAGTACCGCAAATAATCCAATAATTAAATTTTATATTTTGGCTAGGCATTTCAAAAACAAAGTTTTCATCTTCATTCCAGACACCAAGCTACTGGCATACTCGGTGACATCTCCTACTCCAAGATATATCTATAATCATCATCAATGTGGGTCATCGAATTGTGTCTAAAATAAAAATGCATTGTTTGCCCCTTGGATATCAATTCGACAATGAAATAATGTTTTATATAGCAACCTCCATCAACATAAAAAAATGTGTTAAGTATATTGACCCCCGTGTGCCTTAAACGTAGTAAGTCTATTGTAATTCTGAATGTTGTATTTTTTGTATTATCAACAAATAAAGAACTTGAGTTTGTAAATGTAGCTTAGGCATAAACCTGGCACCTACAATTATTCTTGCATATGACGGATAAACAACACTATGAAGCTACCACAAAGGAATTAACATAGCATACAGCATTCAAAATACTTGTCAACTAAATTATTGTAAAATTCTGTATTGAAGTATGTAATAAAGCCATTTCAAACAATGCTGACTGCACAGGCATTTTAGGATTACTGTAAAATTGTTTTGCTCTACTGAAAGCATCAACCACGTACAAACCCTTAATGTAAATATTATGACCTTTCTCAAGATAAAACCAAACTATACTTTTAATATAGCTAATACCAGCCAAGAGTTTCAATTTTCCTACCTTTGCCCGGAAAACAATTATTTTTACAGATTCTAACACTGATCTTAATGAATAATCTGCAGCAAGGTTAATAAGTTAGCCTCCCAGTAATAAATCAAAACTTTTCTGAATCTACAAACAATACTCAATTTGCTTAGTGTTATATCAAGCCATTTTAACATACACTCAAATTCTTAAAATTGGTAGCTTTTGTTGCCCAGGATTTTATTTTCCTTGTTTTACCATCAGACAAGAGAGGGGATACCCTTTTAGCTCTTGCACCTGAACAAGGCATGATTCTCATTTCCCAGGCAAGGTGAAGCCAATACACTATGGTTGGTTCTTGATCCCGACAAAATATAACAACAAAATAATAGCCTACCTAGTGTTTGAGATGAGACGGTAAAAGGTTAATAAACATATTAAACTGTGTATTTATTTTAGGTTACATGAATTCAACTTCAGAGCATTAATGTATTGTGATTACTTGGACCAAATGTTGAGCTAAAGGATATGAAAACTCTGAGAAATATGTCTCACTGCAGAAATATTATAATGAAAGTTGGATAGAAGCAGAAAAGTATCACTACAGAAAAATTGGATTTGAAGACATAAAGTTTTAAAAGTCTACAGCAATTCTTTTATAAGTGTTATTTTTGTCACTATGACTATTAAATTGATAAGTGAAACCTTATACAACTGCTGAAATAGCCTGATACTGTAATAACAGTGAATGCATTAAGACTTAAATAAGTATTTTTCAGTGTTAATAAAAGAAACCCATTACTGAAGTTGTAATTTAGTACTGTATTTGTCTCTTGATACATTAGGCTATAATACCTGGTATTTGCTTCAAAACCTGTGCAGGCTGTGCGAATGAATGATGAATGAATGAATAATATTGCGAATGAATGAAAACCTTTGGATATAATCCCCCTTTAGTAAACAAATATTATCAAACAAACAAGAAAGAAAGAACAAAGAATATATAGCCTAAATTATAATACGGAATGTTGGTCGAAAATACTACTAATTAAAGCAAATATAATTTTTGGTATTAATTTCAACATAACTTAAATTTTAAGTTGTAACAACAATAATAGGGTTATTTATGAGCTACAACAGTTAGTTATATATCTTGAAAAACTGGATCTTATTAGATGATTTAGAAATTTAAAACATCAAAATGTCTAATAAAGAAAATTGTTTTATTTTAGCTACAACAGTGTATAAAAACTGTTATGTTTTCATTGTTTATTGTTTTGTTTAGCTCTAACTATTTTACTGTGCTTTTGTGGTTATATTTCTCAGTGTTTATACACTAAAAGTATAATCGAAGCAAAATTAAAATGTTTTCAGTTGAAATGAACAAGTAAACAAAGAACATAAATAATTTAAATATACCGCCATAACCAAAACAGGAAGTAGCCCCCACCAGCATCCGGTTTTGAGCTTTGGCTAGGGTCTTGGTACGTTCACAGAGGCGCCACCATCGCTCAAAACTATAGACGCAGATTATACCATTGAGTTCTATCTCTGTATATAATAAATACTCTGTGGGTACGAGTATCAGGAGGCCAGAGATGGACAAGGGTTCAATTCACAGCACAGCGCTGTCCATTAGGTTGATCAGCTGTTTGCCGATGAATGTGCGATAACATGTGTTTATGTTTACATGTTGTATAATTGTTTGACAGATTAAAAATCAGAATATTTTATTTGCGAGACGTATTACATCAATGACAAACGTCAGGTTGACTAATTAAAGAAAATGTTTCGACAAACACACAATACGTAGATCCTTCCAAACACAACTTTAGTACATTAAAACCTCTTTAGGAGAAATATTTGAACAAATTAACTTAAAGGAGTTTCAATTAATAAAACGGTATTTGACATTATAATACGTGCATAATACTTTATACATCAAATGAACTTGTGTATGACTGCCTGTATAAATTTAGGTTCAAAGGAAAATGATTTTACAGAGTTAAACATCATCAAACTGTCCAATAGCTGGCAACCTACTAAAGGAGTCTTTTCGATAGTGTCACAGCCAATGGGAACATCGATAGTTGGCATCCCTGCTCCATTGGGGCACCCAGCCACCAATAAGATAGCAGAAGCAAGTAGCTCAGTTTCAACCAACAAGTGAAGGCTGGTGCTCCAAAGCAAGACCGAAATATTTCAATTTTTAGCAATTTTTAGATTATAGCTGTAACACCGGCCGCGAAAGAGTAACATTTAGAGCGATGTATAATATTCTGCGGGACAGACTGCCAGAGTTGTGACACGAAGGTCGTAGAAAAGTTATTCTATTATGAAACATGTTTAATTCAAGCAGCAGTTTCAAACAGCAATCTAAACTTGTTGGTTTAAAAACTCGTCGAGATTCCATTTCAAGTTGAGAGTTATTGCAGAACACAATCCAGCTCAACGTTGTGGTGAGATTGTTCTGCAATGATCCAATGAAATCAAGTAATCATTTAATATTCATTAACTTTAATATTCATTTAATATATTATTTGTAATGATAGTGTTGATGATTAATTGCGGCTTGGATTAGTATGTTAACGTTATATTGGTAGTGTACAATGTTAACGGTATCATCATTCGCGAAGATTACGTTATGGCCGAATGGCTGAGGCAGAAAAATCATAATTTGTCAATCCATGCACAGATAGCGCGAAGTCTCAAATAGACGCACGTGTAAGTTCGTTCGTTCTCAAAATCGCGATTTGGTCACATTTTAGTCATTGACATCGGACAAACTCGAGCATGTAGAGCCGAGCGGGAGAAGACGGTAAGAGATGACAGCGCTATTGTGCTTGAACTGCCAAACTATACTGATTTTGCTGCCGCAACCATGTGGCATCTATTGGCAATCTACTAATTATAACATAATCCTTGGTTAGGTGAATGATCATAACTTGCTAGACCGCAAACGATCTGCATTAATCTTGCTAGCTTGACAGGAGCGAAAACAAGCATGTCTATTACAATGCGAAGTTGAAGCATACGTTTTGAGAAGCAAAGTTCAAGAACTCGAACACGTGACGTTTGTTTATTTATTTATTTATCAACTTTACACCTTTTATACATTAGTATCATATGTTGAGCTCAAGAGTTCAATTCAACATTTCATGAACCCCAAAATAGCTCAACAAATCCTCATTCATTTAATTCCACTTGTGACGCACGATCTCATATAATAATCCAAAAGGTATTGTTGGAAAATATCGAGGTATATTCGTCAACATGTCTAGGAATAATAATCCAACAGTATTGTTGGAGAATATCGTCGAGATGGAAAAGGTATATTCGTCATCATTTCTAGGAACACGCTTTGATTGAGAGTCGATTAAGAGTTTTCGCGGAACACATCGACTGACAAAGGCTAGAGCAGGGCAATTAAATCAGTGTGAGTGAGCGAATGTATGTTTGAAAGGAACATTTATGTTGCAACATATGGAAGATTTTGACGAATTAAACACAATAATTGGCGATTGCAGAGCATACCATTATGTTTCCGCAATCAAAGTGTATATATCTATTGTATTTATTTAGTCGGTGAAGGCTAGTTTGTAGAGTGACGTCACTAAGTGTGTCTACTGAATGCAGCTGTGTATTGATTGTGGTTGCACACAGATACTAACTAGGTAGACACATCCCTTGCATGTGTGTGTGTGTGTTCTCATACAACCTCTCTGACAATGCAATATCATCAGTGATTTGACAAGTGCTCAATAATAGACGTAAAGTTTTATCAATCGCAAATTATTAATAAAAGGTACTTTCAATCAATTTACCAGCTAGTGACACCTTACCGTGATTGATTCCTATTACATTTTACAAATACATTTCTATCAAGAATCAAGAATCAAGAACTTTATTGCCATTGATCATACATAAAGTTACATGAAATAGGCATGGTCACATTGATACAATTCTTCTTATTCTAATTTTTGGTAACTGTCAAGCTGTCTAATCCTAAAAAGTAAAATCAGTTTTAATATTTAAAAATCGTCTATTTTATAAAATGGATTGTCAAGTAACCAGTTTGTTAATTTGATTTTAAAATTGTTCAGATCCAAAGTATGAGCAGAAACATGCAGCCTATTAAAAAATTTTACACAGTTAAGTTGATGTGAAGAGCCTGTTTTCGCTAGACGGTGCTGAGGCAAGTCAAGCTTATGGCTGAACCTAGTGGAGTGAGAGTGAAAATCTTTCCTAGTATGAAACAGGTCTAAGTTAATCTTGGTATAGACAAGTATCTGATAGATGTAGAGATTAATGACTGTAAGAATTCGGGCTTTAATAAACAGTGGTTTACAATGTGCCAGACGCTTAGCTTTACACATAGTTCTAACTACCCTTTTTTGGATGATAAGAACATCAAGTACACTCGAAGAATGGCCCCAAAGGATAAGGCCATAAGATATATGAGATTGAAACAATGCAAAATAACAGGACTTCAGATGTTCAGCTGCTACTATATCACTCAGTTTCCAGATTAAGAAGCTGACTCTAGAAATTTTAGTACATAAGTAATTTATATGATCCGACCAAGTTAGTTTAGAATCTAAGAAAAAACCTAACAATTTAACTGGTTCAAGTTGGTTATTTGATGAAAGACTCAAAATCAAGTCTTGCGTTTTTTCCGAATTACAAAAGAGTCTATTAGAAGTAAACCAGTTCAATGCTTCATTTTGAGCGATTGTTATTTCTGTTTGAAGAGCCCTTAAGTTTTTATTACTTGAAAAGAGAGATGTGTCATCTGCGTATATGACTGATTTTACACTCAGATTATGGGGCAAGTCATTGATAACGACTCCCACAGTTACATCTCGCATTGATGAAGAACAGCCTTTAATTGAAACAAACTGTTTTCGATTTGAAAGATATGAAACAATGATTTTTATAGCTCTCTCAGAAATACCATAGTATTTTAATTTCTGCATTATTGAAATGAAAGGCACACAATCGAAAGCTTTACTTAAATCTAAGAGAGATAGGGCTACTGATTCCCTTTTTTCGAAGGCCTCAAGAGTGTGATTGACAACCTCTAGCACGGCTGTAGTTGTGGATCGGCCGGGTCGAAAACCGAATTGAGATTCAGATAGAAGGTTATAACTTTCAAAATGCCTAAATAGTTGTTGATGCATGACTGCCTCTAAGATGCCAGGGCGATAGCTTTGCGGTAGACTTTTGTCACCTTTTTATAGATTGGGATAACCTTGAGACTTTTAAAAGTCAGGAAAAATTCCTGCCTCTAGACATCTGTTTAAGACAAAAGTGAGTGGAGTTTTGATGAAGTGAATTGTTTTTAACTATATTGTTGGACAACCAATAACAATCCATACTTTTTGAGCTAGACAGTTTTGAAACAATTTTGACTAAGTCCTCTGGGTTTACCACACCCCAATGAAATGAACAAACAGGGACCGGGTTTCTATCTCAGAATAACAAAATTCACTGAAGTAATTTTCATTGAAATGAAAGTTCCAACGTACAAGAGGAAATTTAATATTCCACTTTCCAAGAAGAAGCGTCAGTCTCGTCTCATATGATTCAAACAAAAGAAACGTGTTCTGCCTTGAACCAATCACAGTGCAGCATCGCAGACGTCAGCCAATCACAGTGCAGCATCGCGCACGAGAACCAATCACAATGTCATTTCTCAGACGACAAGTTCCATTTTGTTATGTCATTCTTCTGTCATATATGCACGTGACAAACAAATGAACTCGGGAGTTCTAGAAGCAAACTTTACTTTTAAAAGGTGGAGGGGAAATTAATTACCGCATTACGTGGGGAAAGACTGGGCGCGGTGAAATAACAAGGCACTTGGAATCAAGTGCTTCATCAGAAGTTGAAGTCATGAAATGTTAATTCAGAATTTGGTAAAAGCTTAACTCTTTCAAAGTAAACCATTTGTAAAATTTACGTGTTTCCTCGTTGGTCAAGGACCTATAATTGAATAAAAGATTCAAATAAACGTAAAAATAGGCGTATGGATTTTTGTATGAAACAGGTGTTCAAAAACCCTGGAAAAACTGTTCCAATATAATACAGGGTAGCTATAAAATATTTGTTTTCGAATTGTTATTAAATAATGTATTTAGGGTTTCTGTAAGAGAACTGTGCACCTCTCTGATCTCTATACATCACTTCCAAATTTTAATCATGTAAAGAATATTGTCTAATTTTAATTTTATTGTAGTGGCTTGTAATTTACTATGTTGCAATTGTTTTTTTTATATATACCAACCCAATGTTATTTTGTATATTGGTAATTCAATTGTTTTGAATTGTTTTGTTGTATACAGTGTTTGGAAAATAAGCTTACCATATACTATTTGAACGTATAAAAGTAGTTGTTTTGAAGTTTGTTGTTGACGAGACATTATTATTTTACATTAGAGTTTGAAGTAGTTCTGATAACTTTAAGCCAGCTAGGGTTCTAATGTTTACCGTTGTATACTAAGGAATATTGTTTACCTGAAGACGCGACCAGATTATTACGTTTTGGCAGATTTAAAATCAGAATATTTTATTTGCGAGACGTATTACATCAATGACAAACGTCAGGTTGACTAATTAAAGAATATATTTTGATATTAACACAAACACACAATACATAGATCCTTTCAAACACAACTTTAGTACATTAAAACCCTTTCAGGGAGATATATTTGAACAAATTAATTTAAAGGAGATTTAATAAATAAAACGGTATTTGACATTATAATACGCCTTGCGTAATACTTTATACATCAAACTTGAACTTGTGTATGACTGCCTGTATAAATTTAGGTTCAAAGGAAAATGATTTTACAGAGTTAAACAACATAAACTGTTCAATAGCTGGCAACCAGTACTGAAGGAGTCTTTTAGAGTCAAGAAGTAAACCATTTGTAAAATTTACGTGTTTCCTCGTTGGTAAGGAACCTATCTATTATACAGGGTGTTTTTTTTAGTGATGTGGTTTTGAAAATAAAATTTAACAATGAAAATTAACTTTATTACCATGGAAATGCATTTATTTTATAACAGTGGTGTGCCATTAGTGCTTAAAGATTACTCCGGGCATATGGGCACCACGGCTTGCTCGTAGGAAGCGCAGTCTGGAAGTCCAATTTTCAAATACATTTTCCAAACGCTGGTTGCGTATTCCGTCAATAACACGACGGATGTTGTCTTCCAAGTCGTTCAAATCTGTGGTTTATCGGCGTAGACTTGTGATTTCACATACCTCCACAGAAAATAGTCTGACGGTGTGATATCGCACGATCGTGGAGGCCAGTTTACATCACCTCTAAACGAGATAGTGCGATTCGGTTATCAAATGTTTCTCTCAAAAGAAGAATGCTATCAACTGATGTGTGGCATGTTGCGCCATCTTGCTGGAACCAACAATCTTCTAAATTTATAAAACCATTTAGTTGAGGAACAAGAAAGTTCCTTGTCATTTCTCGATAGCGTTCCCCGTTTACCGTAACACTCTGGCCGGCATTGTCTTTGAAGAAATAAGGGCCAATGACACCTCCTGCCCAAATTGCACACCAAACAGTAAGTTTTAATGGGTGTAGGGGCACACCAACAAACTCTCGTATGTTTTCTCCGCTCCAAATCCTACAATTCTGTTTGTTGATCCACGTAACCAAAATGAGCCTCGTCACTGAATAAGATTTTCCTGTTGAAACTTGGGTCAAGCGCAATCTTGTTTTCAGCCCATTCAACGAATTCACGACGCTTTTGATGATCCAGTGGCTTCAGTTCTTGCACTAACTGTATCTTATAAGCATGTGGGCCTAGATCCTTCCGTAAAACCTTCCATAGAGTTGACGGACGAATCTCTAACTGCTGTGCACGATGACGAATCGACACATTTGGATCCTCTTCAACACTATGCTCAACAGCACCAATAGCATCTTCGGTCCGTACCGTACGGCGTCTTTGTGGATGCTCATTATCAACTAAAGTGTAGGTAGTGCAGAACCGATTCATCAAAGCTCGAATAGCTGACTCTGATGGACGATTTTGTCGTCCGTAGATTGGACGAAGTGCACGGTAAGTTTCCCGAACTGAACTATGGTTTTCAAAATAAATTTGTACAATTTGTAAACGTTGTTCTTTTGTAAGTCTATTCATGTTAACAATATAAACAGAACCACCACCAAAACAATTAATATTGAAATGGCAAATCATAATAAACAAAAATCAGCTGTTAAATTTCAATTTGATTGTTGTGTGTTGCTGTGCTACCAACTTAAAAACCACACCACTAAAAAAAACACCCGTTATAAAAATGAATCGCAAAATGTGTTTCTAACCGCATAACTCAACGACGCCTGGACCAATTTGGCCAAATCTTTTTAAAATGTTCGTTGGAGTTCGAGGATGGTTTTTACGGCGAGAAAAATTCGAATAATTTCGGGAAAACCCCTTAAAAACAGCCCTTTTCTTTTTCCCATTCAAACGTGTTCTAACTAAAACGTAAACAATTAAAGTTTTATTGCTATTCGTTCCCAGCTGATATCCCTATTTTGCAGACATAAAACATATGTACGGTTATAGAAAAAAAACAACAACAAACTGTCAATGTCGATTTGCCGTTGCACATTGTGTTGTTTTCTGTAACCTAATCTTCTGAGTTTGCTTTTGTTAACTAATACATGAAACAAATTCGTATATCGTGTATTGTGCAGAGTGATTAATAAGTAGGAACAAAAACTACCACATTACCTACAAATCTTTTTGACAGGACGAAGTCTGTCGGGGACCGCTAGTACTTGAATAAAAGTTTCAACTAAACGTAAACATAGGCGTATGGATTTTGTATGAAACAGGTGTTTAATAATACAGGAGTAACAATTAAATATTTGATTTCGAATTGTTATTAAATTAGGTTTTTAAGGTTTTGGTAAGAGAACCATGGCCTCTCAAATCTCTATACATCCCTTTGTTGTATATTTGGAAAAGTAAGTATACCATATACTATTTGAACTTAACAAATAGTTGTTTTGACGTTTGTTGTTGACGAGACATTACTGTTTTACATTAGAGTTTGGAGTAGTACTGATTACTTTAAGCCAGCTCGGGTTCTAATGTTTACCGTTATATACTAAAGGAAAACCGTTTACGTGAAGACGCGACCCGATTGCAGATCCCGAAACGACACGTTGTTCCCTAATAATATTGCAAACTCTATTGTAAACAATAATATGTTAGTTTTGCTATACAAGCATTTAATATATTGTTGAAACTCCTTAAAGTCCACCGATATTATCATCAAAGCAGGCAACTTCCAATGGAAGCCATACAACACTAAAGATGCTTAGAACTAACTCTGCGCTCAGTGAAGGAGCCATTGTTAGTTTGAACCTACTAAACACTTACATAAACAGAACACAGATTCACAGAATGTGTAAGTGTGCAAGTTTGCCGGATAACTAAGCTAAGCTAATTGCAGCAACAAACTTTGTTTGATCAATATCAGTTTACTCGGCGAATTACAACATCAACAAAGTTTAGCGTCGTGAGCAAACTAAGTTTGCATGTGGAGTGTTGTGAGTTTATCCAAAGATAATGTTATTATAAGTAAACAGCGCATAGATGCCAAGCTATTAAACAATCATAACGGAGCATTTAAAAGCCTATCAGAGTCTTGATTGAAATTGTTTCGAATTGAACTTTGGTCCGCGATTTCTACTTCCTAAACATCCCGCGATTAAAAGATGTTAAACCATGTTTAAAACATTAAAACATTTTTTGTTGTTGTGATCACACAATTTGATCAAAACACTGTGTAAGGGTGGGAGTCTGACGGATACAGAGTTTGTGACAAGGGTCAAAGTTATATTATTGAATAAATTATCCCTTCGTAATGAGTAGCGAACAATGCTTTGATGTTCAAAACTACAGTGAAACAACTCTCCGTACGCAATATAAGCCGGGTTATAACTTTCAAACTGATATAAACATTGAGATAACCAACAAATAACTTTCGCGTGAATTATGTCTGTAACAGCTGTTTCAGTGAAAACTCAGTGTTTAATGTAATTTGAAGTCGGCATTTATAAAATGAACTAGTTAAAACTTTGTTTGGAAAGTAATATCTAGAGAACGGAATACTTTTCAAACAGCTGTTAGCTATTAAAACTGTACACAAAATGTTATGGTAGGTAGATAGCACATGAATGCCAAATGGCTGAGGAAATCAACACAGTTCGGCAGCCCAAGCACAGGTAGCGCTGCGAGACAGTAAAACCTTTGACGCTCGCGCAAGTTCGTTAGTTCTCTTAAATCGCAGGATTTGGTCACATTTAAGTAATCGACATCGTAAAAACTCGAGCATGTGGAGCCGACGGGAGAAAGGCGGCGGAGATGGCTGCACTATCTGTGCTTGGGCTGCCACAACTATGATTATTTTCCTGCCTCAGCCACATGGCACCCATGCGCTATCTACCTAACATAACATTATCTTAGCTGTAACTAGCTAATTTAAAACTCTTACGCAAAAAAATTTAAACGTTTGTTGGAGCCTATTTGATAGCTCTAAGTTTTAACTGTATTCAATTTTAAGTTCACGCAGTCTTGGCAAATAATTTAAATGAACAAAAAAAGGAAAAAATTATAACTTAAACCTCCAATTTATTTTCGTTTGTTAAAGGTTAACAAAAATATGCTAAATATGTAGATTCTATGTAAATCTATATGTAGATTCAATGTAGATTTTATAGATTATTTGTAGATTATAACACGTTGAGTTATATATAAGGTTTAACATTTACTCATCTTAATAAGTTATAAGTAATTACTAAAACAGTGAGAGTTACTGTACAGTTCTCCTAGGGTATATCACGGCGCGGTGTGGGTGCGGAGAGTGCCTTCGAAGTGAGTTAGGCAAGTCCGCAGCACACCAGTGTACGTATCACATCCAGCGCCGACTTCAAATACACAACACTGCGACACATGTACTGCGATAAGTTTTGTGTTTACGTTACTTTTCACCTGAAGACGGTGTCAGATTACAAAATCCCGAAGTTCGTGTACTTTTATTCACTCAAAACCATGGGAAACGGCCGTAATAATATTTTAACCTGAGGTTCTGTTATTTATACTTTGATTGAGACTACTCTTAGAGGGTATTTTAAGGTGAATTTGGGATAACGATCAGTTTGATGAGTGTTTTGATGTATGATGAGATGTAGTCTTGTTACAAACTAGGGCCGACTGTTCCCCGGGTTGGGTCATTAATTGATTCCCCACGACAAAAGAAATGGACCAACGGCTTAACGTGACTTCCGAACCACGGATTATTTATTAAAAATGGCTGTACTCACTAAACAAATGACTGCTATGAAAACGTGGCAAGTGAAAATTGAATAAACATTATATTCAACCGACAACAATATGCATTGAAGTGGGCGGGAGAGGGGGAGGGGTGGATTGAATCGACCCGGTCTAGCCCAGTTAATTGATACACACAGTTGTGTTGGCTGATGATGATGATGATGTGTAACAATACACTGCTGGTAGACTCAACACTAACCGCTATAACGTTTCTGAAACATTTCGTATGTGAGCTTTTGTGTCGAAATCGTTTGTTGATCAGTAATTTTTCAACAGTGGTTAAAATTTATTTTCGTACATTGTGGACTTTATTACCAATACAACTCAAAACCTACGCCAACATGGCTGTGCGTTCAATGTTGCAATAACGTCAAACGTAGCAATGAAACAATCCTTCTGATATAATAAATTTTAAAACATTTAAAGCCAACTTTAATTTAGGCGACAAGAGTTTGAAAGTTAGGCTTTTTTCGTCATGTCTGACTAAAACATTAATTCACAAATAACTATAACGGTTATAACTTAGGTCAAATAACTTAGGTAAGTCTTTTACTTACCTAAGTGCAATGTAATTTTGTGGTCAGACCTAACGAAGTAAGCCTAGCTTTCAAAAGATCTTATCGACTACATTAAAGTAATATTGACTATATAAAGTGTTTAAAATGTATTATATACGTTTCAATATAACCCTATCAGTCCTTCCAATGTATTTTAAGCCTTAATTATTAACTTTGAAGAAATGTACCTTAAATTAATGCAGAACAAATCGAACGTAACTCGTCCCCTAACTGAGTTTTAAACTCTATATAGTATATGTAGTGTAATGATGATGAGGTGTATCAATTTAGTTGAGATATTGTATGTTGTGTCGGATATTGTATATTGTTGTTGAGATATTGAGATATTGTGTTGTGGCTGGGACGGGTTTCTGTATAAATATTCATCTACATTTATCACTTCAACACCTGACAACCTCAATGTGCAAACCGTCTCACACTGCTTCCTACAGAATATAATACAAGCTTTTCATATAGTATACTAGTCTTATATATTCGTGCCAAGATAAGACAAAAGCACTAAGTCTACCAATGAACTTAGATGGTTTGAAAAGTCATAGCTCGGTTACTTTTGTAGGTAATTAACTTTTATTGGTATTAAATTAAAAACAAAAAGAGTATTTTATTTTATATTTTGAAAATAACATCACGCATATGTACTATTCTACTTGGGTGTTCAGGTCAGCTACTATTTCCAGGTCAGCTGATTTCTGCTCGATCCTGGCCTCCGAGGTGTACAAGAGTTTAGAAGGATAAATAACGTAATCTAAGATAATTGAAACAGGCAATCAATACAGAAATTAACCGCATTCCTGTTGATCAGCTCAAGACGAAGCTTTATCGAAAAAGTAGACAAGAACATTGAATCAAATAAATAGACGTCAATCATAGAATATTGGGTACAAATCTCTTTGTTTTATTTTAAAGTCAATAAACTTTGACTTTCAATAATATTAACCGATCTAATAAAACTCAAAGATCACTAGATGACCTTGTAAATGAAGAGTTGTGTTATGTTCCAAGATAGAAGGATTTTGAGAGGATTTTGCTCCGATAACACAACAACAGTGTCATTAGTATTAGAATAATTCAAAAATTCTTGAATTTTGTGGTATTTAAGCTTTTTAATGTAAATATTGGGGTTAATAGTTGTAAGAGAGAATCATAGAAGAAAAAGTGTCATATTGAAAATTATTAACCTCATTTTCAAGCTATTTATACAAAATGACGAAAACCTTATAGTATTTAAGTATGGTCAATTTTCTTGTAGAACGCACAACAACTTGTTTCATAGGTTATGTTTTAACTCTCCAGGAGAGCCCCTGGACCCCGGTAACTCCCTCCCCTGAGGGATCACATTTAGGTCATCGACATCGGACAAACTCGAGATGTGGAGCCGAGAGGGAGAAAGAAGAAGTGAGACGGTAGCGTTATCTGTGCTTGGGCTACCCCAACTATGTTGATTTTCTTACATCAGCCTTGTGGTGTCTATGCGCAATCTACCTATCATAACATAATCTTTGGTAAAGGTTAAAGTGCGTTTTCACAGAGAGGGCCATGTTTAACAAAGAAAATTTACTATAAAGGCCGTGGTTAAGGGTATTTAAAAATATGGTAAAACTAATCAGCTGATGTGTCCCAAACAGTCGTGAAATTTACTGTACATTCAATTTGTATAATTAGTGGAAGTCTAAGTCAAAATCCATCTCATACCCATAAATAACAATTAAAATAATATAAAATAACAAAGTCAACTATAACTACGTAATAACAGTAATGAGAGTGAACTATGAGAGGAGCTCGGCTAATGTTGCAATTAGTGTTGGTTTAAACTGATTATCCTCTAATGATGAAAGTTATCTGATCCTAATGAATATAACGGTGATTAATGAATCTCATGAAGAAGAGTTTTTAGTGTTTAAGTCTTTCTTTGCTTAAAGCTTTCATCTTGAAAACCCTTTCGTTTAACCGTCATCTTGAAAATTCTAATCTTACTCTAAAACAGAATCATTCTAAAGCCTTTTAATTTTGGGAGTATTTTTAACATTTAAAGAGGAGTAGATTACTAAATCTCCTGTTTAATGAGTCTTTATTATTTTACAGGTTTTACGGGAGTAATAGTCAAATATGTATTGAACGATTTCAGAAATCAGCAAATTGCATATTTCAGCATTACTACATCTGTTTTATGGACGAATCTCTCGAAATATTGAATTAAATTTAACATTTTTTGCTTTAGATGAAATTTAGAAATAAAATGTTTTTAAAAAGACCTGATAGCGTCAGTAACTTACGAGTGACTCCCGTCCTAAAATTCTTCGTTATTACGTAAGGAACGATTAATTGTCATTCATACCACTCCCACTTCCTGATACAACAGGACTACCGACTACGAGCAGGATTATGAGTTGTTATAACAGCAGTTATTAGTTAACAACAACAGAACATTAACAGCGGTTAGTTGCTCTAAGGCTGGGCTTACAATGTAATCTACCTGAGGTCTTGTGCAGCTCAACACTTAGAGATATAATCTGTGTCTAACAATTGTTAAACGTAGGCGCTTTCAATGTGCTTGACATTTAGACGTTGGTGTAAAACTGGAGTAAAGACCATCAGGCAGCCTAGCACTAAAGCGCCGCTAGCATGAGTGAAGCGAATTTCTATATTACCATAGGAGTTACGAGGCTGTTTGCTGTTGTGTTGTACACTGATCGATACTAATAAAATTACATGTATATTTCAAATTTTCAGTTTTAGATCATTAAAGCAACTTTTCATTAAAACTCCCGCCAAAGGGTACTTCTGGTAGTACAACTTTGCTAGTTATCTAACTCGTCCAAGATATTATTTACAAAAGAAACAGTTGTACGAAATTTCATGAAAACAGATAAAAAAAATGCAACCTATAGAGATTATACACGTATACATACGTATATAACGAGTTGAAAAAACGCTCAAAGAGTGTTCTAGGGGGTCAGGATTGGTGCTTATTTTACGGTTAACCGTGGGTGCTGGCGGCATGAATATCTCATTATTTCAAAGGGGAATATATATCAAGTTGGAGGTCGTCGTCTTATTATTTTATTGATCGTAGGATTATTGAAGAGTTCATAAATATGTACAAATTCTAACTCTTAGGAAAAACTTTTAAATAAATACGTTTGAAATATATGATTGAGTACAATTTGTCATAAAAAACTGGACGATATAATACGAACTCCCGCGAAAAACACCTCTGAAAGCTATTAACCCTCATTTTATGCAAACTATTGATGCAATTGAAATGTAATATACATAAAAGAGAGTTTGACAATTCCTACACATAAAGGTCCAATCATCACAATGGTTGAACCACTAAACTGTGGTCGCGGTGTGTGATTACTTATTGGTGGTTTGTGGTCAGCTGTTATCCATCAACAGCTGTTGTTTTGTGTAAACATAAGTTCTGTCTAAACATTTGCTATAGTTATGACGTATTTCGTCTATAAAGCGGAAATAAATAAGTCTGCTTTATTTTGCTTTTGATAGTTGGATTGTTTATCTGCCCAGGTTCATGTTATAGGTTTGTGTAAAGTGTTAGACATAATACTTTGTTTGAATGACAGCTAGACCTACAAATAAAAAGTCACTTTCATGTACTATTACGGTTTGTGACAGAACTATTGTTTGTGATGACAGAAAGGCGGGTACTTCTTTATTATTGTGCAAAAATCACCGGTAAAACATATTAAACCAAGACAGAACATGAAAATAACCAGGCTTAAAGCTGGGGCAGGAAAATCAACTTAGGTCCAGCAGCCTAATCACAAAGAGCGCTGCGTAGGAAGTCTTTTAAATGTCTCGAGTAGAGCCACCGACGCACGCACAAGTTCGTTCGTTCTCGATAATCGCACGATTTCATCTTTATCGACATAGGACAAACTTGAGCATGTGGAGCCGAGGGGGGAGAACGACGACAAGAGATGGCAGCGCTATCTGGGCTTGGGCTGCCGAACTACGTTGATTTTGCTGCTTCAACCATGTGGCATCTCTGCGCAATCTGCCTACCATAACGTTATCTTTGATATTATTCAAACGAAACTTTCAGAAATATAATATTTCTTCCTTGAGTTGTAGAGTGAGAGAGACATTACTGACAGCGCGGGTAAAAGCTTGTCAGGCACATCACACTGAACATATTTGACAACCTCCAGCTCGCATTCGACAAGAGATAACGTCAATATAATCAATCATAAGCAATCTACTGTCCTTTCAAAATAATATATTTGATTTCAACATTATATTTTGCATTTGATTTATAATGTGGTTGTTGAAAAACATTCTTAAGTCACTGTAATAATACTGCTGCTCGTATGTGACCTTATACTAGGTTTTGACTCATTGTGAGGGACAACATATTGAATATTTACAAATTAACCTAATTAAATGATTGTGATTTAATCGAAAGTTGAATTGAAAACCTTACAAACAATTTTGGAACCTTTTAATAAGTATGGCAACGATTATGTTACAGTATAGTTAGATTGCGCATAGATGGCTGAGGTGGCAGTATAACAACATAGTTCGGCAGCCCAAGCACAGAGAGCGCTGCGAAGGAATTATTTTAAGTCTCAAGAAGAGCCTCCAACACACGCGTAAGTTTGTTCCTTCTCATAAATCGCACGATTTGGTCACATTTAAATCATCTACATCGGACAAACTCTGGTCCGAGCTGGTGGAGCCGAGGGTAGAAAGACGCAATCTGTGCTTGGGCTGCCGCAACTATGTTGATTTTCCTGCCTCAACCATGTGGCATATATGCAAAATCTACCTACTAAAACATAATCTTTGGTAACGGTATTATAAATGAATACTTTCGAAACGTACATGACATAACAGTCTAGCTGATAAAATACCTTCCAAATTTTATGGTCCTGACGCAATGAAAATAAAATCCGTAGGTAAAATCCGTTCTAAAGTACGCAAATGTTTTCTCCCAAATGAAATGTGAAAAGAGTTTTGCGGCGGGAAAGTGGTTTCATAAGTTCGTAAGACAAAGCGCGAAGTCACATCGTTATATCCCGCCATTGTACTCGAGGCCATTGTTCTCTTCTTTGTTAGTAAAACCGAGATTGTTGTTGGGGTTTAAACAGATAAGCACTTTTGAAAATGTGTTTTAAGCTATAGTTTCCTACGAAGGTTTTGATGAGATATCCTCTAAATTACTCATGCGTTGTAGTGAGTTAATTGCAGGACCTTTAACTGCCATTATCAATAGATCTTTTGAGTCAGGCTACTTTCCATGTATCCTAAAAACTTCAATTATTCGGCCCCTTTACAAGAAAGGTTCAACTGAAGATATTAACAATTTTAGACTGATTGCACTAATATCCACATTTTCAAAGATCCTGGAAAAAGCATTTTCCTTGAGATTACTCGATTCTTCTCATCATTTAATGTGATCTACGCACATCAATATGAGTTTCTCAAAGACAAATCAACAACACACTCAATGTTTCATCTCATCAATCAGTTTGTCTCTGCTCTGGATAATGGCCAATCAATGTTAAAAAACATCGGAAAAACTCAAACAATATGTCAAGCCGTGGGTCGAGATAGACGGCGAGAGACGGCAGCGCTATAGGTGTTTGGGCTGCTGCAACTATGTTGAAATTTTACAGCCTCAGCCGTTCTGCATCTATACAATTTTAAGTAATTTATTAATTTAAAGACAAGTTAAAACTATTACATACAAAAAATATTACTTTATAATAAAAAAAAGAAAGACATGCGTATATGTTGAACAGTGACAATGTTGTGGTGACAGAATAACGGATTAGTGTGTAATACAGCCAGAGGGTGAAAGATTCCACTCGTATTGGTGGAAAACTGTGTTGTGGTTTAAAACATTGTTGGCCTGATCCCGACAGAATGCAATGGACCGTAACCCTTTTATTTGTAGATGATAAAACCTTGTTCGTTATATACAAAGCAGATACCACTTTTGTTATACAATACTCATTTTCAATTATGTTTGGAAATTATATTTAGGTTTTCTTGAAACGTGGCGGTTTTGTGTCGCGAGCGACTCCGGAGATCATCACTTCGGTAACGAGGGTTCGATCTCCGCAAGCACCACTCACATTTGTAAAGTACGGTAATGCTAGGTAAAGGTCGAGGTTGAGTGACTTTGTAGTCGTAACTTCGCCTCGTTAAACAAGACAAACTTTAGTAACCAAACGTAAGGATGATGATACTTTTTATTACAACGGGGTTTAACTAAGAAAAACCAGTGATAACTTGTGATCAGCTGTTTTAATAACGTTTTCCAAGAATAACTCATTATTTAAGGCAATATAAATTCCTGAAAAGACAGACACGTTTCAGTTGTTTGTAATTAATATTTTCAAACATAATTGTTCGTTGACAAGTTTATAGCTGGCAATAATTAGCATTCTATATTGTACAGAATCAGGAGGAATTCTAATTAAATAAGCTTCAGAAAATTCCAAGAAGATGTTTTATTTGTGTATTTTCCTTAAGCTCCAATTATTACTCTATAAAGAAATAAATAATATGTTTTCGAATAATAACGCCTACGTAGCTGCAAATGATCCAATTAGAGAGCAGGATTTAACAGATCAGCCAATAGGAGATAAGCTTAGGGCTGGTGAGAAAAAAGGGCTAATGATAATAATTCGTTAAAGAATTAGGAAACATGTATCAAAAATTTTAAATACGCTTCAACTTTTTGAGCCCCAAATCCATAATTCTTTATAGAGAATTAGGATTGGGGACGATATACCAGTATGTGCGGATTTGGAATGTTAGAGAATTATTAATCTACTGCACTAGCTGACAGTACCCGTGCTACGCTACGCGATTTGTAAGTTGAATGTTTGTGATAGTTTGTATTTATCAAAATATTTACAGACAAATTCAATGTTTGTGCTGTTTGAAAATGAGCACCGATCCTAACCTCCAGAACACGGTTTGAGCACCTTTTCAACACTGTACATAAGTATCGGTTATCATCTCTCCAGGTCGCATTTATTGTCATATTTTCGCCAAATTTGGTACGAATGTTCCTTTTGTAAATATCTCGGTCGAGTTGGTTAACCAGCAAAATCGAATTACCGAAACCCCCCTATCTTGGTCTTAATTCTCGTCGTAATACGTTCAATAAGTAACGGATCCCGAGTAAGTTTATTTTAAAAGTACGGTCATAATAGTTTGTCCTGACTTGCACCGCTTCAATAAATGCGTAGGTATAACAATAAATATCCCAAACAAGACACAAATGCACGTGTTCAAAAGCAAGTACATAAATAGATTTTTTTGCATATTGCACATTTACAATAAATGTATTGCAATCGTCAAATGTTTGAGTATCTAAAATTTTCCTTGCATTCTAACATCTAAATCCTATTCAAACATACAGTTTTTCCACTCACTCTCTCCCATACATTCGAATGTAGCAACTCTAGTCCCTATTCAGTCAGCCAATCATAGGGTTTCCCAATTGAATGCCATAAACTCGTCTGTATCATAAAATGCTTGAGAGCATAATAACATTTTCAGCAACAGCTACAAATAGAATCTCTAGAGTACAAGGTATATTCTGATGGTTTAGAAACACAAGTTTTAGCAAAGCGTGTTTAAAGTTTTAGAAGATAGAGAGAGGACTGATTCAACTCTGAGGCCACAGGCGGAAGTAAGACCGACACAAAACATACTGTAGCCTCACATGGTAGTACCAAAGATTATGCTATTGTAAGTAGAGTGCATGACTGAGGCAGGAAAATCAACTTAGTTTGGCAGCCCGAGCTCAGATGGTGCTGCAGGGGGTTAACCAACGCAAACGAAGGTTCATTCATCCTCGAAAATCGCACGTTTTAGTCACATTTGTTTAAGTCATCGACATCGGACAAACTAGAGCATATGGATCTGAGAGGGAGAAAGACGGCGAGAGATCGCAGCGACATCTGTGCTTGGGCTGCCGCAACTATGTTGATTTTCCTGCCTCAGCCATCAGGCATATACCTACCATAAGATAATCTCGAGGCCGCAGGCCGTAGCTAGACCGACACGGAATCAGTTTTCGAGTTTAGAGCGCTGGGACGAATGTGTCAGAACCTACTCCTGAATCATTAAGAAACAAATACTCACGCGTACTCAAGCTAGGCTACTACAACACAAGACACAGCAGCAGATGCTCTTGTGTGTTTGTTTACACGAAGCCTTGTTTACACGATACAAGCCGTGTTTGTGTTTACACGCTGTGAAATGAGCAAAGTTTCCTTTCACAAGGCTGTGATCCTTCCTGGCAACAGTTACTTTGCTTCCACAGATTATTAGAGGATTTTCCATAAAACATAGAGATATTCATTTCTAACGCCAGAGAAAACGAAACGTCGTAAAAACAGTTTTCAATTTTAAGTTTCCCAACACCTCCTGAAATGGTAAAGCTTCACATCTATGTATTCGACCAGGGCCCTATTGCATAAAAGTACAAGTACAGTTTTACATATTTACAATTACTAGTCATTGTAAATACATTTTTACAAGTACAGGTGTTGTTCAAATAACTTGTAAATTCTGTTTTGTTATGTAAAGTTGTAGACTTGTAATTACAACTTTACAATAAAACAAGCCTGACTCAGCTGTTTTACAATTTTACAATGTTTATGTTGTCTTGATCCTAACCTCAACGTTTTGATATTTAAAATTTTACCTACCAAAGCATGTGGGTAAGAATTGTATTACAATTTTACAAGAATATGTAACTTTGTAAATACAATTTTACAATACAAGTTTACACACCGGTGATTTCGTAATAAATTGCCTGTAGAATTGTATTTTGCACTGGTAGTTACAAGTTTACAAGTCATTGTTTATGCAACATTTGTATTTACAATTTATAGGAGTTTTATATAAATTCACCTGTAGAATTGTGACTTTTGTAAAATTGTACTTTTATGCAATAGATAAATAGATCTTGCCCAGGATGCAAGATTTTGTCAATATTTCACGAAATTCGGTAAAGATGTTCCTTTTTTACATCTGTGGATTAAATTCATGCAATATTGGTCCACCGAAAGACTTCTTTCGGAGAAGAGGAGGGAGGAATTTCCAATTAACGAACTACCTGTGTGACAATCGGACGAAAAATGCAACCTGCGCAGTGGTCACAAGGGGTAAAAAAGGGTCAAAAGAGCACTCTGGGTAATTTTAAACTCCTTAAAGTAAATTCGCTGAGATTCACGGTAGCACTTGTGGCTGGCTATGCACAGTTTTTTTGACAATCATTTCTGCATCATATTCGCTTAGTTTTGATACATCTTTAATAATTTTAAATTCGAGAGATAAAAGCTGTCTATTACGAGAATGTTTTGTATTTTACTGATATAAATTCGGGATTTGTAATTGTGTTCAGTCAAAGATTGTTTTATGGTAGGTATATTGCGCATAGATGCTACATGGTTAAGCCAGGAATTCCAACATGGTGCGACAGCCCAAGTACAGATAGCGCTGCGAGGAAATCCTTTTAAGAGAAAAATAGAAAACTGACGAACGCGCAAGGTGGTTTGTTCTAGAAAATCGCACGATTTGGTCACATTTAAGTCATCGACATCGGATAAACTCGAGCATGTGGAGCAGAGGGCTATCTGAGCTTGGGCTGCCGCAACTATGATGATTTTCCTGCCCCAGCCACGTGGCATTTATGTACAATCTACTTACCAAAACACTATCTCTGGTTCAGAGTTTGGTTTAGTTCAAATGATGTTACTAACACTCATGTCTCTTGATAATCTTTGCTTAGTAGATACGGCATGTTAGTATTGGCTTAAACTCAGAGGTTTGAAGCCTTCTTGTTCAAGGGTAAAGTTAAAAGCTCTTTCTCCTTTTATCAATGATCTTCCATCTTGTTTGAAAGAGCCAACCCCTGTCTTTTTGCTGACGGCACGTCCCGTATTATCAAATTCCAACAAAGATATTCTGGAGCAAAACTGTTTCTGAATCCAACACTCTTCTCCAATGGTGTCATGACAACCACCTCCACATGAACACTGTAAGACCCAACTTCTTAACTTCTCGATCTCGAAGAGGTCTTACCAGGCCAAGGAAGGGATTTCTGAGATCCTCCTGGGGAAGACATCATTAGTGCCTCACATGACGCCAAATTTCTTGGTGTAGTCATTGATGAAAATCTAAATTTCCGCCTACATTTCGAGTATGTTTCTAAAAAGATTTCCACTGGAATTTTTATGCTAAGACAGTTGAGACATACAGTCGATACGGAAGTGTCTTCTATCAGCTTATTACGGTCCTTACCTTGCGTACGCAGTGCCGGTGAGGGGTGAATCAGAGAACCCAGTTTCTATTTAGACTTCAAAGGAGGGCTGGCATCATTTTTTTTCTTCCAAGACGTCAATCTTGCGAAGATTGTTTCAAATCACACCAAATTCTGACTTTTCCATCCATTTATATTCTCGAAACACTTTCCTTTGCACAGACGCATCTTAATAGTTTTGATGGGCCCAACAATAAAAGATATCCACTAAGAAATTCCGCCAATCTCTCGATCCCCAAACACTTCCACTTTTTCAAAACCATTTTGTTTACAATGCAGTTCAGCTCTTCAACAGCCTTCCTCAAAACTTTAAACACGACCAGGGCAGCAGGATGTTCAGGTCCCGTCTGAAGTGTCTATTGGTTCAGGGTGCCTACTCCAGTGTCCGTGAGTTTACTGGCGAGTCTCTTAGAGTAAGTTTTAGCACAATTTTTTCAATGTAATGTTAACTTTATAAGGAAGTTTAATGAAATGAAAAAAAATGTATTATCTTGACTTGGCTAATGCAATATTGTATTGTTAATTTTGCTTAATAAATGACTTATTGACTTATTATCCGCCTTGTTTTCCATTAGTTCCCCCACCACTCCCCCACCGCAACCTTCCCGTCTAACAATCAGTTTTCCATTATATTCGAATTCAAAACCAAACTCTGCATTCTTTTCCAACATTGATGTACAGTTTCCTAATAGACGATTAAATTAACGACTAAAATCCAACAGCTGTTTTGCTTGTTTAACAATAAAACTACCAACAAAACTTCTACTGTTTTAGATAATTAAAACCCTTGTGAAAAGTCCCACCAAAGAGAGGGTTCCGGTAGTTCGATTGTGCTGGCTAACGAACTTTACCAACATATTTAAAGAAACATTTTTGCAATTTCATGAAAATTGTAAAAATGCGACTTGAAGGATTGATACATATATACAAATGTACATAAAGTGTTGAAAATGCTAAAACGTGTTCTGAGGGTCAGGATCGGTGCTAATTTCTTGGTCCCGGGTCTGGGTCTTACTATGCTGACGGCATAAATATCTCATTTTCCCAAAGGTAATTCGCTAGTAAAATCACGAAAGGGCAACCATTTATAAACGAGGTATATGTATTTGTGAAACCACACTTATATACCTATGATGTTAACCTGTTGTTGAAATTAACTAGAGAGAGTTGTTGAACTATGACTCCTGTTACAAAGCAGACAACATCAAACCTCACCTCGCTTTGACTCTACAACAACCTTGATTGTAACCTCAACAACACAACATCAACACATCTTCATTAGTATCAAGACACAACGAACACACAATGCTTCCAAGAAACAACGACAGAGACAGTTTGGAGTTACAATTTATGATGTTTCAATTTACTAAGGACGTTTTCCGTAGTTTTTGAGAATTTTCCTTATATTGGTTATGCGTAGATTCTAGTTGTTTGTGTTATTTGTTACAGTTCACGGCTGTGATTGGTCATTCACTGCTCCGAGCTGACCAATGGGACGGCTTGTTAGACAGTCAGTTAGTGTGCAGCTGTAGACGTGCTTCACTCTCTACTTGTTTTTTTAATTTCGTAAAGTGTTTGTACATGTTTTATTATTGTGTCTAGCTGTTATAACATTTAAAAGCTTAAAAATAAAAAATTAATTAAATACACAGGCACGAGTTGGTTAGTTGTGTGCAGCAGATCAGCGCACACTAAATACTTTTAGACCAGCTCATTTTCTAACGTTTTGTGTCATGTTTTAAATCACTTTTTATCTGAAGACGGGGTTAGATTCTAGATCCCGAAACGTCGTGAACCCTTTGTTCACTCAAAAACAATGAAGATAGTAGGACATGTGAGGATAGTAAAGATTCAACGATAATATAGTTTTGAAATGCTGTCAAGATATACATTCACAATACCGACACAACTGACAGCTGTTAAACCTGTGCATGAAACTCGTTGATGTTGAGACAAAGGTAAAGTCATTATCCAGAGAAAGCTAATTACCTCTGAGCAAGATTGCATATTTGTGTCCGGATAAACTAGTACAATGTCAGACTTGTTAAACACAATATCTGCTTCATTCTTAATCAAGTGTTTTAGTTCATTTATTACTAGCGTTTTTGTAACTTCACCTTTCAACGTTGAACTGTTAATTTACTAAACACCTATTAGAGGAGATTTTTACTAGAAAACAAAAACGGCTGACTATGATTGGCTGACTGAATAGGGACTAATGTGGTTACATTCGAATGTATGAGAAGAGTGAGTGTAAAAAACGTGTTTGAATGGGATTTAGATGTAAGAATGCAAGGAAAATTTTAGATATCAAACAGTTGATGGTTGCGATACATTTATTGTAAATGTCAATATGCAATGAAACATATATTTATCCAACCATAACATCTTTGTTACAAGGTACTATAACTTTAAGAGCATAGAATAGAAATATCTTTATTACAGGACTCTTTTCCGAAGCTAAGGTGCGTCTGTATGTAGATGACACTGAATGTATGGACTCTATTGCCTAGCCATGCTTGTCATTCCTATGCAAATCACACTATAGTTCCTCTGACAGTTCCAATTGTCATTTCACAAGCGCTACAACACATTCAGACATGTTGACGAAGTACAAACCGTTTTCCCAATGGGTTTCCTTGTTGAGAAATCAAACAAAACTGTAAATAGTTTCTTTTAACTAGATGAAAGTATTGCAATTTCAATATAAATTAAACCTTTGACGTAGAGTTTACAATGTCACAGCATAGATTGCCCGTTAGCCTAGATTCGTTGTGAATTGGTTTACTTTGAGAGATTTGTGGCTCAATAGTTTAGTTTATTTACACAAACTTCACTATAGACAGTGTTTGACTTCATTTCAATTCCAATCTTCCATCACTACTTGATTGACATTTCTAATCAACTCTCTTTCATGGTGTTTTAATCTTGTGGTTTTTATTGCAATTACTCAAAACAAATTTGATGTATATCAAAGACAATTAAACCGAGATTACCGTCCTTTCAAAATAACGTTTGAGTCGTATTACTTTATTTTATAGAACGTCACACAAGTAGGATTTATAAATTAAAATTTAATTGTACTCAGGAATAACAGATATCGGAAAAAGTGTGAAAACCAAACGTAGCAAAATATTTCACTTCTTATTTACAAACCAGGCTGACACGCAGCTAAACACTAATTCGTTACGCTCACAGATTCGCTTCGGTCTTCGGTTTAAGATTAACGATGTTTTTGAAATCACTCAATGGATTGTTAAAATGTTTGGTATAATACTAAAATATACCATAAAATCATAATTTTAAATTTCATTAGAATCCTATGATTTTTTTTAGACCATTAAAATCTGTTTTTGATAAAAGGTTCCCCTTAACAAGACCTTAAAAGGGGGGTTTCGGTAGTCCGATTTTGTTAGTTAATGAACGTGACCGAGATATTTACAAAAGGAACATGTGTACCCAATTTGGTGTAAATTGGCAAAATTATGAAGATTATACACAAATGTGTGTATATAAAGTTTCGAAAAAATTCCCAAAACATATTCTGGGGGTCAGGATCGATGCTCATTTCACGATCCCGGTTCTTAACATGCTGACGTCATAAATATCTCATTTTTCCAATGGAAATTCAGTAACAATATTTTCTACTCAAATAAGAAAGCTACATTTAAGAAATGAAGAATATTCATTCATATTTCATGAAACAATGTCGAGATGAAGCTTCTATTCAATTATTCATTCCTTCTGTTCAATATTTACCAAGCGAAACAGAAATGATGTATCTAAATGTTTTGTTTTCAGACGAAGAAATTCGTATATATTTCAAGTTATTATATTGCTAAAATATATTAATATATATTTTCTTTATAAATCGGTAGACGTATGTGTGTGAGCCGGTAGACATCTGCGGCTTGTTGCTGATAGCTGTGTGATGTGTGTTTGCTGGTAACAAGCGGCTACAGAGTACTGTATCCAGTAACGAGTGTGTTAGCCTCGTGTAAACTTTCCTCAGTAATGCAGTTTATACACAAGCCTCGACGCAAAACAACCACTTTGATACGTGTACACAACAACCTTTCACATATTTCAACATGAATGTCATATGAACGGTGAATGTGATCAGTTTTCTGATGTAGTCTTGTTACAAACTAGGCCCGACTGTTCCTCAGATTGGGTCACTAATTGACACCCCAACGACCAATGGAATGGACCAACGGCTTAGCGTGACATCAGAACCACGGGAATGGCCATCGTGAAGTCATCACTGCGCCCGGGGATCGAAACCGCGATGGTGCAAAGCACGCACTATACCACTTAGCCACCCCCAAATGTGCGCATGCACATTATGTTTCACAATGACCAGAAATATTGAGGTGTTTCTACAACGCGATGTATCACATGTGCCGGAACCTCCCCAGTGTTATCATGACCAAGTATCTTACAAAGACTGTCACCACAAAAATTGTGCCACTTTTCCCAATTTTTGGAACTAGTTTTGATATTTGACAAACAATTCAGGGGCTATTGTAAATGAACTTTAATGAATTGTTTTCCCTCACCTATACGACAAAATGTTAATTTTCCTCTCAAAGGCTGATACTGTAACAAAAGATAATGTTTTGTTAAGTAGATTGCGCATGGATGCCAATGACTGAGGTTGGAAAAATCAACATAATTGCTGCAGCCCAAACACAGATAGCGCTGTGAGAATTCTTTTAAGGGTCTCGAGGAGAGCCACTGGCGTACGCGCAAGTTCGTTCGTTCTGGAAAATCGCACGATTTGGTCACTTTTAAGTCATCGACATCGGACAAACTCGAGTATGTGGAGCCAAGGGGGGAGAAAGACGGCAGCGCTATCTCTGCTCGGGCTGCCGCAACTATGTTGATATTCCTGTCTCAGTCACGCGCTATCTACCTAGCATACCATTATCTTTGCTATAACCCATGGCGGTGTTTGATTGCTGTATTAGACAGGATATGAACACTTGAGACTGAGGCAATATTCTCGAGTGTTGTGTAAACGAGGCTTTCCACTGCGGATATGAAACCCCAGGCGGATACATTACAGCACTTACCCTCGTGTACACGGTGCGAATCATATCATATTAGCTATGTTAATGGAGGATACGGAACATAGAGTAGAAATATTCAGTATTGGTTTACTGAAATGTTTTCAACAATGTGGATTTCGGCGCACCGTTTACGTAGAAGTAAGGGATCGTTTACACGGTGCTAGGGACATTACATTAAACGTATGTAAATTCAGTGTATAACAGTTACTTGCACGAAAGTTGTACATAACTTGTGTCGCGGGTTCGATCCCCTGCAGTCACAACTAACAATGACGCAAGGTACAAGTCGAGGTAGAGAGAACTTTTAGTCTAAATTCGTCTTTAAAACATTTGTGTTCAAAGTTTGTATCATTGGTTAGTTCACTATTATCCACATAACGCGGCATGTATAGCGGATATTGCATGTAAGTTTCCAACACGGGTAAAGCTTAACTAAGAGATTAGTGAGTTGAAGTTAAACACAACAAACTGTAAACCCGAGTTGATCCTCAATATGTTGCGTTGCCAACTTTACAGCAAGTATTGGAAATCAATGTTGTCGGCACTGAGCTTAAGCCTTTGCTCTAGGATCATCTCACCTACAGAGTACTGAATACAGTGTTCTTATATTATATAAAATGACAGCTTTATATGCAATACTTGTGCGGTCTTATTATTAGAAATGAGAGATTAAGATATTCGGTTGTTACTACACATCACGTAACGATATGAAAAGTGTGTTAACGATATATAAGGTGAGTTTTAAATGTCCCCCATCTATCTTAACTTTTGAAAAGGAAAAAAATTGCAAAACCCCTTAGGGGAATGTTTTGTAGGCTCCTGAAGTTTCTTTTGACGTTCTTTGCGTCAGCCACCACCATATCCCTCGAGACTAAGGGTAAAGTCACAACCCTGTGACACAATCTCCCAGAAGATTTTGAGAACGTTTTGTCAGTCAAAATAAATTGTATGTGCAACGTGGAATTTTAAATTCATAATTTAAAATCTTTATGTTATGGACTTTATATTAAAATAGTTTATTGTTATTATCGGTTTTATTATTAAACTTATATACTCGATAAAATATATTTGTTGAGCGGGAATGTTTGATGACAAATGAATGAAAGGAGAGTAAGGTTGGCATTACTGCGACACTGGGTCCATTAGGTTAATGTATTTAATCAACTCTGTCCTGCCAACATTAGTAATCCACAGTCAGAATACCCATCACTGCAAATAACGCGATTAGGTGATGAGATACTATATTAAAGTTGACTTTGATCCTTCTTGTGAATTCGTTTATAACAAGGTCCCTGGTTTAAGTTTTTTTGGTCACGTAAAATCAAAGAGTATGTTATGGTAAGTAGATGGCACATAAGTGTCACATGGTTGAGGCAGAAAACTCAACATAGTGGCGGCAGCCTAAGCACAGAATGCTCTGCGAGGAAATCCTTTAAAAGTCTCAAGTAAAGCCACTGACGCACGCACAAGTTTGTACATTTTGGAAAATTGAACGATTTGGTCACATTTAAGTATTTGACATCGGACAACGTTGAGCATGTGAAGCCAAGGCAGCGCGTTCTGTGCGTGGGCTGCCTATGCTGATTTTCCTGCCTCAGCCATTTGGCATCCATACCCTGTCTACCAACCATAACATTACATTTGGTGAAAATCATCATTTTACATATTAAATGAGCTTTACTGAAATTGAGAGACAATCCATACCAAGTGTAAAGCCATTCATATATAATCATTGACAAGTTTACCACGGAAACTTCGCACGATTTTATGTTCTGTCTTCACACCGGGTTTTATACAAGAGGCAAAAATGTTGTCTTGTTTAGCAAGGCGAAGTTAGGAACCCGAAATAATTCCCTTCGTATGAATTTAGGTTAAAACACAATTGGTTTGTGTAAATTGAGAGAGATAATAATATGTAACATTTTAAACAAAGCACGAGAATAAATAATACGAAACTTTGCATAAAAGACATCCCGATACAACAGACAAATGGGTGGATAAACATGTAAATCCCACAATCGGTAAACTGCCAGAGTCGGTTAAGCACTACAGGTTTATCCAGAGACACTGAGGGACGAGTATCAGGAGGCCAGAGATGGACAAGGGTTCAATTCACAGCACAGCGCTGTCCATTAGGTTAATGTGTTAATCAGCTGTTTGCCAATGAGTGTGCGATAACATGTGTTTATGTTTACATGTTGTATAATTACGTTTTGACAGATTTAAAATCAGAATATTTTATTTGCAAAACGTATTACATCAATGACAAACGTCAGGTTGGCTAATTAAAGAAAATGTTTCGACAAATACACAAAACGTAGATCCTTTCAAACACAACTTTAGTACATTAAAACCTCTTTAAGGGAGAAATATTTGAACAAATTAACTTAAAGGAGTTTCAATTAATAAAACGGTATTTGACATTATAATACGCCTTGCGTAATACTTTATACATCAAACTTGAACTTGTGTATGACTGCCTGTATAAATTTAGGTTCAAAGGAAAATTTTACAGAGTTAAACAACATTAAACTGTCCAATAGTTGGCAACCTACTGAAGGAGTCTTTTCGATAGTGTCACAGCCAATGAGAACATCGACAGTTGGCATCCCTGCTCCATTGGGACACCCAGCCACCAATAGGATAGCAGTTAGCAAGTAGCTCAGTTTCAACCAACAAGTGAAGCTGGTGCTCCAAAGCAAGACCGAAATATTTAAATTTTTAATATTTCAGTATAATATTCTGCGGGACAGACTGCCAGAGTTGTGACACGAAGGTCGTAGAAAAGTTATTCTATTATGAAACATGTTTAATTCAAGCAGCAGTTTCAAACAGCAATCTAAACTTGTTGGTTTAAAAACTCGTCGAGATTCCATTTCAAGTTGAGAGTTATTGCAGAACACAATCCAGCTCAACGTTGTGGTGAGATTGTTCTGCAATCATCCAATGAAATCAAGTAATCATTTAATATTTATTAACTATTATTTGTAATGATAGTGTTGATGATTAATTGCGGCTTGGATTAGTATGTTAATATGTGTGTAAAATGTTAACGGTATCATCATTCGCGAAGATTACGTTATGGCCGAATGGCTGAGGTAGGAAAATCATAGTTTGTCAACCCATGCACAGATAGCGCGAAGTCTCAAATAGACGCACGTGTAAGTTCGTTTGTTCTCAAAATCGCACGATTTGGTCACATTTAAGTCATTGACATCGGACAAACTCGAGCATGTCGAGCCGAGGAGGAGAAAGACGGTAAGAGATGACAGCGCTATCTGTGCTTGAACTGCCAAACTATGCTGATTTTGCTGCCGCAACCATGTGGCATCTATTGGCAATCTACTAATTATAACATTATCTTTGGTTAGGCGAATGATCATAGCTTGCTAGACTGCAAACGATCTGTCTTAATCTTGCTAGCTTGACAGGAGCGAAAACAAGCATAATGTCTATTACAATGCGAAGTTGGAGCATACGTTTTTGAGAAGCAAAGTTCAAGAACTCGAACACGTGACGTTTGTTGAGCTCAAGAGTTCAATTCAACATTTCATGACCCCAAAATAGCTCAACAAATCCTCATTCATTTAATTCCACTTGTGACGCACGATCTCATATAATAATCCAAATGGTATTGTTGGAAAATATCGAGGTATATTCGTCAACATGTCTAGGAATAATAATCCAACAGTATTGTTGGAGAATATCGTCGAGATGGAAAAGGTATATTCGTCATCATTTCTAGGAACACGCTTTGATCGAGAGTCGATTAAGAGTTTTCGCGGAACACATCGACTGACAAAAGGCTAGAGCAGGGCAATTAAATCAGTGTGAGTGAGCGAATGTATGTTTGAAAGGAACTTTTATGTTGCAACATATGGAAGACTTTGCTGAATTAAACACAATTGACGATTGCAGAGCATACCATTATGTTTCCGCAATCAAAGTGTATATATCTATTGTATATTTTATTTAGTCGGTGAAGGCTAGTTTGTAGAGTGACGTCACTAAGTGTGTCTACTGAATGCAGCTGTGTATTGATTGTGGTTGCACACAGATACTAGGTAGACACATCCTTGCATGTGTGTGTGTGTGTGTGTTCTCATACAACCTCTCTGACAATGCAATATCATCAGCGATTTGACAAGTGCTCAATAATAGACGTAATGTTTTATCAATTTACATATTATGGAAATTACTTTGCGTGGGTTCGATCCCCGCAGTCATTTCTTAAATTTGTAATGTGACAATACGGTAACGCTAGGTAAAGGTAGAGTGGTAGAGAGGACTTTGTAGTCCTAATTTCGCCTCGTTAAACAAGACAAACTTTTTAAACGTTTTATGTTAACAATACGTATAAAATACTAATTTGTGTTCGCAAATTATTAATAAAAGGTACTTTCAATCAATTTACCAGCTAGTGACACCTTACCTTGATAGCTTCCTTTAACATTTTACAAATACATTTCTATCTCAGAATAACAAAATTCACTGAAGTAATTTTCATTGAAATGTAAGTATCAACGTACAAGTGGAAATTTAATATTCCACTTTCCAAGAAGAAGCGTCAGTCTCGTCTCATATGATTCAAACAAAAGAAACGTGTTCTGCCTTGAACCAATCACAGTGCAGCATCGCAGACGTCAGCCAATCACAGTGCAGCATCGCACACGAGAACCAATCACAATGTCATTTCTCAGACGACAAGTTCCATTCGAGTTATGTCATTCTTCTGTCATATTATGCACGTGACAAACAAATGAACTCTGGGAGTTCTAAAAGCAAACTTTTACTTTTAAAAAGGTGGAGGGGGAAATTAATTACCGCATTACGTGGAGAAAGACTGGGCGCGGTGAAATAACAAGGCACTTGGAATCAAGTGCTTCATCAGAAGTTGAAGTCATGAAATGTTCATTCAGAATTTGGTAAAAGCTTAACTCTTTCAAGAAAACCATTTGTAAAATTTACGTGTTTCCTCGTTGGTAAGGAACCTATAACCTTGAATAAACGTTCCAAATAAACGTAAACATAGGCATATGGATTTTTTGTATGAAACAGATGTTTAATAATACAGGGGTAACTATAAAATATTTGTTTTCAAACTGTTATTAAATTATGTGTTTAAGGTTTTGGTAAGAGAACTGTGCACTTCTCTGATCTCTATACATCCCTTTGTTGTATATTTGGAAATGTAAGTATACCATGTACTATTTGAACTTATTAAAATAGTTGTTTTGACGTTTGTTGTTGACGAGACATTACTGTTTTACATTAGAGTTTGGAGTAGTACTGATTAATTCAAGCCAGCCGGGTTCTAATGTTTACCGTTAATACTAAGGATATCGTTTACCTGAAGACGCGACCAGATTGCAGATCCCGAAACGACGCGTTGTTCCCTAACGATGGAAAATGTTCGCAATAATATTGCATACTCTGGTTTAGTTATTGGTTTGATTTAAAAGTGAGTATATTAATTTTGCTATACAAGCATTAAATATATTGTTGAAATTGTCAATAGTATCATCAAAGTAGGCAACTTCCAATGGAAGCCATACAACACTAAAGAGGCTTAGAACTAACTCTGCGCTCAGAGAAGGAGCCATTGTTAGTTTGAACCTACTAAACACTTACATGAACAGAACACAGATTCACAGAATGTGTAAATGTGCAAGTTTGCCGGATAACTAAGCTAAGCTAATTGCAGCAACAAACTTTGTCTGATCAATATAAGTTTACTCGGCGAATTACAACACCAACAAAGTTTAGCGTCGTGAGCAAACTAAGTTCGCATGTGGAGTGTTGTGAGTTTATCCAAAGATAATGTTATTACAAACAGCGCATAGATGCCAAGCTATTAAACAATCGTAACGGAGCATTTAAAAGCTTATCAGAGTCTTGGAAGAGCTATCACTGGCCATAGTACTTGGAAGAGTGGTTCAAGAGTGATATAATTGTATATATTTTATGTAATTTATATGTTGGAATAAATCATTATTTCTCTTAATTGAAATGTTTTCTAATTGAACTTTGGGCCACGATTTCTACATCCTAAACATTCTATTGTCACACAAAATAGCAGGAAACAAAACTTTCTATTTTTCCTTTAATCGAAATAATTGGCGACGAATTGGTATTTTTTTATTTCTATGTTTGGGAGAGAACTAGATGTAGCGTGAATGTCAAAATGTATGTTTTCATTAAATTAGCCATGCATTTACTCGTACTTGAGTAAAATATTCTGATTGTTCCTGTAAGCTTACATACACAATTTGATCACAACACTGTGTAAGGGTGGGAGTCTGTGAGTTTGTGAGGAGGGCTAAAGTTATATTATTGAATAAATTATCCCTTCGTAATGAGTAGCGGACAGTGCTTTGATGTTCAAAACTACAATGAAACAACTCTCCGTACGCAATATAAGCAGAGTTATAACTTTCAAACTGATATAAACATTGAGATAACAAACAAATAACTTTCGCGTGAATTATGTCTGTAACAGCTGTTTCAGTGAAAACTCAGTGTTTAATGTAATTTGAAGTCGGCATTTATAAAATGAACTAGTTAAAACTTTGTTTGGAAAGCAATATCTAGAGAACGGAATACTTTTCAAACAGCTGTTAGCTATTAAAACTGTACACAAAAATGTTATGGTAGGTAGATAGCACATGAATGCCAAATGGCTGAGGAAATCAACACAGTTCGGCAGCCCAAGCACAGGTAGCGCTGCGAGAGAGTAAAACCTTTGACGCTCGCGCAAGTTCGTTAGTTCTTTAAAATCGCACGATTTGGTCACATTTAAGTAATCGACATCGGAAAACTCGAGCATGTGGAGCCGAGGGGAGAAAGGCGGCGGAGATGGTTGCGCTATCTGTGCTTGGGCTGCCACAACTATGAAGATTTTCCTGCCTCAGCCACATGGCACCCATGCGCTATCTACCTAACATAACATTATCTTAGCTGTAACTAGCTAATTTAAAACTCTTACGCAAAAAAATTTAAACGTTTGTTGTAGCCTATTTGATAGCGCTAAGTTTTAACTGTATTTAATTTTAAGTTCACGCAATCTTGGCAAATGAAAAAAACAAGAAAAATTTATAACTTAAACCTCCAATTTATTTTCGTTTGTAAAAGGTTAACAAAAATGTGCTAAATATGTAGATTCTATGTAGATCTATATGTAGGTTCAACGTAGATTATATAGATTATATGTAGATTCTATGTAGATTATAACACGTTGAGTTATATATAAGGTTTAGCTTTTACTCATATTAATAAGTTATAAGTAATTACTGAAACAGTGAGAGTTACTGTACTGTACTCCTAGGGTATATCAAGGCGCGGTGTGGGTGCGGAGAGCGCCTTCAAAGTGAGGTAGGCAAGTCCCGCAGCACACCAGTGTACTCGTATCACATCCAGCGCCGTCTTTAAATGCACAACACTGCGACACATGTACTGCGATATGTTTTGTGTTTTACGTTACTTTTCACCTGAAGACGGTGTCAGATTACATACGCCGAAAGTTCGTGTACTTTTTTTCACTCAAAATTAAGGGAAACGTCCGTAGTAATATTTTAACCTGAAGTTTTGTTATTTATACTTTGATTGAAACTACTCTTAGAGGGTATTTTAAGGTGAATTTGGGATAAAGATCAGTTTGGCGAGTGTTTTGATGGATGACGAGATGTAGTCTTGTTACAAACTAGGGCCGACTGTTCCCGGATTGGGTCATTAATTGATGACTTACGACAAAAGGTATGGACCAACGGCTTAACGTGACTTCCGAACCACGGATTATTTATAAAAATGGCTGTATTGATTAAACAAATGACTGCTATGAAAACGTGGCAAGTGAAAATTGAATAAACATTACATATATTCAACCGACAACAATATGCATTGAAGTGGGGGGAGGGAGGGGAGGGGTGGATTGAATCGACCCGGTCTAGCCCAGTTAATTGATACACACAGTTGTGTTGGCTGATGATGATGATGATGTAACAATACACTGCTGGTAGACTCAACACTAACCGCTATAACGTTTCTGAAACATTTCATATGCGAGCTTTTGTGTCGAAATCGATTAGTTATTTTGTCAACAGTGGTTAAAATTTATTTTCGTACATTGTGGACTTTATTACCAATACAACTTAAAACCTACGCCAACATGGTTGTGCGTTAAATGTTGCAATAACGTCAAACGTAGCAAATGAAACAATCCTTCTGATATAATAAATTTTAAAAACATTTTAAGCCAAAATAACTTTAATTTGGGCGACATGATCTTACGAAAGATAGGCTTTTTTCGTCAGGTCTTTGTGGTCAGACCTAACGAAGTAAGCCTAGTTTTCGAAAGATCTTACCGACCAAATTAAAGTAATATTGACTATATGAAGTGTTTAAAATGTATTATATACGTTTCAATATAACCCTATCAATCCTTCCAATGTATTTTAAGCCTTAATTATTAACTTTGAAGAAATGTACCTTAAATTAATGCAGAACAAATCGAACGTAGCCCGTCTCTCCTAACTGAGTTTTAAACTCTATATAGTATATGTAGTGTAATGATGATGAGGTGTATCAACTTAGTTGAGATATTGTATGTTGTTGTTGGATATTGTATATTGTTGTTGAGATATTGTGTTGTGGCTTGGACGGGTTTCTGTATAAATATTCATCTACATTTATCACTTCAACACCTGACGACCTCAATGTGCAAACCGTCTCACACTGCTTCCTACAGAATATAATACAAGCTTTTAATATAATATTTATCCGTGCCAAGATAAGACAAAAGAAGGTTTCTTTAAATAAAAAGCACTAAGTCATCCAGTGAATTAGATGTTTTGAAAAGTCATAGCTCGGTTACTTTTGTAGGTAATTAACTTTTATTGGTATTAAATTTAAACCAAAAAAGGGTATTTTATTTTATGTTTTGAAAATAACATCACGCATATGTACTATTCTACTTGCGTGTTCATCATTTCCAGGTCAGCTGATTTCTGCTCGAGGTAATAGATCCTGGCCTCCGAGGTATACAAGAGTTTAGAAGGATAAATAACGTAATCTAAGAGAATTGAAACAGGCAATCAATACAGAAATTAACCGCATTCCTGTTGATCAGCTCAAGACGAAGCTTTATCGAAAATGTAGAAAAACGCATTGAATCAAATAAATAGACGTCAATTATAGAATATTGAGTAAAAATCCCCCTCTTTGTTTTTATTTTAAGGTCAATAAACTTTAACTTTCAAAAATATTAAACGATCTAAGGATTTAAAAAACGTCAAAGATTGCTAGATGACCTTGTACATGAAAAGTTGTGTTATGTTCTCAGATAGAAGGATTTATGAGAGGATTTTGCTCCGATAACACAACAGGTAAAGAATGTTTACAAGAACGGTTACCCTCGTCATCTGCAGACAAACACACCCCCTTCACCCCTCCCATCCCCCTCACCAACACCGCCCCATCCACATTTCCTATCATTCTTACACACAACCAAGGTCACTTGGCTTTTGAGAAGCGTTATTTTCAATGTTTCACCTTAAAGCAAAATTAATAAAATATATTTTGAATAAAATGTTACTTTTTATCTAAATATCAAGTAAGTGCAGTTTTTACACTCTCATTAGCATGGTAGGTGGTTAAGTACAAGTGGTAGTAATAAGGTGTTATAAGTGTTACAGTACAGAGTGATTCCAAAATGACGAAAAACTTTGTAGTATTTAAGTATATGGTCAACTTGTTTCATAGGTTATACTTTTTAAACTTTCCGGGAGAGCCCCTGGACCCCGGTAACTTAGCTCCCTCCCCTGAGGGATACCCTTAAGGCGCCTTTGTTATCTAACACGCGTGTAGCTTCTGTGTTCTTTCTGAGACACACACATATAGTAGAAGAGGTTAAACAATACACAAGTAACAGAATCGTGGCGGATTGGTATCGAGCATTACCCCGGAGCTCATCACATCGTTGGCGCGGGTTCGATCCCCTCAGTCAATACTGAGAATTTGCTAGGTGACCTTACTGCAACGCTTAACAAAAGGAAAACGTTATGTTATCGTAGGTTGTTAGCGCATAGATGCCGAAGGGCGTAGGCAAGGAAATCAACACAGTTGCGGCAGACCAAGCACAGATTGCGGTAACTTAAAAGGTAAGAAATTATTTTAAGTCTCAAGTCAAACCGTTGACGCAAGTTTCTTCGTTCTCGAAAAATCACCCAATTTGGTCACATTTAGATCATCGACATCGGACAAACTCGAGCATGTGGAGCCGAGGGGGAGAAAGAAGAAGTGAGACGGTAGCGTTATCTGTGCTTGGGCTACCCCAACTATGTTGATTTTCCTACATCAGCCTTGTGGTGTCTATGCGCAATCTACCTATCATAACATAATCTTTGGTAAAGGTTAAAGTGCGTTTACACAGAGAGGGGCATGTTTAATAAAGAAAATTTACTATAAAGGCCATAGGTGTTTATAAATGTGGTAAAACTAATCAGCTGATGTGTCCCAAACAGTCGTGAAATTTACTGTACATTCAATTTGTATAATGAGTGGAAGTCTAAGTCAAAATCCATCTCATACCCATAAATAACAATTAAAATTATATAAAAATAACAAAGTCAACTATAACTACGTAATAACAGTAATGAGAGTGAACTATGAGAGGAGCTCGGCTAATGTTGCAATTAGTGTTGGTTTAAACTGATTATCCTCTAATGATGAAAGTTATCTGATCCTAATGAATATAACGGTGATTAATGAATGTTTCTCATGAAGAAGAGTTTTTAGTGTTTAAGTCTTTCTTTGCTTAAAGCTTTCATCTTGAAAAACCTTCGTTTAACCGTCATCTTGAAAAGTCTAAATTTGCTCTAAAACAGAAACATTCTAATTTTGAGAGTTTTGTTAGGAGTTAAATAGGAACAGATTATTAAATCGTCATTTTCTTTAAAGCCATTTACTGCAGGTTTTACGGGAGGGGGGAAGTCAAATATGTATTGACAAATTTCAGAAATCAGCAAATTGCATATTTCAGCATTCCTACATCTGTTTTATGGACGAATCTCTCGAAAATTTGAATTAAATTTAACATTTTTGCTTTAGATGAAATTTACAAATAAAATGTTTTAAAAGGCCTGATAGCGCCAGTAACTTACGAGTGACTCCCGTCCTAAAATTCTTCGTTATTACGTAAAGAACGATTAATTGTCATTCATACCACCCCCTTCCTGATACAACAGGACTACGAGCAGGATTATGAGTTGTTGTAAAAGCAGTTATTAGTTAACAACAACAGAACATTAACAGCGGTTAGTTGCTCTAAGGCTGGGCTTACAATGTAATCTACCTGAGGACTTGTATAGCTCAACACTTAGAGATATAATCTGTGTCTAACAATTGTTAAACGTAGGCGCTTTCAATGTGCCTGACATTTAGACATGTTGGTGTAAACTGGAGTAAAGACCATCAGGCAGCCTAGCACTAAAGCGCCGCTAGCATGAGTGAAGCGAATTTCTGTATTACCATAGGAGTTACGAGGCTGTTCTATACTGATAGATAATAATAAATTACATGTATATTTCAAATGTTCAGTTTTAGATAACTAAAGCAACTTTGTATTAAAACTGCCGCCAAAGGTGGTAGTACAACTTTGCTAGTTATCGAACTCGTCCAAGATATTATTTACAAAAGAAACAGTTGTTCCAAATCATGAAAACAAATGCGACCTATGAGATTAAGTACACGTATACATACGTATATAACGAGTTGAAAAAACGCTCAAAGAGTGTTCTGGGGGGTCAGGATTGGTGCTAATTTACGGTTAACCGTGTGGGTGCTGGCGGCATGAATATCTCATTATTTCAAAGGGGAATATATATCAAGTTGGAGGGCGTCGTCTTATTATTTTATTGATCGTAGGATTATTGAAGAGTTTATAAATATGTACCTCTAACTTTAGGAAAACCTTTAAATAAATACGTTTGAAATATATGATTGAGTACAATTTGTCATAAAACTGACGATATAATACGAACTCCTGCGAAAACACCTCGAAAGCTATTAAATCACAAACCATTATTTTAAATTGAAAGTCTAATATAAAAATGAGTCATAATTACACGCAAGTCCACCATCACAATGTTGAACCACTAAACTGTGGTCGCGGTGTGTGATTACTTATTGGTGGTTTGTGGTCAGCTGTTATCCATCAACAGCTGCTATTTGTGTGTCAAGTTCTGTCTAAACATTTGCTATAGTTATGATGTATTTCGTCATACAGCGGAAATAAATAAGTCTGCTTTACTGCTTTTAGAAGTTGGATTGTTTATCTGCCCAGGTTCATGTTATAACTGTGCGCTTAATACAATAATGTTTGGTAACGACAGCTAGGCTATTAAATAAAAGTCACTTTCATGTACTATTACGGTTTGTGACAGAACTATAGCTTTGTGATGACAGAAAGAAGGAATACTTTTATTATTGTGCATTATTTTCGTTAAAAAAATGTAAACCAAGACAGAACATGAAAATAACCAAGCTTAAAGCTAGGTCCAGCAGCCTAATCACAGCATAGTGTAAGTCTTTTAAATGCTGAGTAAGCCACTATAAGTTCGTCTGTTCTCGATAATCGCACGATTTCGTTATCGATGAGACAAACTTGAGCATGTTGAGCCGAGGAGGGAGAACGACGATAAAGAGATGGCAGCGCTATCTGTTCTGGGCTGCCGAACTACGATGATTTTGCTGCTCAACCATGTGTAAGTTAAATTTTGACGAATTATATATTTGCCGACATTTAAATTAGTGAGAGAGCTTAGTGATTTGCCGCAGAGAGCTCTGCCGCAATTAGTTCCAACATTACAATACGTTGTAAGTTATCAAAAACATTGATAAAGCGTTCTTAACCACATTTGTTTATTATGGCTTTGATAGACACCGAGAATACATTGATACAGATGCCGTACTGATAGAACCTTACGAGACCTAGCTTAATATATCAGTTTTCTTTTAAATTAATAATTTGAATTAGACATAGCAAATGTTAATTTTGCTGAATTATTTCTCTTAATCAGCTAAGTGAGAATAATAAATACTTGTAAATATCTTTCATTTTAAGAACAGTTTTAATTTTTATAATTAGTGTTAGACACATTGTATATAGATAGCTAGGTATTAAGGAAAAAGTTACAGCGGTTGGTTTTATTAGACCGATTATCATTTGCGTATATTTAAACCATCTAAATAAACTATAGTGAACTGTGGCTTATTTATTTGGATATCGCTGTTAACGGTTTATGGTAGTGAAACTCATCTACCAGCAGAAGCTGTGACTTAATCATTTGGTGACGGCTAAAGTCGATTTTAAATTTTTGTGTAGATTTCCATGAAACCAACGTTATCCAGATATAGCGAAGAAGCTGTAACTGATACTTGGTTGTATTTCTGCCTTATTTAAAATTATAATAGTTCGTTTACTATAAGCCATCTAATCGAGGATATAGCGAAGAAGCTGTAACGATTATTTGGTATTCGGTTCTTTCACAACAATAAAAGATTTCGACACACCATTTTTTTCCAAATTACACAAAGTCAGAAAGCGATGAACATGAAAGAACCGATTGAGCGGGCGTTGGTCCTGTAGCTGAGCTTTACCGACAAACAAGTTAGATTTGAAAATAATTAGGACCTCTGGATCGAAACTCAGCGATATTTCACTGAGTTTTATCCGACAGCATATGTCCAGGCATTTTGAAAGAAAACTACTGCGAAAGGAGTTTAACCATGTGGCATCTCTGCGCATCTGCCTACCATAACGTTATCTTTGATATTATTCAAACGAAACTTTCAGAAATATAATATTTCTTCCTTGAGTTGTAGAGTGAGAGAGACATTACTGACAGCGCGGGTAAAAGCTTGTCAGACGCATCACACTGAACATATTTGACAACCTGCAGCTCGCATTCGACAAGAGATAACGTCAATATAATCAATCATAAGCAATCTACTGTCCTTTCAAAATAATATATTTGATTTCAAAATTATATTTTGCATTTGATTTATAATGTAGTTGTTGAAAAACATTCTTGAGTCACTGTAATAATACTGCTGCTCGTATGTGACCTTATACTAGGTTTTGACTCATTGTGAGGGACAAAAGATTGAATATTTACAAATTAACCTAATTAAATGATTGTGATTTGATCGAAACTTGAATTGAAAACCTTACAAACAATTTTGGAACCTTTTAATAAGTAATGGCAACGATTATGTTACAGTATAGTTAGATTGCGCATAGATGCCACATGGCTGAGGCAGGATAACAACATAGTTCGGCAGCCCAAGCACAGAGAGCGCTGCGAAGGAATTATTTTAAGTCTCAAGAAGAGCCTCCAACACACGCGTAAGTTTGTTCGTTCTCATAAATCGCACGATTTGGTCACATTTAAATCATCTACATCGGACAAACTCTGGTCCGAGCTGGTGGAGCCGAGGATAGAAAGACGCAATCTGTGCTTGGGCTGCCGCAACTATGTTGATTTTCCTGTCTCAACCATGTGGCAAAATCTACCTACCAAAACATAATCTTTGGTAACGGTATTATAAATGAATACTTTCGAAACGTACATGACATAACAGTCCAGCTGATAAAATACCTTCCAATTTTATGGTCCTGACGCAATGAAATCCGTAGGTAAAATCCGTTCTAAAGTACGCAAATGTTTTCTCCCAAATGAAATGTGAAAAGAGTTTTGCGGCGGGAAAGTGGTTTCATAAGTTCGTAAGACAAAGCGCGAAGTCACATCGTTATATCCCGCCATTGTACTCGAGGCCATTGTTCTCTTCTTTGTTAGTAAAACCGAGATTGTTGTTGGGGTTTAAACCGATAAGCACTTTTCAAAATGTGTTTTAAGCTAAGGTTTCCTCGGAAGCGATGACAGCTATAATGTGACGGTGCCCCGTTGTTTTCAATGCAATCATATAAAAGCGTCCATTGCTCTATAGAAAAGCATCACTACTTTATGTTTTGATACTATACGAGTATGGAGCTCAAAGCCTCACTTCGGCCTTCAGCCTTATCTTGGAAATCTTTATCATCAAGGGCACTACGAGACCTACGATCTCAGACTCGTATAAATCATGAATGACAAATTTTTCAAATTTCATAAAAGTTGAATTACTTATAACGCTGTTAGATCGAAAAATCACTTCTATGGTTGCAATTTTGAAACAACTTGATAGATTTACATCCTTTTTGAAGCATCGATAGATACTATCAAATTACATATTGATTTAAAATTTCATTAAACTCGGATGTAATATACTGATTTTAGATCCTTGAACCCACTTTTATGTTAAAACTCCCTCAAAGGGTACTTACTATTGGTAGTCCGATTTTGTTGGCTAACCAACTTGACTGAGATATTTAGAAAAGGAACATTTGTACCAAATTTCATGAAAGTTGGACAAAACAATGCGATGTGTAGAGAGTATACACATATACATATTCAGTTAAATAAAAAAAGCTCAAAACGTGTTCTGGGGGTCAGGATCGGTGCTCATTTCTTGGTCCTGGGTCTGGGTCTTACCATGGTGACAGCATAAATATCTCATTTTTCCAAAGGACATTCACTAACAAAAGTTCACCGTCACATCTCAGCCCTAATATAGCGTTCATTCTTTCCTAGGAAACTATAGCTGCTACTTAATACAACGGAAAATACGTGTTTTTATCGCAAAGCAATAATTTATTTGAATGGACTCAGACAGTTTGAGCTCTAATTCAATAACTGAACTATTTCAATAACTTTTCCTGCAGGTTGTGAAGGGAGACTAATCAAAAGTTGTTTCCCGCAGTTTGCCTTTTTCAAAGTTTTCAAAGTTTAATAAGCGGAAAATAGGTTCTATAAATCTTTAGTTATCTTATTAAGTTTTTATGTTATTGACTAATTTGTGTTAACTTTGATCACTAATTGGGTTTGCTAAGTGTATTGTGACAGTTTCTTTTCATATTTCATCTTTTCCTTTTATTTTGTAGCTTGAATATTGTGTTGAGGTTTTAGAATTATAATTATAATTAGTTGGGCCGAACAGGTAAAGAAGGTAAAAGCTAAGATCCTCTGACGCACGCGCAAGTTCAATCTTTCTAAAAATCGCACGATTTGGTCACATTTAAGTCATTGTTATCGGACAAACTCGAGTTAGTGGAGCCGAGGAAGGAGAAAGGTGACGAAAGACGTCAGCGCTATCTGTGCTTGGGGTGTCGCAACCATGTTTATTTTCCTACTTCAGCCATGTCACATCAATGCACAATCTACCAACCGTACCATAGTCTTGGGTCTTACTGAGAATAACATATGAAGAGTTCAATAGGTTAGCGTTGTGTTGAGTTGCAATGAATAGTTTAAAACGTGTGTGTGTGTGTGTAAAGTGTACAAATGTGTGTGTTTGAAGGAAACTCGGGGGAAGATGGGTTTCAATCTAGTTAGTGGAATTGAATCTGGAAACAGAAGCGTCTTTCCCACATCTCACTTTTTATACACTTTGTGCCATCAACTGTCTAATAAACAACATTTCGTGGTTCGGAAGTCACGTTAAGCCGTTGGTCCATTCAATTGGTCGTTGGACTGATAAATAAAGACCTAATCTGGGGAACAGCCGGTTCTAGTTTGTAGCAAGGCTACATCTCATCATCCATCAAAACACTCACCATTCATCTCTCAGGTTCTATATTCTATAAATTTACCTTTCTTTTTGCCTTTAACAATTTTTACTGTGTTTTGTAGTTTTGGTATTTCAAATAAAATTGCCAGAAAAGACTTCTTCCAGAGTTATTGCCAGCGTCTTGATAGTTAAATGATATTCTCTTTGTTGACATTTATATCATTATCAACATGATTTTTTATTTTGAAAATAATAACAATTTCAATACAGAATACAGCATTAAACTGTCCAAACTGGCAACTATTCCTGGAGAAGTCTTTTCGATAGTATCACAACCAATGAGAACATCGAAAGTTGGCATCCCTGCTCCTTTGGACGGTTGGAAGCCCTGTCACCAATAGGATAGGAGACAACAAATAGCTCAGTTTAAGCCAATCAGTGACTGAAAATGTTACTCAACAGCGAGACCGAAATATTTCAGGCAAATTGTAATGATGTTTTGACTCGGTGTGAAACGGAAGCACCGGCCACAGAAGAGTTGATATTGGTTTGTTGTGGGTAAAGCATGTCTACCAACTGTCACACTCGGATGTGGTTTGAGTACTCAGGTGCTAACTTTGCTCATTAATCTGACTGTCAACTTGTCTGACACAAACTACTCAACAGTTGCTCTTTCTACACAAGTGTCATTTATGCAATTATTTATTTGTCAAGTAATAATTGCGCAAACAAAAATAGGTTTTAAATAAAGTTTGGTAAGCCACTGGTAAAAAATCTAATCAAATGTTGTCAAGTTTTAATATAAACATTTCGTTAGGTATACTGCTCGGTGGCCTTGAGATTTTGCTGGCCGCTTCTATAGCCCATCTCACCGGCCATGCTAAACCTGACGAACTGTGTATAATATTGTTCTAACAAATTACCAAACAATCTAAAACTGTTCCAATTTTGGGAATTATGGGAAACTTAAATTTTTGATGCATGTACTCATCAACATTGTAATATTCATGTGAATGTTATGAATTTAAACTTGTTTGTATTTATAGATTGAATGTCCATTGATTGGGGACACTTGAATTGAATGAATGCCAATACTAAATGTTTGCACGCCATTTCGATATGTATGAATGCAAAGTTTTAGAAAATAGTTTAACTACGGTTACATGACTCATATAATGTTTTTCGCAATAAAACTTTATAATTTACCTCTCCGTAGGAGAGCGCGTCACGCGAGCGTTCTGATTGGTCCAGATCTACTCCCCCCCTCAAACCACTCGCTACTAGCGCTTCCCGTGACCAAGCGATGCACTCAGCATGGTAGGATCCAGGCTCAAGACCATGAAATGACCCCCCAGAACACGTTTTTGAGCATTTTCCATCACTTTACATACATAATTATGTTTATATGCATCTATCATCTCTACAAGTCACATTTTTGTCCGATTTTCATGAAATTTGGTACAAATGTTCCTTTTGTAAATATCTCGGTCAAGTTTGTTAGCCAGCAAAATCAGGCTACCGGAAGTACATTTAAGGGGAAGAGTTTCAGATTTTTAAGTCTGAGGCCGAAGAGAGGCTGTGAACGGAGCGAATAAGAGTAACAAGATGCAAAAGAAATTCGATTCACTTAAGCCAACGGCGCTTAGCTGCGTGTCGGCATGGTTTTATGAATAATGTTTGATAGCTAAAAGAATATACTTGATGAGATAAGAGTATCCGCAATCAACAAGCAATATCTCAGACTTGTTCAAGTTCAATCCGATAATGTAAAGTCTTCTCTCTCAGATCTGAAACCAAATCCAATTCATTCCGTCTCTAACAACAAATCCTCTTTGTGGAATGAGTTCTTTTCTTTTGGCTCAAGAAACAAATTATTGTAAAGTTACAATGGAAATATCTCTTGAATCTTTTAATTGTTTGATTGGTTACAATGGATTTTCCTGCTGTCAGTAATTTTATTATTAAACTCAAGTTGTGATAGCCTTCGGATTAATTAAATTGCTAGGACATTTCCATACTTGGTTTGAGTATATTTTCTTATGTTGGCTAATAATAATTTCTAATGAAAACAGATTTTATCTGTACGAAAGTACACGACGGTTTTAAATAATTTGCGTAATCTTTTAATACAATTTTTGACAGTGTAATTGTTGACAAAACATGCGTAGAGGCCAATATGTTATAGGAATCAAGTAAATAAATTCGAATGAGAATTTGCTGGGTAACAATGTGTATGAAATTAAACTTATGGATCCTAAAAACAAATCCAAAACCAAATTATGGATCTAGCGTTAGAATGTGTGTTATGCAAGAACGTTATATCAAAGATAATGTTATGGTAAGTAGAGTTCGCATGGATGCCGAATGGCTGAGGCAGGAAAACCAATATAGTTGCGGCAGCCCAAGCACAGATAGCGCTACAATGGAATTTTTTTATGAGTATCAAGTAGAGCCACTGACGTACGTGCAAGTTCGTTTGTTCTAGAAATTCGCGCGATTTGGTCACATTTAAGTTATTGACATCGGACAAACTCGAGGATGTGGAGCCGAAGGGGAGAAAGACGGCAAGAAATGGCGATATCTGTGTTTGGGCTGCCACAACTACGTTGATTTTGCCGCCTCAACAATAAAGTATCCATGCGCAATCTGCTTAATTAGCACAACATTATCTTTGGTATATAACTGAACAGCACCATTTCAAGCCCCAATTTATCGCGCGTACGAAGCTAACTCGATGTGCTGTAACACGACAAAATGCCTAAATGCTATAAAAGAGTCTAACAGTGGGTTAAGTTCTCCCTTTCGTCCTTGTAAAATATGTTTCTATTGACTTCCCTATGTAGAAGTTATATCATTATATCACTATTTGAGATGCCGACCACTCTCATGAGGGTATTTTAAGGCAAATATGTGGTGAAGGATGAGTGTGATGAGTGGTAGTAATGAGTTATGGAAGTAGTGTTGTTACAAACTAAGGCCGACTCTTCCTTAGAATAAGTCATCAATTGATAGCCCAATGACCATGGAAATGCAAGGACCAACGGCTTAACGTGACTTCCGAACCACGCAGGTGATGGTCTAATATTAAAAGTTGGATGCCGTCAATGTCTACGTATAGTTGAAAGATGAAGTCTCAGTTTGGCCTGGGAAAGCCTCAGTTTGCCCTGGAAAAGCCTCAGTTGACGCTGGAAAAGCCTCAGTTAGCGCTGGAAAAGCCTGAGTTGGGTTTATAAAAGCTAAACTTGTGTCATGTCTTGTTAGTGTCGCGGGATTTCTCTCGAGATCCAAACTTTCTTGCCAACATTTCAGTCTGCTAACTTTCTAGATTTATAGCCAACACTGAATATTATTCGTCAAAAAATTCTGCCCTGTGTATTTGTATAAAAGGCGTAAGAAGGCAATTCCGTTGTTTTTGTAAAGGTGTTTAAAAACTTAAAAATTCAACAACAAAGAGTTTAGTTTTCAGATAATAGGTACGTTTTATTTTCAATTAACATCACTAGTAGCCATTACTTAGTCGTCATTTAAAAATATATATACTTCAAAAATACTTGGAAGGAATCCTTAGTTTTATGTTTTACGCCCTTAAATTTTGGATATTTTACATGTTAACCATGAAAATAACGATGACCCGAGTTAACTTCTATAATTTATTTTTGTGGTGATAGCAGAAAACACGAAATAAGTCAAAAATGACTGAAGATTAACCTGAACCCATGATATGTTTAGTGGAAGGAGGTTTAAAATTTCCCAACGGGCGTTAAAACATTTTGGTGGTTTAAATGTTTACAGTTTTCCTTTACGGGACACGCTGTATAATATGTTTTGATAAACAGCAGCAATTCAGCCAGGAAAAGCGTGGAAAGCACTAACCGGAGAGATTCTTTATAACTGATGTATAACGTGTTATATTGCACCATCTATTATACTCTACATGGAGCAAGGTTGAGTGTGAACATCCATATCTACGTCAATACAGGGTGTTCCACAACCACATACTCGCCTACATAAAAATAAATATTAAATGATCCAAAACTCCTAAAACACGCCATTAAGAGTGCGCCTCAGCCGCGTGGCGACGCTTCAATGCAAGAGTTTATGGCGACCCGTTTTTCCTTTTCAAAATAATGTTTACATTAATAAACATATGTTTAGAAACTAGAGATTATTTCCAACGCGTGTCCAGAGCGTATTTGTTGTTTTCGAGATTATGCGTGTTAAATGTGCAAAATGGAGTTGAAAAGTACTAAAACTTGGACAATTCCAAGATTTATTTGTGATATTATTGTGAACAACTTATGAGACATCAGGCACTGTATACCCCTCTAGCTTCCAATTATATCTAGTTTATTAATGTATAAATTATGTTTAAACATGAACAACGGGCCGCCGTAAACCCATGTAACCGCTTGGTTTGACAGTTAGGCCGCATCAGTTGAAAGAAGGCCCGTTGTTTAGCCAGTTGTTACGTGCACGGTGTCTTGTGTTCCTTGGGCGGACGGATTCAGCCTTTCTCTGAGGTGATCACTGAGGCGGACTCTTAATGATGTTAGTGTCATCTATCTCATTCAGCACGAATTTAATGTCTTATTTAGTCATAAACACATCATTTTAGGTGTTATTTTACTTATAAACTAAACTTTCAAACAAGAGATTTCAGGGGCAGCTCTAAAACTTCCGTCAACAGCTGTCAAACGGGTTGGAAATACAGACACAAGAACTACGAGCTTTAAAACTTCTAGACAATAACTTTCCATTTTGATAATTATGTGACTCTTTAACAAATCTGTAACAACATTTACAAATGCAAAATTGTTACGTATACAACTCCGACTGACACAAACAGGTGTGAGAGTTCATGAAATGTTGACACTTTCAACTAAATAAACCAATTATCCAAGCAATTTGCATTATGATTAGTGGCAGAACCATTACCAGAGATCAGCTGATATTTGCAAACTACAAACCGAATCAAGCCTTTGATAATTAGAAGCTATTGATTTGTTTATGCTTCAACACTATAAAGTAATTACATAACTCTTAATGAGGTAATTTGTTAAAACAACTAGTTAGGTTTAAGTAGACTTAACACATTATTGATGTGTTTTTTTTAATGTAGGGAAGAAGAATTTTTGTCAAAGTTATTGAAACAAAGAAACGCGTTAGAATTTATGTTAAGCAAGAACGTTCTATCAAAGATTATGTTATGGTAGGTAGATTGCGCATGAATGCCGAATGGCACAGGCATATAATTCAACATAGTTGCGGCAGCCCAAGAACAGATAGCGCAGTAAGGGAATTTTTAGTCTCAAATTTTTCTTTAGAGTTTCAAGTAGAGCTACTGACGAACGCGCAAGTTTCTTTGTTCTAGTAAATCACACGATTTGGTCACATTTAAGTCATCGACATCGGACAAACTCGAGCATGTGAGGCGAGGAAAAAGCGCCATCTGTGCTTATGCTGCCGCAAATATGTTGATTTTCCTGCCTCAGCCATGTGGCATCTATGCGCAATCTACCTACTATAACATTATCATTGGTTCTATACCATCTTTACTGACCAATGATGCCTAATACCTGAAAGTGCAAGATACTGTACTTTGTGATGCTGATGTGGGAGCGATGTGAAGGAAGGAGAGAGAGAAGACCCGAGGGAAATATCAGCATTGTACACAACAGTTGGCTACACTGGGACTCAGTGTTTGAAGAACCAATCACTCCCAACAGCTGACTACATTTTATACTCTTACTCTGTGGTTTAGTGAGGCGCAGAAAAGGAAAGGAATAGACGCAAACTTTCTTTTAAAGTGATTATGATCAGATTTCTAACTGACCTAACGAGACTTTCTTAAATAAATAAATACATATTTTATTGCATACAGACATTTACAATAAATGTATCGCAATCGTCAATCTTTGTGTATCTAAAGTTTTCCTTTCATTCTTACATCTAAATCCCATTCAAACATACAGTTTTTACGCTCACTCTCTCCCATACATTCGAATGTATCCACTCAGCCCCTAATGAGTTAGCTAATCATAGGGTCTCCCAATTGAATGCCATAAACTCGTCTGTATCATAAAATTCTTGAGAAATAAGAATTGTTTTAAGACGAACTTTGAATGCCTTAGGCTCAGAGGCATTTTGAACGAATTTGGTAGTCTGTTGACGAAATGAACTCCTGCCTGGAAAGCCTAACGTTCATGAACTACCGTTCTGTGTCTCCCAGTTCGGTAGTTGTCCCTGCCTCTAGTTTCATAAGAGTGTACGTCTCTACCTCTTATGGTATTACTTTGATTTTGACACGCTCCAAAATGTAGAGGCAAGGTAGAGTCAACAGTTTTAGGGTTTGAATGCCTCCCTACACGACTCTCTTCCTCGCAATTTGGCAATTATCCTGACTGCTCATTTTTGAAGAATAAAAATCCTTGCGTTAAAATAAACAAATGAATGCGTACATATGGTTTACCAGAGTACAAGACAAGACCAGATAAAGTGAGTCCACAAAGTATTGAGACACTTCTCATTGCATTTATTTACATCGTGAAATTTATAAAGCACTAATCACGTCTTTATTTGACTCATCTTAGCTCAACGTTGCCTTTATGAATGGCCCTGCAGACGTCCAAACGAAATTTAATAACCCTCCAAACGTTTCGAAGAACTTCTGGGGTTACTGACTCAATAATTGAGGCGATTCTTTCCTTCAAATGATCAATATTTATTATTTTTCTGTGAACTTTAGTTTTAATTTATCCCCGTAAAAGAAATCCAGCGGGTTCATGTCAAGGAGATCGTGGGACCAAGACCTCTGCCCGTAAATGAAAACAACGGGCAATCAAATTAATGTAAACAAAACTTAATAAACAGCTGTTTCATTTAAACCTTGTATTAAAGTTGTACGAACAGCTGTCAAGATACATGTGTTAAAAACACACGCTACTGCAGTATATTTGAACAACAGCTCGGCAAGACTCTTGAGTTGTGGCGACAGTTATAAACAGTTTAATGGACAAGTTTCACTTCAACAACTTTCCTTCCGTCCAGTCTCAACAAGTTTAGTTCCAGCAACAACAAGTTTAATGGAAACAGTTGAGGATTCAACTGGGTTTATAAAGTGTACGTTAAGTTACTATATTTGTTAATTCCTAAGTATTGGTATTTTAAGGTCGTGGAATAGCGATACTGTAGGTCCTTTGGTAACTATAAATATAAGTACATAAGATCCCTGTATTTATGTTCATAAGGTCTTAAAATCCTTAAAAGTAATATTTACTGAAGTATTAATATATATACTTAGATACCTTTATTTATGAGGGCCTAGGACCTCTACTTAAAAAGGCAAAAAAGCACATTAAGTATACATGTTAAGTATAATTAATTTAGTATATAAGTAAATATGTATTCTAAGATACCTCTACTTACATTATTTCAAAATATCATAATGTTATACTAAGATAGATTTATGTAAAGGGTCCTAAACTTTCATTACTAAACAAATCTTATAGTATCAACTAACGTACTATAGGACCTTCATTTGTAAAGTCCTAAGTTGCATTTATTTATAAGGGCCTGAGATATCTTAATCAAAGGCCCTAAAGCACTCACAATTGTAAAGGCCTAAGGTAAAGTCATAAGGCACTAAGGTCCTAAGGAACCTATATTAATAAGGTCCCAAAGTACCGATATGTTTATGAAGTACCTATACTTGTAAAGTCCTAGGACACCTATATTTATAAGGTTCCAAAGTACCGATACCTATATTTTTAACGTTTTACGGTGCAGATATATTTAAGGTTGTAAGGTACCTATATTTTAAGTCCAAGGTACCTTAAAATACCTATATGTGTAATGTTCCAAGGTATCATTACATTGTGCCTAGGTTTTATTAACTTAAACCTATAGTTGTAAGATTCTAAATGACCTATTTTTATGGGGTCCCTATTTTTAAAGACCTTATGTATGTACTTATATTTATCCACCTTAAGTTCCAAAGTACCTACATTTGCAAGGTCTATAGTGTTGCCAATGCCAGGTGTGTTTGAAGCGACCGGAAGTGAGAGTGACAAAGCAGCGGAAGCGGAAGTTGAAAACGCAATAAACCCTCGTCTGAAGGAAATGATCAGTCTGGAGACAGGCAAACAGAATAAACATCTCTTTACTCCGACACTCAGCTCCAACTCACAGAGTATTGTTCGTGCTTATTCAATTTTCCCTTTGTGTTTCTTTTAAACATTGATGAAAAGAAATGTCTATGTGAAGAGTTAAGAGGAAAAAGAAATTCGTAAGGATTCTGAAGTCAAATGAGAATCGCGGCAAACTGTGTACAGAACGTGTTGACAAGATTGTATGTTCCTATCTACCTAGATATATTGTCTCTGGCAGCTCTGGTTTGCAAGTCTGTGTAGAGTTTGCTGTGGTTGACCGACTCAGAAACTACATTCAACTTTGCTCACCGCATCTTGTATGTACCAACTTTGCCAACTGTATCAACCCTATAAATGTGTATTTGCAAAGATTATGTTATGGTAGGTAGATAGCGCATAGGTGCCACTGAGGAAAGAAAATCAACATATATCGGCTCCCCAAGCACAGAAAGCGCTGCAAGGGAATTCTTAAGTTGAGCCACTGACGTACGCGCAAGTTGGTTCGTTTTTGAAAATCGCAAGATTTGGTCACATTTAATTAGTCATCGACATCGGGCTAACTCGAGCATGTCGAGCCGAAGGGAGAGAAATGGCAGTGCATGTTGATTTTCCTACCTCAGCCATGTGGCATCTGTGCGCAATCTAGCTACCAAAACATTCTCTTTGGAATTGGGAACAAACCCTGAACATCACCCGTCACTGTTTGCAAGTCAGAACTGTAGCAACACTGAAGAATTCAATACCAACTGAGTACGGATAAGCTATAATCAAACAGTCTGAGTAAAGCGTCACCTCATTTTGAAAAAGGAGATAAAGTGTGATGCCATACTGACACACACTGTATACATTGTCACACTTCTCAAAATTACTTTCTTTACACAATTCCAAGCTTAGAGCTGCCTAAATGATCCCCAAGTTTCAAATTTAATTTCTAAAAAGCTGCGAAACCTTCATGAATGATTGCTTTTGTAACATTTCAATAGCTTAACATAACGGTCTTTCATCCATCTTAACTTCGGTCGAAAATTATATTATGGTAGATTGCGCATAGATGCCAAATGGCAGGGGCAGAAAATCAATATAGTTGCGGCAGCCCAAGCACAGGTAGCTCTACGAAGGAATTATTTTAAGAGTCTCAAGTAGAGCCACTGACGCACGCGGTTGGGTCGTTCCCAAAATCGCACGATCTGGTCACATTTAAGTCATCGACATCGGACATACTTGAGCATGTTGAACCGAGGGGGAGAAAGACGGTAAGAGATGACAACGCTATCTGTGCTTGGGCTGCCGAACTATGTTGATTTTCCTGCCTCAGTCATGTGGCATCGATGCCCAAATTACCTAAAACCTACCATAACATTATCTCTGCTTTTGTCCGACGAATGCATACGTACAACACTCGCGTGGCAATATAAGTTAGAAAACATGAATGATGAATCATTGAAGTTTGTTTAATCAATAAATGTTTTTCCATAAACAAACGTTTTGTTTTCTACAAAGGCCCCAAATGTGAATGTGAACAATATTACTGGCCTTGTCAAATACAAGCTTCAGGTTGTCAAATATGTTCAGTGTGATGTGTCTCCAAGTCTGACAAGTTTACCCGCGCTACAACTCAAGAGTATAATGTACTTTGTTTGAAGTTTGTTGTTGACGATGGCACTGACGTAGTCCACCTTTTTGAGTGAACAAAAAGTACACGACGTTTCGGGATCATCATAAAAAGGTCTTGTGCATAAATTGGTATTTTTGTGTTCTCTGTTACAGTGAGTCAGTCTGATTCACGGCTGTGATTGGTCTTCCACTGCTCCGAGCCAGCCAATGGGGCTGTCTGGCGGTGGACGTTCTTGATTTCTCTAATTGTTCTTTAATTTCGTAACGTTTTTGTACAAGTTCACTGAGGATGCTCGATTGCAAAATGAGCGAAACGTGCGTACAGTAGATGGTGAAAATAGTTTATTGACGCGGTTTTTACCGGAAGCCTTGTATAATAATTGAAAGTTAAGAAATAGAGATATTTTCTTTTGACAAAGGTTAATGACAAAATCAGAAATCCTAGTGTTAAGTATCGTTACTCCGGCCACTTTAGCCTTCGTTCTCATTTAATAAAATAGGTTAAGTGTTGCTTATAGATTGTTACGTAAACCAAGTAACAATATGTAAATTATATAGCAACATAAATTTGACCAATTATCATTGCTGCTGAAATCCTTTATCATGTTTTAAGTGATCACTGGCAATAAAAAATTGTTGATAGATTCTACCCTACAAGCTCTTAAGATTGTATCCCAACATAAACATAGTTACCAAATAAGACACTCTGCTGAAATCCACTCAGGCGATTTCTCATTTTTATACAGAACAACAGCTGTTGCTGGATAACAGCTGACAACAAACCACCAATAAAGTAATAACCCAGCGCGACCACAGTTTAGTGGTTCAACCAATGTGATGATTGGGCCTTTATGTGCATCGATCGTTAAACTCTCATTTCATGGCTTTAAATTGTTTAATAGCTGCAGCCGATGTTTGTGGGAGCGTTTCAATAGTTTCGATTGTGACGCCTTATCTTCAACGACTAAATAACACATCATAATAATTAGCTTGAAATAATTCAGTCTCGCTGTGGAGTACCATCTTTAGTCACTGGTTGGCTGAAACTGAGATACTTGCTGTCCGCTATCCAATTGGTCGCAGGGCTGCCAACCGTCCAATGTAGGAAAGCCGACAACTTATTTTATAACTATTTTGTATTTTCTACCAATATGTGGAGGAAAGAACAAGTTGATATTGTACCAAACAGCTGTGTGTGACAATATTGGTTATGTGGAGTGGAGTACCTATAAGTAGCGGGTGTGGGGAGGGGAGTTGTCTGTAAATGACGAGGGTAACCACCCTGCGTGTGTGTGTGTTGTGTTAACTCAAGGTTACAACTCACACTTGTTCAACGGCAAACCATCGGCGATAAAACTAGACTATATCATAAGTACTAACAAGGACACCGAGAACAAATACCCATTTGAATCATTACAATGTTTTCCTTTCGCAAGAAAGTTCAATTTCACACCATTGAAACTTTGACAGCTGTCTGCATAAAGTTTTCGAGTAAATAATTATATTTTAACATATTTAATATATATTTAAGGGTATTTTAAGGTGAATATGGGATGATGGATGATGCGATGTAGTCTTGCTACAAACTAGGACCGACCATTCCCTAGATTGAGTCATTAATTAAGAGCCCAACGACAAATGGATTGGACCAACGACTTAACGTGACTTCCGAACCACGGGGAGTGGCCATCGTGAAAAGTTATCCTTGCATTCGACCCCGGACAGATTTGGTGCGAAGCACGCACTATACCTTTGAGCTATGTATTGTTTGTAGTGTTGTGAGTACATTGACGTCGTCAGGTGTTCAAGTGATAAATGTAGATGAATATTTATACAGAAACCCGTCCAAACCACAACACAATATCTCAATTGTGTAAACACACCGCGACAAAACTGTCCACAGCTGTTTGCGAAACGTGTTTAAACCTGAATCAAGGGTCTTACTTTTAATAATTGTCTTTCACGTCAGATCTCTCCAATCGTTTTAGAACTGCACACAAGTTTCGTTGTTGGAAAAATTTGGAATAAACATTATGAAATGTCTTTTTTTACTACTTTTACTTTGCTTTGAGACACCGACCACTCTTAGAGGGTATTTTAAGGTGAGTGTAATGAGTGTTAATTCTTGTTACTAACTGGACCAACGGCTTCACGTGACTTCCGAACCACGGGGAGTGACTATAAAATCGGACTTGTTATCAATGTTCGGTTAGTTTTGATAGACTGTGGTAGAACAAATATTACATTCTATAGACTCATTTACACAAGTGATGTTATCGAAGGATTGTATACAAGATATCCACAACACTGTAAGACATTTGTATGGAATGAGGTGATTGTAGACAAGTATCAAAGATCATGTTATGGTAGGTAGATTTCGCATATATGCCGAATGGCTGAGAAAAATAGTTGATAGCCCAAGCACAGATAGCGCTGCGAGGGAATTCTTCAGAAAATCTCTGAGCCGCCGCCTCTCTCGATAATCGCAAGATTTGGTCACATTTAAGTCATTGACATCGGACAAACTCTAGCATGTGGAGCCGAGGGGGAGAAAACAACGAGAAATGGCAGCGCTATCTGTGCTTGGGTTGCCGCAACTACGTTGATTTATCTGCCATGCAGCACCTATGTACTATCTACCTACCATAACATAATCTTTGCAAGTCCTAGTGTTAGTCTACTGTTATTGGTGGACTCATCATCATCATCACTACCAACTTGTGTATATTAATTAATTGGGTCAATTCAATCAACACCCTTGGCCTGCATATTGTTGACCCTACAAGATAATGTTTTAATCAAATAACAGCTGTAGACCTATGTAATTGAAATTGTTTGTTTCGATGTTGCTTTGAGATTTTAGCAATATAAACACTATTACTCCCAAGGAGTTTATAAATGCTCATACTCTTTGTTAATGCAGTTTTAGTATTTAAATCATCATGTAAGAAAACTTGGACGGATCTATAATCTCTTTAATAGAAATACACAACGGATTTAAAATAAATTTTCAATACGGCTTGCGTGAATGAATCGAATTTCCTTTGCAATTTGTTACTCTAATTTCCGCTCATTGCTCGCTTCGGCCTTCAGCCTCAGACTGACGTGTTCTTAGAATGCCTTCACATATCTAGAAGCGATACACCATTTCAATTGTCATTGAAATGGACTACCATTCCACTGCTTTTGTTATAGTGAAAAGTAACATTACTTTCAGTTACGCCTGAAATGGACCACCTTGACCACTGTTGCATGTTATAAAAGTAACACATTTCGCGTTATTGAAATGGATTACTCACCTATATATGTTTGTTATTGAAAAATAACATTTTCAGTTGTCAGTGAAATGGACTAATTTCATTCACTGCAATTGTGCATGTTATAGTGAACAACATATCATTGAAATGGACTACCTATCCACTGTTGCTTTGTTATATGAAAAGTAACACATATTTCAGTTGTCATTGAAATGGACTACTCATCCTTAATTGTTATTTGTTATAGTGAAAAGTAACACATTTCAGTTGTGTCATTGAAAGACTACTCATTCCACCAGCTCCTTGTTTAGTGAAAAGTAACACATTTCAGCCGGTCAAATAGCTGATCAACCGACCGACTATGTTGTATTGTATAGTGAAAAGTAACACATTTCAGTTGTCATTGAAATGGACTACTCACACCACTGTTGCTTGTCATATGAAAAATACATTTCAGTTGCCACCGAAAATGGACTACCATTCACTGTTCTTGTTATAGTGAAAGTCACATTTTGCCAGAATTTGGGATATTGACGTATATGAACAAAAACGTTATTATTTTTAATTCTTTTGCACGACAAAGTTTACATTTTAGATTATATGAAACCCTTTTGAAGTAGCGTAGGGTTCAGGTAGTCCAATTTTGTTGTTGTACCAAATTTCATGAACATCGGACAAACAATTCGACCTGTACAGGGTACACACGCATATACATATTTTTAAAAATGCTCAAAACGTATCTGGGTAGTCGAGCTCATGGCCCTGGTCTGGGTACTTGCCATGATGCTCATTCGCCGAGTATTACTTTTCCAAATAAATTTATAATATTATTATGACTCTGTTACTATGGCATAGTAAAAGGACAAAGTTGTCGACGGTAGGGACACAGAGTGTATGCGAAATTGCAAGATGTACAGCAGAGGAAGGGACTCTTGCCTTAACAAGAATTGAAGGCGTTCCTTTAACATAACCTGCCATAACCACGTTATATAATGGATAGCACCGTGCCTATAATTATATATGAATAAATTAAAACATTTTAGAAACTGTTTAATTTATTTCATTATTGTTTTACACAGACAATTTTAATACTGTGCATTTTATCAATTGATATTTCATATCTGCAGGTACCAATTCGCATTACGTCAAGTAGAAAGTCAATAAATTTATGTTATGGTTATTTATTATTTTTTATTATGTTAATTATTTACTGAGTTTAAGATGGTAGTTTTTTGCGTCTAGGCACTGGCTGTTATAAAATCATTAGCAGTTGATGAATTCAAGAATATAACTTTGACCCTTGTCTCAACCCCTCCCCCCACTGCCCCTACCACACTCCTATAATGTTATAGTAGGTAGAAAGCGATGGATGTCATATGGCTTAGGCAGGAAAATCAAAATAGTTGCGGCAGTCCACGCATAGATAGCACTACGAGAGTCTCAAGTAGAGCCACTGACGCACGCGAGAGTTCACTCGTTCTCGAAAATCGCACGATTTAGTCACATTTAAGTCATCAACATCGGACAAACTCGAGCATGTGGGGGAGAAAGACGGCAAGATGTGGCAGCGCTATCTGTGCTTGGCCTTCCGAACTATGTTGATTTTTCTGCCTCAACCATGTGGCATCTATGCGGAATCTACCTACCATAACATAATCTTTGTTGATATATTTACAGTAAACACGTTAGCTTACCATGTCTTAATTACTGCCTACCAGAGTAACATAGCAATGTATCAATTGTTTGTCAATAAACTCTCTAAGTTTGGTTAAATGTTTACCAAGATGCATTCATGATGACGCATACCTTCTGCAGGATCATCTTCTTCAGACATAAATCAGAATAATTACATCTGATACCCTACTATATGTTTATATAGTCGCTTTCAGAATTATACAATATGGAATAGTTTATATACATGATTGGGAGACCATACCCGTACAGATGACGGGTGAAATTCGAGTGGAACAGAGACTGTATTCGATGTAACTTATGTATGTTTGAATGTGATTTGATGGGGAAAATATTACACATATTTTGTGATGATTGAGATATATGTTGTTTTGTAACATATTTATTCAATAAAAACATTTATTTAATATTTATAAAATTACCCTAAACTATTTTGGGAAGTAATTTCTATGAACAGGGACAAACCCTCGTTATTGGTGAAATTGCATTCCATTTCAACCCACGATACTTGAGTTTTTATCATTGCTAGATTTATCATAGCTTTTTAACCAGATATTAATGCGTTCCTCCATTTGGTAAATAAATATCTTTTATTATGTAAAACATAAACATGTCATGCAACTGTCATTGTATAAAGTATCTAAACTTTGCATTCATAATAATATCGAACTTTCTAGTCAAACATACAGTAATTGCATTCACCCATTCTCATTCACTCGAATTAGTTCCACTCTGGCCCTTGGTCCGTGGTCTGTTTACGCGAAGCCCCAGTCTGTGCCATAAACTCACTGTTTAGAATTGCTTCTGTGGCCAAAATCTTTTCAAGGAGTTTTGGATGCCTTGGCATATGTGCACTTTTAATCGAATTTGCCATCTGTTGACTAGTTGAACTCCTGCCTGTAAGGCAAACGCCATGAGCTACCGTCCAGGCTCCCAGTTCAGTAGTTCTCCTCAAGTTCTTGTTACGTAAGAGTGGATCACTCTTACGGGGTCGCATTTTTTGTCTAAAAAAGGCAGGTTTCAAAATGTAGAGGCAGGGTAATGTCAACAGTTTTGAATATATGAAAGTTGGCCTGCACGACTCTCCATTGCAGCTTTGCTATTGTTCTGACTGCTTGTTTTGGAACAATTTGAAAAAAGTTTTCGCTTTGCAACCTCCTCACAGTGCTACTCCGTAGAAGAGAGGTGGAAAGACCATTCTATAATTATGTCACTCTAACAAACCTGAGTTGGGCAATATTTGATGTAGCTGTCTCAAACATGTGTCTCGAGGAAATTTTTGGAGCAGACATAGTCTACATAAAAATCCCAGGTAAACTGAGTATGTCTGGACATAAACAGGATTGATGAAAGAAGATTTGTTTGGGTTGGTTTTGAGATTGAGCTCGCTGAGGTGCTGGATTGTGCCAAGCTTTTGCCAATTATTTGACTGATTTGCTTGAAAAACAGAGAGTCGTGTCATCTGCGTACTGGACAAGGCGCCCTTGTTGTACTGATGAGCCAACATCGTTGACATAGAATCATTTTGTGCATGAACAGATATTTTTGTCTTCGTTTAACATTGATCAACCGCTGCATCGCCTGTGATTGGTCGTAAGTTGTTCTTAACGAAGGCTAATCAGTTGGTCACTGGCTGCTGACATAATTATATTCTTTAACTCCTATATCCTTAAAAGTCTTTGCATGTTGTTTTTTCTAGTCTAGTTGATAATTAAGGCATAATTAAGCTTTGTTTTGAAAAAAAAAGAACGGTTATGCAAAAAACAATAACACGCATGTTGCTTGATAGTTTGCGGCGGTCAGCCACACTGATTACATTGTGGGTAGCTCATTATCTAATCTTCCAATCTTTCACCTGAAGACGGTATCAGATCCAGACCCGAAACGTCGTGTTAATCGCCAATGTAAACGGGCAGAAATGTTCGCATAATATCTTCAATCGGAATTCCACCATCGTCAATAACAACAAACTTGGTTTTAATGATCGCTAAACCAGGGCTTTTCAAATGAAACAGCAGATTTAGTATCGTTTTTACATACACTTTATAATGTTATTTTAATAATTCAGATACAAAGGCGAATATCTAAATTTATGTTATTGTAGTTTTACGCACCACGGTACACCGACCACTCTTACTCTTAGGTGAATATGGGATGATGGTGAGTATGATGAGTGTTTTGATAGATGATGAGGTTTAATCTTGTTACAAAATAGGACCGCGAAGTAGTTGTCAATTTCTTGCCTTACGAGACACAAAATAACTGTATTAATAGAGTGCTTCCGTTATCTAATCTCTAAGTTCTTGAATAAAGTAAATAAAGCGGACATAACCGTATTAATAGAGGTTTCCGTCTAATCTCTAAGTTTTTGAATAGCGAATAGTATGGTTGCATTTTTATAAAACCGCAAAGGTATAAATCACACGGTTTGAGGTCCGGTTACCTTTGGGACAAAGACTAAAAATTAGATATTTTCCACGTCCTCGCCCCATCTATCGTTTTGTAACAGAGTTGTTGAGGAGAGTGTATATCTATCATCTTCACAATCACTCAGTGCTGTAGGGTGAGGCGAAGAATTACAATGTCCCTTCCCTGCCTGCAATGGGTGCGTACCCTCAATGTGCATCGGAGTACACAACAATCAATACCCAGGTTGTACCTGCTCATATATATATAGAAGCAATACGTCACCATAAATATATGATAAATAGAAAGCGCATTGATGCCGAATGGTTGAGGCTGGGAAATATACAAGTTGCGACAGCCCAAGCATAGATACCGCTGCGGACTAAATCATAAATGACTGAAAGACAACCGACGTTAAAATCTGCAAGACCAAAGTACAAATAGACAGAAGAACCACCTCGATAAGTATCAAAGACAACGGACAAGCGAGGCTGTGAGCGTAGCGAACAGCCTTGTAACACTCGTCGGAATTGAACATAAAACTAAGGCCGAAGCGAGGCTGGGGTGGAGCGAACAGTAACAAATTGCAAAGGAAATTCGATTCACTCATGCAAGCGGCGCTTTAGTGCTTAGCTGCGTGTCGGCCTGGTTCTTATTAGTTATTATGAATGCTTTGCATATGACAACTTGCTTTTTTCTTAGAATAATCGGGAGGCCTGGAATTACGAAATGAAAGTGCGCATTACCAAGAGCATAGGTACACACCCTCTGTACAAGTACTGTATACGAGGAAACGTACTCAAAAGACAATTCTTGGCAACACACAATGGGTTTGTAATGTGTTGAAATATTGAAACTTATTGTTGATGAGTGTTTAGTTACACAGCTGTTGCAGTTGTTGTGTTGAACCTGGACAGCTGAGTACACAGATTAAACTAATGGATTCCGATGTCCACTCGACCAGAACAACTGTTCCCTAATCTCTGATATCACATCCCTCCCCCTCCCCTCCCACCACTCACCACGCTAACACACATGTTTAAACTGAAAGCGCAAAATTATGATTGTTAGGTAAACTTCGTTTATTCATTCGTACCGAAAATAGTGGACATCTCAAGGCTACCCAAAAGATGCGACAACTAACACGAAATGATCATCAGGATTTCCAAATGAATATAAATATCGCCATAGAATGCGAAACTTCGTAGAACAAAACTGTTTGCAGTTTGAGCTAACCAACTCCTCCTCAGTCAAATTATGGTACACCGTTATAGAGTACCTATGTGTATATATAATTATGTGTTTGTATAGTTATATTTTTGTATATATTATATAAATGTGTGTGTGTGTGTAAACCCTTTATGCATTTTTCGATTTTCACGACATTAATTTGTTCAAATGTTCATTTTGTAATCTGTCAAGCTTTGTTCGTCAACCAGCAAAATCGGTCCACCAGACAATGAGACAGCAGATTGAGTCCATTTCGTCAGTGTGTAGTGAAATAATACGTTAGAAATGTACCCAACAATACGGTATAATCTATATATATTATTTTAAAAATTTGAAATTTTAACGCAATTATTTCTTACTTAAAGTTGGCTTAAAAGTTAAAAACTGACCAAATATTTGTATCCAAAAATTTTTGAAATACTTTTCGTCACAAATGTGCTTTTGCAACCGTACAACTAAAACTCAAAATAAACTAACCCATAACAGACAACAGAGAAGAGAAGAGAGCGTTGATATTGGGTTTTGCAGAGTGCCTGCAAAGCTGAGCCGCGGCAACACAGACGCGCGTGTGTTTAAACTGTGTCTCTGTTTCTGCAGGCGCTTCATCGCCTCCGCCTCGCCTAGACCGAGTGTATTTATTTATAACAATGACCACCACTTTAGGCAATTATTTTACACAGAGTGATGATTTAGCATGAGTCGCTGTGTCGTGTACTGTATATAGACAATCTACAATTCAGTCTCGTCCTCCTATCTGGCATTATATCATTATTTAAAGGCAATAGTTTAACCAATTAAATTCTAAAGCCATACATACAGGCAACAATTTTGAGGTTTGAACATTACTAATTTTCAACTGATTTAGTACAACTGGCACTTTTTATTGTAGAGCTAGATGTCCCAGCATTAATACTTTTAAAACTAATACATCAAAGCAACATATTTTTAAAAACTGAATGGGTATTTTACTGTCACTATTATTTATTTAAGTGCATTGCCAACGTTACGACCTTTTTTTACTCTCTCTTAAATATGTGTTTACTTAAAAAATAAAAATTAAGAAATGCAATTGGTAAGGATTAAATAGTAAACTATGTGAACTAATATGGAGAATAATTGTCACTGGGCTATGGTTTAAAATGAATGTATTAAAGGCAACTTCAAGATTTGTGAGATATTAAGAGCTGAACCCCAATCATCTAGTTCTTTTTTAATTTGGTTTAGAGTATCATGAAAATATGACTTTAAGTCAATTTGAGAAAACTAGAACTGCAAGCGCTGAGCAAATAATGTTGGGAAACAAATTGAAATTAATGTAATAAAAACACTAGAGGTTGGGAGCTATGTCCCCAGGGGCATCACGTGAAAGGAGACCCACACACAGGGAGACTCCTAGGCAACTGAACCCAGAGGAGTTAAACCAAAAAACTTTCATTACTTGCTCAGCATAACCTTGACTATCAAGACAATCTGGCCAGCATTGTCTTGATAAAAAGAAAGCAGTTCTGTAGGCAATCAACACAATACTTTGAATATCCTTTAAAATCAAATACTTTATTTATCTGTATTAATTTATTAGTATTCATTAATATGTTATTAATATTTATCATCAGCTCTCATTAACAAATCTTCTACTCTGTTATGCATTAGTTTTAGACCAAGAATGTTAGACCATGTTACCTTTTTGAGGATTTTATTTGGGTGTCAAACTGTGTAGTACTTTTGGAAGAATAAATAAGTAAACAAGTTGGGCCGAAGAGGAGAGTGACAGCAAGATATGGCAGAGCTCGCAGCGCTATCTGTGCTTGGGCTGCCAAACTATGCTGATTTCCCTGCTTCAACCATGAGGCACCTATGAGCAATCTACCAACAATAACATAATGTGTGAAGCAATGTCTTCGCTTTGAGTCGAGTGTGGCTCTAAGGAGAACCAGGACCCGTTCCCTCTTTAGCAAATATCCATGGGAATAAAAACTATTTCCAAAAGGATACTTCTGGTAGACAATTTTTGCTGGTTTAAGCTAGTTAATGAACACAACTTGGAAATTTACAAAAAAATGTGTACCAAATTTTGTGAAATACTGACAAAAATGTGACTTCTACAGTGGTCACGAGGGTCGAATAGGCACTTCCAGTGTAATGCTTACCCCGTTGCTAGGATTCCTGGTAGCAACTGTGATTACGTTTGTTAAATACAATGTAGGTTGACTTTCAAACGGCAACATGTCTAGAGTCATCATGCTTGTAAACATTTCTGTCCTTCACTTAAATAAAACAAGATATCTTGTAATACTATTTCTCAAAATTAATCTTACTAAACTAATATCCCAACGTGATAATACACGATTCTGGTTGTCATTGTATCTTTTTGAAGGGGTAACTTTAACTTTACTTTGAGACGCTGACCACTCTTAAGGGGGTAATTTAAGGTGAATATCGGATGAATGGTGTGTGATGAGTGTTTTGATGGATGATGAGAAGTAGTCTTTTACAAACTAGGGTCGACTGTTCCCCTTAGATTGAGTCATTAATTAATAGCCTAACTAATGGAATAGACCAACAGCTTAACGAGATTTCCGAACCACGGAAAGGTTTTGTGGATAATAGGAGTGTGATTAGCTTTTATCCAATATTACAAGAATATTTATACGTAATGGGTTAAATTGTATAATAAGTTGTCCTAAACCTAAAACAAATTTAGCATCGCTATAATAAAACGACTGATTGAATCATTATATGCCTTAAAAGTTGAAATAATTGCAAAACGATTCCAGTTATAAAAATAAATGTTTATCAGGCTGAGTGGGGAACCAACATTGCATTGACCGGGCCAGAGTTGATTAAATACATTTACCTAATGGATCAATTGATTGCTCAACTGTAAACAACATGTGACAGAAATGTCAACATATCATTCATTTGTCACTAAACGTTCTAGAATCAATTCGGTAGACCCTACAAATATTTTGGTGAGTTGCTTTCATCCAGGGTTATGTTATGGTAGGTAGATTGCGCATAGGTGCCAAATTTCTGAGGCAGGGAAATCAACATAGTTCGGCAGCCCAAGCACAGGCAAGAGGGAATTCTTTTAAGAGTCTCAAGCCACTAAAGCACGCTCAAGTTTGTTCGCTCCCAAAAAATTGCACATTTAAGTCGTTCTCGATTTGGTCACAATTAATTAATCGACACCGGACAAACTCGAGCATGTGGAGCCGAGGAGTGGGGTTGAGAGATGGTAGCACTACGGTGCTTGGGCTGCTGCAACTATATTGATTTTCGTGCCATCTATGCCCAGCCTACCTACCATAATATTATCTTTGCTTTTATTAATTATTTTAGTATTAGTGGAAGAGTGTATAAATTCAACATTCTAAAGGGGTTGTTATTAGCAACATTTCGTAAGAATTAAGGGTTTGCCTCAGCTGCGTGGTGACGCTCAATGCAAGGGACACTACGTAAGTTGAGATTAAATATTTACATTAGATTTAAAGCTATACCTAAACGTTTCAAAATTATCTGTTTTGTGTACAAAATTGGGAAAAGCTATAAAGATTTTACCATTACAATGTTTATTTGTGAAGCTATTAAACAACTTATTAGACTGTATATACGCGTGTTGGAAAACTCCTCTTGTTTCCAAATATATCATGTTTATTCATGTGAACAATAATTGTCCAAAGGCTATTTATCTCCAAGCTTTGACAGTGTGACTTGGTGTGGCAAATGAAGCCATTGCATTGTGTAATGTATACGGGCTGGTACAGTATTGTGAGAGGAGAGGGGGGCTGATACTGTAGCCGCTTGTTACCAGCAGCTAGTGTTTATACTTGCTGGTTTCCAGCTCTTGCCAACAATGTTCATAAAACTGTCAACATAAGTTCCACCGGAATCCTCATCCAACCAAGGTATTGCATTAGCTAGTTTTTAAACAATAATCTCTCTACACTAACAGATCAACATTGAATTCAATTCATTGAGTGTTACCAAAGATAGTGTTATGGTAGGTAGATGGTGCATAGAGGCAGGAAACTCAACATAGTTGCGACAGCCTAAGCGTAGATAGCTCGGAGAGGGAATTCTTTAAGAGTTTCAAGTAGAGCCATTGATGGACTTGCAACTTTGTTCGTAGTCAAAAATCGCACGATTTGGTCACATTTAAGCCATTGACATCGGACAAACTCGAGCATATGGAGACGAGGGGAGAAACAGCATGAGATGGCAGTGCTATCTGAGCTTGGGCTGCCAAAAATATGTTGAGTTTCCTACCTCAGCCGTTCGGCATCCATGCACCATCTACCTACCATAACTTTGTCTTTGATTTCACACAAAACATTAACGGTTTGCTTCAAACATAACAAAGAACAAAACCCACGCAGAAACCCTAGACCTTTTTATTCAGTTTTGAGCTTCGTCTGAAAACAAAACCTTTAGAAACATCATTTCTGTTTCGCCTGGTAAATATTGAACAGAAGGAATGAATAATTGAATAGAAGCTTCATCTCGACATTGTTTCATGAAATATGAATGAATATTCTTCATTTCCAAATATAGCTTTTTAGTTTGAGTAGAAAATATTGTTTTATGTTGAAAGGAATTCGGCAACTGTTAAGTCAAACCAATATTTGAGATGTATAAAGAAGTGTCTTTTTATCACTTTGTTGTTGTTTAACAATTCAATTGTGTGTGAAATTAAGGTGCATTGAATTAAACCCATCAAAGATATAAGATTATAATTTATGTTTAATGAATTTATTTAAGTTTTTTTATAATAACTTTTTATAAAAACTCTTCTGGAATATTGATTAAAATAACTGTAACACTAAATGCCGTATTTTTCAATTCAGCCTAAACCGGCGGTTGAAATTTAAACAACAGCCAACCAACAGGAAAGCTGGATATTTTTTGAGGTTAAGTTGTACTTTGTCTCTTTTGATTTTGCATTTTATTGATACAGTTTGCATTTAATTATTGTAGCATAATGTATATATATTAGTTTTAATACAACATTGCAAAATAACCCCCCTTTATTGCATGAATAATCTTCAATAATTCATTGAAGTGTTTTGAACTTTGTGTGAAAATGTAAACATTGCAGACTGTAAACAACTTAACCAGTGGTTACCCTATGAGAATGTTTTCAAACAATTTTTATATACCTTAAAACACATATTTAAATATTTTGTATTTGTAATTTAGTAATGGAGGAGTTTTTTTTGCATTTTTTCTTTAGAATATGTAGAAAGTTAGTTGTATGCATGTTTTATACAAGAAATAATTTTGTAGTTCTTTTGACCTTTTCCAATAGTTGGAAGGATAATTTGTGTTTGCATTTTTGTAAATACAATTCTTTTGAATTTTAGTAATGGAGGATGTTTTTAGTTTTTATTTGTACTTTTTCTCTAATATAATTATATTTTAAAGAATTGGGCACGTGTTTTGTACAAGTATTAAAAAAATATTTTTGTACTAGTTAGATAGTTTATAAAGTTTGGTCATTTTTTTATTGTATTGTATTTAAATAAAGTAAGATCATTTAAATAGTTTATTAAAAGAAAATTCTCTCTTCCTCATGTATGTAAATTTGTAAAGGAAGGACCACTTCGGTCTACGAGTCCCTTGTTATTTTTGGTAGGGATTTTTAATTATTACGTACATATATAACATTGAATTATCTTTTAAAAGTATGTAGTTAAGTACTCTCAAGTTATTCCCAGTTTCATCGTAATGTGTAAAATTTATGATGAATTTATGTGAAAAATGTGAACCTATTGAAGAATAAACGTATTTATATGTTATTTATACAATGGGGAACTGCAGAAGCAAGGTGAACTGCAAATTGAGTTGATGAAGTTGAAACGGTGAGATTAAAGTCAACATTGATAGATTGGACAAACAGTGAGCACCGACCATTTGTAGGACAAGATTCGCAAACTTCACAACACTTGTTGCCTTCCCAAATTCCAAATCACTATTTGAGATGCCGACCACTCTCATGAGGGTATTTTAAGGAAAATATGTGGTGAAGGATGAGTGTGATGAGTGGTAGTAATGAGTTATGAGGTGTAGTCTTGTTCCAAACCAAGGCCGACTCTTCCTTAGAATGGGTCATTAACTAATAGCCCAATGACCAATGGAAATACAAAGACCGACGGCTTAACGTGACTTCCGAACCACGCAGGTGATGGTCTGATATGTCTAAACGATGGTGGGAGTTGATGTGGGTGTCATCGATGATCACTGAGACTATCTGAGCCGCTTTAGACTTATATCATCCTCAAAACCCGACCTCCATGAAGCTGGATTACAGGACCACGCCACGAGTCCCAGTTCCCATATTTTAAACTTGGGTTTAAACATTATTACAGACATTTTCCCTTGTTTCGGGATCTGAAATCTGACCCTGTCAAGTAACATAACACAAAACATGACCGGTTAGAGAGTTTTCTAACGTTGTGGCTCATTTTAACTCTTTTGTTATACAAAATTTATTCATTCATCAATCAAAACTTTAAAGAATTTCCCTTCCATTGGCTCTGCATAAATAGGTAATTTTTATGTTCTCTGTTACAGTTGGTCAGTCTGATTAACGGCTGTGATTGGTCGTTCACTGCTCCGAGCTAGCCGAAAGGGCTGTCTGGCAACAGGTCAGTCAGTCAGTGTGCAGCTGTCACTAGCTGTGGACGTGCTTGATTTCTCTATTTGTTTATTAAACATCGTTATTAATTATTAATGTTACCTAGTTTAATGTATATTGTTACTCTTTTAAGTTTATTCAATCTTCATAGTTTATTTCTGTTGTTAAATTTTTATAGTTTGTTGTTTATATATACTGTATTGTTGTTTTATTGTTAAACAAAAAACTTTCATTATTAAGTAATCCACATTATTTATTATAATACAAATTGTCAAGCTTAATTTCAACTATTTAATCTATGCATCATTCAGATTTTTAATAACTGCATGCACAATTGTAAATCTGTTAGTGTACATTTTTTATTACATTGTAAACGGTGAAAACCGTCAATGAATGAATTGAAATTGAATTTCGTGAAGTTTTTGTATATGTTTTATTGTTTTCTAGGCTAGCTGTTATAAAATGGAAGTTTAATGGAACAAGGATAATGAAAAAATAAAGGTTATTTTGTGGTTAATGACTGGTCAGCTTGCGCTGATGACCTTTAGGCTTGTTTTGTCACTAATGTGTTGTTTTATGTTACTTTTTACCTGAGTCGAGGTCAGATTCCAGATCCCATAAACATTGTGTACTTTATATTCATTTCACTCAAAAAGATGGACAACGTCCGTAATAATATTTTTAACTCAAGAGTATTAAGAAATTTCTTCTCAGTCCTTAGTTTTTGCATTATAAGTTGAAAAGAAAAAATCTGTACTTGCCTATTTTACTTCACTTTTCATCAAACCAAACTTAGTTTTCGATTCTGTCAGGCGATAAATTTGCTTTCAACGTTTCCGATGATTTAATAACAGCAATAAAGTTGATAATTGGGAATGTCAAAGGGACTAAAGTGAGTTTGAAATGTGAATTGAACAGGAATCAAGAGTCTGGCCGGTCAATAGGTTCTACATTCAGCCTGCTCTTCCAAAGATAATGTTATGGTAGCTAGACTGCACATAGATGCCACCCGGCTGAGGCAGAAAAATAAACGTTTCTCTATTGGTTTTAAATTTCATAAAATTTGTTAAATAAAATGTGTTGTATTGTTTTCTAGGCGATTAGATGACCGGTAGGCGATGATTAGACGATGGTACAATGCTTAGCCATTTTTGTAACAGTTCTGCTCTGTGTAGAACCTCACTTCTATCTCGCTCTACTTTAGCGTTCAACATTAAGACTGCAAATTATACAGGGAAAAGTGCTCATATTTTTTTGATGACTTGGCATCGTTCAAAAGGTTTGGTTGCTCTTTCATGCAGTAAGTTATAACACTATTTTTAATTATATACTAAGCAAACTGACACATTTTAAACAGTTTCTAAAGAAAAACGGTTACGTTCATTAGGTTACTGTGGATTTAACATAAGCATTGAGTGAACTAAAAACAAACAAAAACTAAACAATTTTGAAAATAATGAGAGTGATCTACAATTATTTTTTGTACATTTAAAGTATTTAATCTACTTTTAACTTGAGTTCAACCTCTCCCATTTGATATTCTCGTCATTCTATTCATCTCTGACACCTTCAATATTGTTCTTTTAACAAATAAATTGATCAGAAACCTCCGCTTTCTGGGAGAGAAAACATCTTTGAAAACTGTTGTACGCTGATGATACTTCACTCACATTAAATAACAATAATATCAAAGATTTAGAAATATCATGCTTTGAACAGTTGAATACTTATGTCCAATATTTTGATGAATTAAATTTAAAACTAGTCTATTAAAGTCAAATTACTTACATTATAGACTGAATCATCGGTTTGATTATATCAATAATAACAGCCCCTGATAATGATAAACGACAGAATCCTTGAAGAGTTAACTAGTGTTAAATTTCTTGGAATCCATATTGATAAAGATTTATCTTGGAGCTCTCAGGTCGAGAGTGTGTGTACTAAAATTGCATCTGGAATTCTTCTTCTTCGAAACTTATCCGATTATTGTAAAATTAGTATTTTGAGAACTGCCTATTTCGGTTTAATTCATCCTCATTTAAATTATGGCATTGCTTTATGGGGAGCATGTTCTAAACAGAGGTTTATGCGCCTTTTTATACTTCAGAAAAAGGCTGTACGAATCGTATCTAAAGCTAGATTTCGAGAATCTTATAGGGAAATTTTTAAAACATTAAACATATTAACACTACCTTGTATGTACATTTTTGAAGCAGTTGTTCTTTGTCTGACTAAATGTAATTTAGAAACTGGAGCTAACTTTCATGTACATAATACAAGGTATTCTAATGTATTGAGAAATAATTATCACAGGCTTCGGGCTTATGACCAACTCCCTTGTCAAGCTGGAGTTAAATTATATAACAAACTACCTGAAAACATAAAAACTTAACCTAATTTGGTATTTTCAAACGAAAATTAAAATCCTATTTAATTAATAAATCATTTTACAGTGTGGGTGAATTTATGGATGACATTCAAACGTAATAAAGTTTCAACTTACAATATTAAACCTCAATTTGGCCTGTCCTGGTACCATAGGTTTTATCACATTTTTATTATTTTTATGTTAATTATTAGTTATAGTTTGCTTGTTTGTTTTCTTTTATATATATAGCCAACACAATTGTTTTTGTAAATTGACTTATAAATACATTGTTAAACTTCACTTGTGTATGTTTACAAACCGAGACAAAATCATAGGCTTTTTCGGGACATTAAAGTTAAAACCGGTGACAGTCGCTGACCATGACCTGCTAGGCTGCTAGGGACTACAGAAGTAGGAAATCCCTTCTCGGAGTTGAAGGAATGCACGCGACTCAATGGAAGATGTCGTCTGTGTTAATGTTATACGTTGCTTTCACTCACTCACACACACACACAATGCATCAGCTGGGTGAGTCACTAAATTGTTTACAGCCCTTACGGCAAACCTTTACGCCCTTTGACCATTACACAATTTCACCCTTACGATTAAAACTCGTACGAGTAAATATTTTTGGTTGGCTGAAGGAGCTTATGCCGACTTTCACATTTTATTACCCTTGTTTTACGGGCACGATTTTTACCTGTGTTGCAGCTGTCCAGCGCCACGGGAACCGTATCGCCAGAAGTTGAGGGATCACTGGCTCCTCAAGTTATAACGCTTGTTTTTATAATGAACTTGATTTATTTCATTGGTGTTTTTCTCAGATTGTAACTTGTGGTACTTTACAGTAAATAAATATGTATTAAACTTTTACTTGCAGCCAACATTTCACTTCATGGAAGTCACATGGTTTTATGTTATCTAAGATCCCTCCATGAGTTTTTTAATATTATTTGAATGAGAGTTTTTATGTACGAGGGCTATCCAGAAAGTAAATTACGTTTTGGAATAAAATTCTACGAAGAATAGGAAGAGATTTTTACTATATACATTTGAAAGCCACACTAAAATACTACTTTTCTACATAATCGCCATACAAATTTAGGCAATTATCATACTGATGGACGAGCTTTAAAATTTCTTCGTCATAAAATTCTGCCGCTTGTTCATTCAACCATTTTGTTACTTCTTGCTGCAGCCGTTCATCATCGTCAAAAGCTGTGTGCGTTGCGCCAGCCGTTGTTAGGAACAATTGGTAGTCGCTTGGTGCAAGATCCGGACTGTATGGTGGATGAGGAAACAATTCCCACTCGTACGGTTACCATAATCTTCTTTATCGACATCGTTTGCATGCACTTTTTTTGTTTCTGAGGGAAATGTGTGTCCCCACTGCATTGACTGCAATTTCGTCTCACAGTTAACATGTTTCATCACCAGTAACAATCCGATTATGTAGTGAATCGCCATATTTGTGGTAATGGTCCAAAACCGTTAACGCTGCACCCATTGTCTGATTTTTGTGATTTCATTAACTTGTTCCGCAAGTTCGGCATTCGCCAAGCTGGGTCTTCCACTCCGCTTATCGTCGTGCACATTTGTTCGGCCATTTTTAAAGCTAATGCTCCATTGGCGCACTCCACCTTCAGTGATGGTATTGTCCCCATACACTTCACAAAGCTGCCGATAGATTTCAATCGGTTTACAGTTTTTGCAGCCAAAACCTTATTACTGCCGCGCTTTACAGCTCTGGGTTTTTAATTGTCAAAGACATTTCCAAACGACACTGTAACGTAAAAAGTCGACACAGACCTGAGAGTTGATCGGCTAAATGCAGACTGAACTGGGAACAGCCACATATCAAGATGGCGGCGCTAGCTTCACCCCTAGCGGAGGTAACCGAAAACGTAACTTACTTTCTGGATAACCCTCGTATTTAGACCAGGAAAAAATGTATTAATTCTAAACTTCTCTTGTTTAAAGTTAAAGTTTGTTGTTGATAATGGTACGATTTTTGAGATTAAAACATTATTACGGACGTTTCCATTGGCTGTGCATAAATAGGTATTTATTGTGTTCTCTGTTGCAGTTGGTCAGTCTGATTCACAGCTGTGATTGGTCGTTTACTGCTCTGAGCCAGCCAATGAGGCTGTATGACAGCTGGTCAGACAACAAAATAAAAAACCTTCATATTAAAAAAAAATTGTAATAACAAAAATTATTTTAAAAGATGTTGTTTAAGCAAAAATAAACCATACAAGCACTTGAATTAAAACTTTGTAAATGGCAAAGTTCTACCATGTTGACAAAATATGCAAACATTCTTAAAGCTTCAATCAACTACTTTACTTTAAAAGCAAAAATAAAAACATAAACATAAAACACTAAATCAGGACTCTGTCCAAACTAAAAGCTTGATAATTTCTTCAAAAATAAGACAAGCAAATAAGTCAAGAAATCATACCAGAGGGAGGAAACAAAACACGTATCGGAAGATCAACGATGATTTATTAACATTCTCAGAAGGAACCACATTCAGTTAGTCTTGCTTGCGAGAGGTAAGCCAGCTCGGCACATTTAAACGAACACAAGAAAATATAAATTTGAGTGTTAATTAAATGATTTAGCATTCAAGTTGTTGATCTGAATGTTTTGAAACCGTAATATCGTGAGATTTAAGTATAAATGAATGCAATGTGCAGTTTTTATATTTTTCACTATTACACTTCGACGTTCTGCTATTAAAAAGTAAAACTGTTGTATGCTTAGTTATAATGAGCGTATTTAAACTGGTTTTATCAGCATGCTAAATTTAACTTGAGAGACAAGTGACTTTGAAAGTTGAAAAGTATTTAGTGAAGTCAACACAAAGAGGTGAAAACCAAACAACAATATACAGACATCTTCTATAGTAATACCAAATAATGAGTTGTTGGTCCAAACTCTACGAGAAACTGTTACAGTCCCGAGTTGATGTTATTGTAGTGTATCTTATTCCAAAGAAAAAGTAAATGGCGCATGGCTAAGGCAGGAAAATCACCATAGTTCGGCATCTTGAGCACAGATAGTGCTGCTGTCTCTCGCTGACTTTCTCCCCCCTCTGCTCCATGTATTTGAGTCCTCCAATGTCAATGATGTGATCAAATCGTGCTATTTTCGAGAACGAACAAACTTGAGTGTGCGTTAGTGGCTCTACTTGAGCCTCTTAAAAGAATTTCCTCGCAGCTCTATCAGTCCTTGGACTGCCACAACTAGGTTGATTTTCCTACCTCAGCTATGTAACATCTATGTGCCATCTACTTACAATAACGTAATCTTTGCTGATACTCTAGCTAAAATCGTATTTCTTAAACACTCCTCCAACTTGTGAGGTCTTCGCTCATTACCTATTAGTAGTTAGTTAAAAGGTTTTTTCATAACTAAACAAGTTATCTGTTAACTGTTTTCAGTGACTCTAAGATTTAGACAAATCTGAGATTCTAAATATTTTCTAGGACAATTTTCCATATTTTTGGTCAAAATTCCATTGAAATGCTACCTCGAGAGTGTCATAGTTACACAGGACAAGACTAGGGGCAGAGAAAAATAGCGGAAGAGATACTCTACTTTGATACTTGGCTTTAAGACACTGATCACTCTTAGAAGGTATTTTAAGGTGAATATGGGATGGATGGTGAGTGTGATGAGTGTTTTTGATGGATGATGAGATGTGTCTTGTTACAAACTAGGGCCAACTGTTCCCCAGATTGGGTCGTTAATTGGGTGGAACGATGGGGAGGGGCTATTGTGAAAAGCTATTACTGCAGCCGGGAATCGACCCAGGCTGATTTGCGAAGCGTGCACTATACCACTGAGCTATGGCCACCCCGATGATGACACAATCGAGACTACCGTCTTGTGTGTGAGACAAAACCACAACTCTTGTCATTGTCCCGACTTCGTAAACCCCCATAACATTCATGAGAGAGTGTGATATACGCTGGAGGCGTGCAATGTACCTTGCAAACTCAGCCAGTTGCTTGGGGTCAATGAGATCCCATCCATGGTCATCTTCCAGTCTGTCATTTAGTCCTCGTAGTCCGGGTCCGGGTTGCTGCATTCATCTGTTACAACACACTTCACTCACTAACAAGCATTCAAACAGCAAATTCATTCATTATCACTCATTTATGATTGGTTTTTATAGAGTTTCTGATGAAATCGGGAAACATCCTCAAAAATCATACCTCCTATAAAGTGACACTCACCGAGTTTGCCATCGTAATACTTTGCGAATTCTGCTTTTCCCAGTTTGTCTCCTTAGGAATCTTACCAATTTCTGCACCTAGGATTGTCCTAAGGACTAGCGAGCATACTCTAAACCTTACACTAAAGGCAGAGAAGTATCTGCCCCCTAAGCGACAATGTTTGCCCCCTTGTCAGCCATTATTTTTAGTGAAAAGTTATCGACAAATACCTGCTGCATCAACAAATCCAGAAACTTTTTGAAACCTTCTTAGTAGTCTTGCCCTCCCAAGCAGGAGCTAAACTGTCAAACGCGGCCTCCCAGATTGCCACTATCACCTCCCCAGAGCTGTTTAAGCCGTTTAAACAATACCTATTAATTTGCTGTTACTCTGTGGATGAGTTTAAGGATGGGGTTGAAATTTAAAGTTGTGAACTCGGTGTTTTTGGAGAATAGGAACATATGGAATATGTTTCTTAAAAGTGTGAATGGCTTTTCAGGATATTATTGTAACTGTATGAATGTCGTAATGTGTGTAAATGTTTTTCTGTTCTATCTTGACTTTTGCAATAAATTGTAAAGATTTTCCTGCAAAAAAAATAGTACCCATGAAAAGGTTAGCAAAAGAGGGGGCATAAATGTAAAATACTTGTGTATCATATCATATATGTTACAATAAGATATTGACGTTTGTATGCAACTTTGTAATGTCTCACAATAAAGAAATATTCTATTCTATTCTTTAAGGACTTTTTTTGCGCCTTTTTCACTAAAAACATTATTCTGACTTCTGATTTCTATTCAAAGTTCATCAGTTTTATCTAATTAGAAGTCAGAATTGCGTTTTGTGGCGTTAAAACAACATGAAAAATCGCTGGAATTCAACGCCGCAAAAACATTCACGTTTTTTCATTGAAAAAACTAGACTTTCATGGCACAATTTCAGTCAAATCCACTGGATACACGTTTCAAATTAACTAAAACTAACTTATACTTTCGTTCTTAAATAAACTTACTCTTCTTGAAGGAATAGGTCATCTGAAGATGTCAGCTTAGCTAGTCAAAAGCATCATGAATTAAAAATACTTCAGAGATATTTTCAGGATTTGCCAATTAAACAATTCAAAGAAGCCTCACTACTCAAGAACCCAACTTATAGCTTATCTAAATTTTTTGAACTGGACTGGAAAAGTGTGTAGATAATACTCTAACCTACAATAAGATAGGCCCACACTTACTAATAGTTTTTATAACATACATTAGTTCATAATTTATAGTCACACGAAATATTATTGCATGCATCACAAGTTATTATTACTCAATTCTAGTCATCAGTGTTGTATCACCGAGATACTATTTATTATCTTTCGTCTTGCAAGCATAATGTAATCAAACCAAAAATGTATAAAGGTGTTAATTGTATATGTACAAATAATTAAATAAACATACTTCAAATTATGACCGGCTTGTAATTTAGTTTATTTTTTAGTTAATTTTAAGTCCTGACATTGTCCATTACATAATTATGTTTAACGACAATAAAGAACCTTGAATCTCCTCTACATAATGGTTGGTTTCCAACCTAGGTTAAGTATAACTGAATAACATGAAGCCGTGTAGTTAAGTAAGCACTCACCACGCTACATGATAAGCCAATGATGATGATACTTTCTTCCACAATCTGCCTCATCTCATCTATTGTCAGTCAAATGTTCCATCTCCTGCCAACATCTTCACCTGTCTCTACAACACAAACACATTCACTGTCGCTCACAGCCCTAACATTGATACTGCCAAAATGCTGTTTTTAAATGAAGTTATGTTCAAAAATTGTAAAACATACACTACAATTTGTGAACAAGTTACATTATATTCATCTTAAAGACAATATTTTGGAGCATTTTAAGGGTTTTTATAAACACTGTCGCTCACAGCCCTAACATTGATACTGCCAAAATGCTGTTTTTAAATGAAGTTATGTTCAAAAATTGTAAAACATACACTATTTGTGATACAATACAAGTTACATTATATTCATCTTAAAGACAATATTTTGGAGCATTTTAAGGGTTTTTATAAACACTGTCGCTCACAGCCCTAAGATTGATACTGCCAAAATGCTGTTTTTAAATGAAGTTATGTTCAAAAATTGTAAAACATACACTATTTGTGAACAAGTTACATTATATTCATCTTAAAGACAATATTTTGGAGCATTTTTAGGGTTTTATAAACACTGTAACTCACAGCCCTAAGATTGATACTGCCAAAATGCTGTTTTAAATGAAGTTATGTTCAAAAATTGTAAAACATACACTATTTGTGAACAAATTTACATTATATTCATCTTAAAGACAATATTTTGAGACATTTTAAGGGGTTTTTATAAACACTGTCGCTCACAGCCTAAGATTGACTGCCAAAATGCTGTTTTTAAATGAAGTTATGTTCAAAAATTGTAAAACATACACTATTTGTGAACAAGTTACATTATATTCATCTTAAAGACAATATTTTTGAGCACTTTTCAAACTAAGGCACGCGGTTTTCTACGCTATTGCATTGTAGTCGTTCCACCGCCAGTCCTCTTTTAAAACTGCTTAAGCTTGCAAAATACTGGATAACACGCAACTTTACAAAGTTAAAGACGAAATTCGAATATGTTTGACTAAACAGGGGTCTAGATATCCCTTCAACAAACAAATGGATTTCAAAATCATTTTTGTAAGTTAATAGGGCTATTATTTTATTGGCGGGAATATTACAAGTAGAGACCATTTTGTTTTACGCTTTCATATCATAAAAATGGCAAAACAAAATGTCAAGCATACTGTCAGATTCACAATGTGTCAGGCTATCCAGCAACGTATAATTTGCAAATACAGTTTCACTCGCCTACAAGCTATATAACAACAGAAGTTAATTTTTAAACAGCCCGCATACTTAAACTTTGACTTCATTTGTTCTAATAATTGAGTTTATTTACCTATTTGCATCTTGGGTTCTTTAAGGTGTGCTGATATTTAGAGATGATTCAAATTAATCATGCTTACAAAGTGCCAAATCAACATTGAACGTGTTATGTGTAAAGGCTAATACATTCAATATTTATGAGCAAATTGAAATCCACATACCATTTATACTGCAGAATTAACACAGACAAGGTTTTGGTTTTGAAATCAGTATATTTGACAGAGTGGCGAAAGAGTAGACAAACACTTGTTTTATATGGAACAGGATGAGTCACACAGTGTCCATATGCTCGGGTAACACTGATCAACTAAAACAGAGTAATATAGCTATTGAAAATGCTACTAACCAGCAATTCCACCGGGTGCCATCAACTACCTACAGCCTTGAGATTTTTACACTGACTTATCTAATCATATTCCACAAGTGGTATGAGTCCCTAGGGGAACAGTCTCAAAAACGTAAAGACTTGGAAGGGTCAAAAGGCCCAATTGTTTGAAAGTCTTGTCACAATGGTCTCTGAAATTCATTTTTGTAAAATAATACTAAATCAGGTCAAGACCTTGTCTAAATGAAATATTAGTAGAATTCTTATTAAAATGCATGCTTACCGTGTTGGCTAGTTTACAGTTTAAGTGATCAGTGATTGACACTTTCAGTTTTGTGTCAAGTCCTGCTGGAGGAGTTCTAACTCTGGTAAGACAAACATCCTACACTGGTAGGACTAGGCCTAATAGGCTTAGAGCTCCGCTAACGTAAAATTGTGTTGTTAGCGCAATATTATCAAATTTGTTTTAGTAGTTTAAAAATACACACATGACTTTTTTGTTAGCCAGAAGAAAAAACAGATGTAATTCAAGTAGAAAAGAACATGTGTTGAATATTTTAATGATTTTGGTTAATGTTTGCAGTTATTAGAAAAATAGTGGAGTCTTTTACAGAATTTGTGCTTTGATTGAATTTGTTGTGATTAGTTAATGTATGTTCTTTTGTTAATAAATTATTGAAGGATTACTTCAGTGGGTCTTATTAATTCCAGTTTGGAACAATGTGTGTAAATGTTTTCTTGTTCTATCTTGACTTTTGCAATAAATTGTAAAGATTTTCCGAAAAAAAAATAGTACCCATGAAAAGGTTAGCAAAAGAGGGGTATAAATAAAATACTTGTATATCATAAGTACTAATAAGATATTGACGTTTGTATGCAACTTTGTAATGTTGTCTCACAAAGAAATATTCTATTCTATCTTTAAGGACTTTTTGGCGCCTTTTCACTAAAAACATTATTCTGACTTCTGATTTCTATTCAAAGTTCACAGTTTTATCCATTAGAAGTCAGAATTATGCTTTGTATGCGAAACAACATGAAACAATCGCTGGGATTCAACAAGAAAATAATTCCAACGCGTTTTCTGGAAAAAAGTAAAAAAAATTAGTTACCAAACATTGTTTTATTTTTAAATAATAATTGTTCGCATACTATAATAACGAGACTTAATTAATATAATACACTGAAAATTGAGATTGCATGTCAATATTATATTCGAAATAAGTATTTTACACAGTACAGTATATTTATGTATAACTGTCTTGTGTCTACATATTTCACTCAATGTATGTATAATTGTTTTTAAGGAAATAGGAAATAAAATATATTTTGCTATCAAAACAAGTATTGTATACGGATATGGATATAATTATCTAGGTATCTATCATATTTAATTTGCGTTATTTTCTTATGATTACTGGCAGACTTACGGTAAAGTTTTCTCATTGTTTATAGTACTGAGTGTAAATGAAATTACTTTTAACTCATATCTATTTTTTTAGCTGCATGAATGTTCAGTCCGTAGAGTATCAAAAGTTGCTATTTTTATTTTGCAATAATAATTGTATACATACTATAATAACGAGACTTAATTAATCTCTTGATATTTGTTTGTTTTATTATTTACCCGACAACACTGAAAGTTAATATCGCGTGTGTTATATTATAATTTTAATCTGTATTTTACAACATATTAATATGTAATTTCAAATTTGTGTTTATTTGAAGCTTCACTCATAATATTTAATTTCGCTATCAAAATAAGTATTCTATACGAGTAGTATGCTATATATTTTGGTGATGTATTCGTAGTTTATTTTCTAATATTGATATGTTTACAGTATGACTCACATTTATTGTTGTGTTAGTTTTTCATGATTACTGGCAGACTTACGGTTAAGTTTTCTCATTATACATAGTACTGAGAGTAAATAATTTTATTTTTTAATTAATTTTTGTTAAGTGAGCTTCCGATGTATTTTATTAGCAATCTACAATGATACGTAAAATAAAATGTTAAATCCTAAGTTGATATAGTACCTTATGAGGTTCATATACAAAGTGTCGAAATTTATGATCATGACAGCAGCGATGATCGGGAAAGAAAATGGATCCAGATTCTCCTCCTCCGCCATAGTTGTGAAAAGATGGCGTCGGGTGACTACATAACTGAAGTAGAGATACAGCCGGATATTCAGGAGATAGAAATTGAAAGTATTAACTGTGAAATTCCGTGTGAAACTGTGGAAACTACTATAGAATGTGTGGACGGGCAACCTATGATCGCTTTACAACCCCTGCCGGATCCAGGACGAGAAGAAATTATTCTACAAACTCAAGAAGAAATCGTTGGTGGTGTTGATCCGTTATCGGTTTACGACCAAATTGCAGTGCCTACGGATAATGATATTTATGTTGAATCCAGTCCAGGACCATCTAGAAGAGGTAGAAAACCTAAAAAGCAAGGCAGATTTCGACCTAATGAGCCCTATGTCGGGGATATGTCAGAAACGAAGTCGCGCAAGTGGGAACAAAAGCAAGTGCAAATCCGAACTTTGGAAGGTGAATTTTCTGTTACTATGTGGGCATCTGGGACGGACGATGGTAAGTCGCAGTGAACATTATTTTGAACATCTTTGAAGTTTTCTATTTGTTTAAGCCTTTCACAAGCCTTGCACTTACTCAATCTAATCTCAAGCTTCAATTACTAACTTTCAACTCAAACGTCAAAGGAGCTTGAAGTACAACAAAGGACGGGCGATCGATATTGAACATTTTCCTTTGTCTTAAAATTAATGTTGAAAATATATTATTAGAAAACCAACATTTGCTGGCTTTGTTTACTTCGTTTGTTTTGATTCCTGACGGCCATGAATGTATCCAAGGAGGCTGCCATTATATTTTGCAATATGGCTCCTTTATTATTGTAATATGGCCGCTTTCTTGTCATGGCGGATGGACGCCATTTTCATTGCCTTGACTTGAACGGCCATTGCAAGACTAGCCCTAGCCCAGCTGAAGCCTAGGCCTTCAATCTTCATGTTTTTTTTCTATAACACACCTAGGTCTATGCTTGGACCAATTTAGGTGTAACTTTAAATTTTCACTTTGCATTATTAATTTTAGGAAAGTTATTTTTATTTCAAACTAGCTGCTTACTTATGCTTTACTACGGAAAATATGTTACAGTATCATGACTGAAATACACTTTATCCCAGTACAGTATTCTTTGAAAAAAAGTCAAATGGTCTTTAATAAACCTTGGTAAAGAGGACTATAAAGCGCTAACTTCCCCATCTGTACAAATTTTGTTTGGCAATACAGTACTTTGTTATTGTTTTAAATTGTGCACAGCTTCCACATTTAATGTCCCTTTCAGTGGTTTTGCTCTTACAGAATGTGTGATCTAACATAAAGTAAGATGATAAAAACTATTAGAGTTATATTGTTTGTAGCTTATGTTCAAGTTAGCAATACAGCCTGAAAAACGGGAATACCATAGTAGCGTCAAATACTTTTCTATAGAGGCTCCTAAGAAAATATTCTATCCTTTATGCCTTTTAATAAATAATTAATAAATACACAAAAGAAGTGAAAAGCTTTGTCATCTACTTTACTTATTTGTGGTTTTGGTGAGGTGACATCATTAAGCTATGGTCTCTAGCTCCGCCAAGTTTGGGAATGCTATGAAGGGCCTTACGGTATCGTTCTTTAGCATAGCGCAATAGGCCTCTAGCTGCTTGCAAATACTGGATAACACGCAACTTTACAAAGTTAAAGACTAAATTCAAATATGTTTGACTAAACAGGGGTCTAGATATCCCTTCAGCAAACAAATGGATTTCAAAATCAATTTTGTAAGTTAATAGGGCTATTATTATTTTATTACGGAATATTACAAGAGAACATTTTGTTTTAAGCCAGATCATAAAATGGCAAAACAAAATGTCAAGCATACTGTCAGATTTACAATGTGTCAGGCTATCCAGCAACGTGATAATTTGTAAATACAGTTTCACTCGCTTACAAGCTATATAACAACAGATGTTAATTTTAAACAGCCCGCATACTTAAACTTTGACTTCATTTGTTCTAATAATTGAGTTTATTTACCTATTTGCATCTTGGGTTCTTTTTAAGGTGTGCTGATATTTAGAGATGATTCAAATTAATCATGCTTACAAAGTGCCAAATCAACATTTAACGTGTTATGTGTAAAGGCTAATACATTCAATATTTATGAGTAAATTGAAATCCACACATACCATATAGTAGCAGAATTAACACAGACAAGGTTTTGGTTTTGAAATCAGTATATTTCGGCAAGTGAGCGAAAGAGTAGACAAACACTTGTTTTTATGAACAGGATGAGTCACACAGTGTCCATGAAGCTCGGGTAACACTTCAGTCAACTAAAACAAGAGTAGTTAAGAGTAATATAGCTGTGAAAATACTGCAGACTAACCGAAAATAACATGTTCAATTTTGCCACCGGGTGCCATCAACTACCTACAGCCTTGAGATTTTACACACTGACTTATCTAATCATATTCCACAAGTGGTATGAGTCCCTAGGGGAACAGTCTCAAAAACGTAAAGACTTGGAAGGGTCAAAAGGCCCAATTGTTTGAAAGTCTTGTCACAATGGTCTCTGAAATTCATTTTTGTAAAATAATACTAAATCAGGTCAAGACCTTGTCTAAATGAAATATTAGTAGAATTCTTATTAAAATGCATGCTTACCGTGTTGGCTAGTTTACAGTTTAAGTGATCAGTGATTGACACTTTCAGTTTTGTGTCAAGTCCTGCTGGAGGAGTTCTAACTCTGGTAAGACAAACATCCTACACTGGTAGGACTAGGCCTAGCATAGGCTTAGAGCTCCGCTAACGTAAAATTGTGTTGTTAGCGCAATATTATCAAATTTCTTTTACAAGAAAATTTTTTTACTAATTCAACTTATTCCAAACTAAAAATAAAGGTAATTCACGTCGGTAATAAACTTATGATAATAATTAAGGTTACAAATTGTTTTAAAAGTGTTTCACTAGACTACCGCTTGAGTGCAGCACAATCCAGTCGATCTGTTTTGAAAAATAATTCCAACGCGTCTTCTTAAAAAAAAAGCATTCATCAACCAAATTCTATTTACGCGAAAAGGTCAACAGTTTCTCTATAAGGTAAAAATGGTACATAGGCTATTATGTTTAATTAAATTATTACAATTATTACTTTTCACTGTCTTGAACTGAACCTATTTGAAATATTTAAATTTTAAAAAGTAACTTTTATTGGCCTTTATAATAATAACTTTGTATATAAACAACCACCAATAATGTTAAAACTTCAGGGTTTAGATCAACCATTGAAATCTTAACATTATTGGAGTGGTTGTGCCTATACAAAATTGATATTTTTGAATCACGTAGTCCAATAAAAATATAAATTTTACCACCCTAAAGCCTTTTATGAACTATGTTGAACTACTCATTGAACTATTGAACTCATTCAATAGCATAAATTATCCTAAAATTAATACATTGTAAGTATGTTTAAAGACAGAAGCAATAGTTTGCACTTTGCAATGTGAAAGTTTCCCGATTTCAACCGTAAATTTCTAAAAAGCCAAAAATAAATGAGTGATAATGAATGAATTGACTGTTTGAATGCTTCTTAGTGAGATGTGTGCTGTCCAACAGATGAATGCAGCAACCCAGACCCGGACCCGACTACGAGGACTACATGACAGACCGGAAGATGCCCATGGATGGGATCCCTGGCCTGGATCTCAGTGACCCCAAGCAACTGGCTGAGTTTGCAAGGTACATTGCACGCCTCCAGCCTATGGGGAACTGTACATCATACTCTCACGATGTTATGGGGTTTTAACGGTGTCGCAACAATGACAAGAGTCGAGGTTTTGTCTCACACACAAGACGGTAGTCTCGACAGTGTTGTCATCTCTTCCGCTAACTTTCTCGGCTCCGGTTTTATCCGGTGTAACTTTGACACTCTCAAAGTAGCATTTCAATAGAGTTTTTACCACAAAATTGGGAAAATTGTGACGGAAAAAGTGGGAAATATTCAGGAGTTCAGTTTTTCCTAAATAGGCTGAGAACATCTTTCAGGTCAACTGTAAAATTTCTTGTATTTACTAAAGATATCTTTTAATTATAGTTTCATATTTTATTTTGCTTTGGATCCACCTTTGTAAACGATGTGGTGTGACTGTCTTCATTTATTTACAATTTAACCCTTATGGCTCCACATATAAGAGAGTTTGGTGGCCTACGTCTTGCTTGTCCTTCACGTTCGATCATAGCTAAAGAAACATAGACACACAACCTCAAGCACTATCGTATATCCTAGCGAATGTTTCTTTGCAAGATGCAGCCACCACCGCTAGGCTTACATTTTAAATAACTTGCACACGTGAATTCTAGCTCTTGTTTTGTGTTAGAGCCCACTTTAGAGTTTGCGTTTTTTAGCTTGATGTGTTTGCATTTGGTTCCTTAAGTAGTATAGAGTGTAGGCTACATAAAACCACATTTTTAATATTTCTATTTCAAATTGAATGTTTCACTTGTTTTATACATACTTTGTACATAAAGGTAATGGATTGTAACATGATGTCCTCACTTAACAATATTAACAGTTTGCCTATAACATTCTAACGGCATTGAATTTTTCTTTCTTGATTGGTTTGATTAACAATAGTCAGTAAAACAAAATACATGGAAAAACTTCTCAATTTCTCTTGAAGTTAATGTAGGAGTAGCATCCAAAAATTAATATCCTAAAAGTTACTTGCTACAGTTGAAAATTAGAAGTAAATCAGGGGTGTAGTGGAACGTGGGAACGGCGTTCCCACACTGAAAAAATGCATATCATTGTTTCAATAAAATGATCATTTAGAATTTTTAGCTAAATGTAATGCTCAAGTGTAACCATTATTTATTCGTATATATCCGCAGTTTTAACTACTATTTCTAAATATTTGAACCACCAAATTGCTAATGTATTTCACAAAAACAATGTTTACACGACTAGTAAGTTGGCACTGAACACCTAATGTGAGTATGGCAGTGTCACGTCGGGTTGAGTCAGTCCGCCAGCACAACTCTCCCCACCACACATGTCAGATTCATGTGGTGTCTTGTTCTGTTTGTCACTGACTCATGCAGACTGCAGTAGGCTTACTCAGAAGCGAACTCACTTTAAATACTTGAAATATTAAAACGTTTTATAATTAAAAAGGATTAATCTATTTGTGTCTGTTTTTTATTTAATATACAACCTGGTTACTTTAATAACTTGGTAATAATAGTCTATAACTATAACTTTTTATATAATAGCCTACCATAGTATAAATAGTACCCACTATAACTTTATAAAAATGGGATCATATACATGGATAAGTATTTCAAGTATCCAACATTGGTAACAGAGTCATTGAAAATGTAAATAACCTTTTTTTCTATTTTAGTGTAAGCTTTATTGTTTTCATCTAAATATATCAACAGCGCATTAGGCCTATTTGTGCTGTCCAAAAAGCTTTTGATAAAAACTTATAAACTGAGCTAAGTTTGAAAGCAGTTTTCATGACTTTTAAAAATTTTATACAATTTCGGGGAGAAGGTTTCCGGATTTCCCTTTCCCCTAGGTGTTTCATACTCTTTAATCTGCTTTGTAAAGTGCCTAGGTACCATACAATTACATTAATATTTATGATAACCCAGATTAAATTTTGCGTTCCCACTCTGCCAAATTTACCACTACACCACTGAAGTAAATTAGTACAAACAGTTCAAAGATTTCCTGTTGTAGAATGTATTTGAATGTTATGTTCAACCAATGTATCTTTCTCCGCTCTAATTATTTTTAAGACATTCTTTTATTAACTTGGTAAGACGGTGGATCCTTGATTAATTTGATTAACTGGAAATTTCAGTTGTGTTTTGTCCCTCCGTGGTTAATTCTGCAATCCTACGTTGTGCAAAACTACGGCAAGCCTCCACAGATAAAATTCAACTCTCAGTATATGCCGGTGAAATTGCAAGGGGTAAAAGCGCTCTTAGAAAAAATTGCAATAAAAGTGACTGAGCCTGAGGGACTCAAGCATGGTTCACGTTTGGAAAGTCAGGAACATGTAAAGAAAACGTAAGATCAGCAAAGATAATGCTATGGTAGATTTGCATATTTGCATGGCTCAGGCAGCAAAATCAACATAGTTTTGGTAGCCCAAGCACAGATAATGCTGCCACTCTTGCTGTCTTTCTTCCCCTCTGCTGCACATGCCCAAGTTTGTCTTATGTCAATGACTTAAATGTGACCAACTTGTACGATTTTTGAGAACGAACAAACTTGCGCAAGCGTCAGTTTCTCTACTTGAGAAAGAAAGAAAATTTAATCCTTGGCATACAAGATGCATAGGAATACAAACAAAAACATAACAAAAAACAACCAAAATACCCAGGAAAACAACGCTATTCTTCACATATATGAGACCCTTATAAAAGAATTGCATCGCAGCGCTATTAGTGCTTGGGCTGTTAAACTATGTTAACTTTCCTGCCTCAGCCATGCTCAATCTACCTACAGTAACATAGTCTTTGGTGTCAGCCACAACAGTTTAAGCCAAGTACTTAAGAAATAAGTGATTTCAACACATTTTGCATTTATCACGGAAAGGTGTGTTATTTCTCATGAAACTGTCAAAGTTTGGGTGAAGTTGATCAAGGTTCCACTGGGTTGTTGTCGCTTTGGTTTGGTTTGCTTGCTCGCCTGTGCCCGCTGCTTGTCGCACTGTTTAATGCCGCATATTCTGCGTCTGCAGCACGCCTGACTGTTTTAGACCTGGACACAAGATGAAGATGAAGAAGCCGAGTGCGGACATGTTGGACCGTACGATCGCCTGTCCGCACAAGGGCTGCACGAAGATGTTTCGAGACAACTCGGCGATGCGGAAACACCTGCACACGCAACGCCCGCGCTGCATCGTTCGCCGAAAGTGTGGCAAAGCGTTTGTCGAGAGCAGTAAACTCAAGCGCCACCAGCTGGTACACACCGGGGAGAAACCATTCCAGGTACCATTCCAGAGTCTAGGTGTCCGGCCAACGGGAAAAGTCGAAGTTTTATGCGGGAATTTCCTTCCTGAACCGGGAAGGGAGGTTGCGATTTCTTCAATCGTCGCAAACTGTTCTCACTCCTGCCAACTTGTCCTCAAACCTCTCTTGGCACAGGACATGATATCGATCCTAATTATTTTTCAACAATAAACACGCTTTGATCTTTGCTAAAAACCATAAGATTACTACCAACGATACAGACTAGTTAATAGATATTGAAGTGAACAAACTATTCATGCATACTTATGAGCATATATTGCTTGTAAAGAATGACTTACCCCGTAGTACACTTATATTGTTTCCCGTACCAATGATGGAATGCTGTGTGACGTTGCAGTGTACGTTTGAAGGTTGCGGCAAGAGGTTCTCGCTAGACTTCAACCTGAGGACTCATGTGCGCATACACACCGGGGACCGGCCGTATGTCTGTCCCTTCGACGGATGCAACAAGAAGTTCGCCCAGTCCACCAATCTCAAGTCTCACATACTCACACACGCCAAGGCCAAGTAAGTAGCCCATCTATCTAATCATTGACTGTTACTCAAACGACACATTGTAGAAAACCTGATTTGGTCCTTTTTCTGGTTTTGTCCTAGAATTTTTCAATTTTAACTTAATTGACAGTTTCAATTATTTATTCTAAATTAGTAGAAATTCAAGCGGAACCTCTAAGTAAGTTTACTAAATTTTCTTTCTGGTTGCTTAACCTATGCTTGTGCTTTTTACTATGTATCTCACACTTATTCAAGGAACTAAGGTGAATACATAGAGATGTAAAAAACTAACAAGGTAGAAATAGTTAACCACCGCTGACTTGAGTCCACGGCAACCTTCCTCTTTACTCTCTAATGCTACTGGTGACATCTTTACAATTTTTTTAATTGTAGATTTGATGTGCCTAGAGTAATGAGCAATAAATTGAGCGCCTGTTTAAATTCGTTCAAAATATTTGCTTAGCGAGCTGAGCACCTGTATAAATGATATTTCCAAGCAAAGACAGATGAAAGGAAACCTTGACGATAAAAAATTTTGCCAAAGGAAATTTATCAACAGATTTTTCTAATAAATTGAATAGTTTTTGGTGGTACGAGTGCTATGTAAGGATGTAATACCGTTTCACTTAGTGAAATTGGGCTCTAAGTGACCTGTAAAATCAGCACTATATCCTGGAATATCATTTGGGAAAAACAGTATGGTCCCTGTAATCAAGACGGTTTCTCGGATGACTCTAGGGTAGAAATGTGAAATTTTAGCCAAACTTTAGCTTTGTCAAATTCTACTGCATGTTTCCTGTTGTAACTATTCTGCTAAGGCAGGCTTTTCAACGTCCTCATATTTCAAGCTAATTATTATGATGTGTGAACCGGAAGAACTAGATTATAATGGTAGTGTAGACTACAGAATATCTGGGGGAGGCTTTTTCCCAGGTAAAGTTTGCAATCTTTGGTTCACGATACCTCAGTCGGTAGACGTCATTCCCTTGCAAGAAAGCTCTGTACCTGCCAAGAGTTTGGGTTGCTATACTTGTGAAGTTGTGTTGCTATACTTGTACATGTGTGTCGCAGGCCGCGCAACCCCATGGGTCACAGACCGACGATGCAGATGCTGCACAGTGAGGAAGTGCCGCAGTTTGTACAGGTAGAAGTCGGCGACGTGGAACACCAACAGTTCATCGTCTACGCAGACTGAACTCTACTGTTTAACTCTAGGTGAGTACGACATACATATAATCACTAATCAGTTCTTTATTGCCAAAGAATAGGGTGTTTCAAAATGAAAGAGTAGATGTCATATTATGATTACTGACAAACTATATTCGATAATGTTATTTAATAATTTCCATACACAAAACGAAGGTCTAAAGTTTATGTTTTTGTGGTTTTATGCATTCGATATGCATCCCTCGTACAGCACGGCATAAATCGAAGCATTAGTCTATTTCTTACATACGAGAGCCAAAACTAGCCGGGTTGATGGAGTCTTTTGTTTCTGTTATCCAAACCTTGAGTTCTTGAATGGTAGCAGGCAAAGGTGAGACATACAACTTATATTTCATGATGCCCCAAAGATAAAAATCATATGGCTTTAACACTTTTAAAAAACATGCAACTCTAAAATACACAAGGATTTTTCTTGAGGAGTCGAGATTTTCTAAGGACGTGAAATGAAATGGAAATAAATAACTTGCATGGGTTCATCTGATATGATTATAACATTTTCTTCTTTGCTTTATCCAAAGAGATAAAAATAATTATTGGCTTACAAATTTTTTAAATGTTATACTCATATGAAACCTGCTCTTTCAAAGTATTATGAATAGACCAGTAAAACATAGTGAGATCATATCCTCAAAGCCAAAACATGCAACTAAAATTTTCGATGTACAAAATATTGTTTCCAATGGTGTTATGTTCATATTACTTTACATTGTACAACCTGTACATTTGTAAACATAGCTGGCTATAAAAACATGTGGCATTGACAAGATATACATAATGTTATAGAGTTATAGGAAATTATTGTTTAAGTTACTCTGACTGGGTCATTCACATGATAATAATCCTGTCCCCCAGAACACGTTTTGACCATTTTCCAATACTTATATTTGTGTGTATCATCTCTACAGGTCGCATTTTTGACCAAATTTCACTAGATTTGGTACAAAAGTGAACCAGCAAAATCAGACAACTGGAACCCTTCTTTTGGGGGGATGACTTTTTACTCAAAAGGGGTTTTTAGTGATAAAAAGCAGTAATTTGAAATACTATTAGTGTGCGATACTCATTTTTCGAATGGTATCTGTAATCCTTTCCGATACCAACTGCTCGAGCTGATCGGCAAAGTCAAATTTGGTCGAGTAATTTGTCAACGGTATCGGTCGATTTTACTGCGATCGTTAGCGGAGTCAAGAATTGCCGCTAACGGAATCGGGTTGTGATTTCACCGCTGGCGCTATCGAGAGTCAAGAGATCGCGAACGGTATCGGTCGTGATTTCAACGCCGACGTTAGCGGAGTCAAGAAATCGCCGCTAACGGTACCTTGGTGATTTCACCGGCGCTAACAGAGTCAAGAGATAGCCGCTGAACGGTATCCAGTCGTGATTTCACCGCGAAAAGTAGCGAAAGTCAAGAGATTGTCGCCGAACGGTATCGGTCGCATTTCACCGCGAAGCAATGGTAGAGTCAAGAGATTGCCGAACGTATCAAAGTCGTGATTTCACCGCCGAAGCAATGGTGAGTCAAGAGATTGCCGCAGAGATTAAGAGATCAAGAGATTAAAAGTGCAGAAAATATAACAGAAAGGTAAAGTTAAGTCAATTTTGTAGATTTAATTTATTCAATGTTTTATTTTGGTTTTGTTGAGATTTTTACTGTTTGTTTAAACGCTAACAGTCTGTCTTTAATTTTGTTTGTGTGGATTTTATGTCATATAAATATATATATGTTCATATTTAATTAATTAAAACTCAATAATAAAATTTGTCAAGAAAATTCCATAATGAGCTTGTTTTTTAATACCTATACGCTATTCAACTCTCGACTCAAAAACTCAAGCTTTTTAAAAACTCGACTCGACTCTAACTAAAAAATGGTACTCGCGACACCCCTATGAAATACATATGTATTTTGTTACCATATATCAATATAAAAACATCAAAATCCATTTAGTTGTTTCAAAATGGCAGCCAAAAAAGTGGTTTTTCACAACAGCGGAATGAGTAGTCCGATTTTATTGAAATTGAAAATGTGTTTTCCTTTCATGATGTGTAGTATAACTTGCAGTAAAAAAATCTCGTAAGTCAGAGACCGAAGGCCAAAGCGAGGCTCTGAGCGTAGCAAATAGCCTCGTAATACTTGTCGTAAAGAACATAAAGCTGAGGCTGAAGCAAGGCTGTGAGTGAAGCCAATTAGAGTAACAAAATTATGGCGAAGGAAGTTCAATTCACTCATGTGCTTAGCTGCTGTCGACCTGTGTGTTTGCGTGCAGTACAATGTTGTGTGTTTGCGTGCAGTACAATGTTGTGTGTTTGCGTGCAGTACAACGTTGTGTGTTTGTCGCAGATTGTAGAAGAGTGTACAAAGGACTGAACTGAACAGCTGATCTATGTCTGTAAGATACCAGCTCCGTCTCAAGCCATCCCCACGTTACCATTCTGCTAGACACACTGCTCAAACACAAGGCACTTCACTTGCCGTTTCCAGGGTTAACGGAGAAAATATACACATGGTGGTGAGTTTCAACAGGAGGGTAGAGTTAACTATGTGAAATCAGGATGTCCACCCAACCTTAAAGAAGCTTTAAATTTTTTTATAAAGCCTTGAAAGTAAAGAAAAATTGAAATTTTGGCAAGTTAAATCACAGGTGTTATTGCCAATAGACACTCCTGGGCAAAATTAACGCATTGTTTTGTTTTTTCGTATAACTTTAATTACCAGTATTTTATTTCAAAATTTGGTAATTTTTGGGCTGGAAGTAAATATTTAATTAAACTAAAACAGCAACAAATAAATATGCTTAACTCTTAGGCTTTCGCGGCTAGTGTCCCAACTATACTCCTGTTCGTCATAACATCTGTATAATTTTCATGACATATTTCGGTCTCGCTGAGGAGTACCATCTTCAGTCACTGATTGGCTGAAACTGAGTTACATGCTGTCTGCTATCCTATTGGTCACAGACATCCCTGCTCTAATGGACACTTGGCAGCCCTGTGGCCAATAGGACAATAAGTGACAGAAGACGGTACTCCACAGCGGGGCCAAAATATTTCAAGACAATTATAATGATGTTTTGACATGGTGTGAACCAAAAGAACTAAATTGAAGAAATATGCAATTGTTGTTTATGAACTTTTTGACATATTACCGGTGGTGCGTTAATTTTGTCCAATAGTCTATAGCGTCCGCTGTGTCTAAAAAGCTTTGAGGATAAGGAACTTTCAATAAATAACAGATCTCGAACCTTATCTTGAGCAGTTGTTCCACCAGTTAAACATAAGCATCATCAAAGCACCTGTGTTACATGGATATTCGTCAGCTTAATCCAACTATATAAGTCTTAACCATTTAACTCATCTTTCTAACTCATTTGTTAAATATATCCAAATTTGACACAACACTCATAACTATTTCATTTTTTGTGAAGCGGTTTTACAGTAAATAACAAAAATGAGATGTGAACCAAATTGTGTTTTTTGGTATCAGATTTTACTTTTACATATTTTGTGTGGTGAAGATTTTACTTGTTCTGTGGATTGATTTGTATATATTTGTTCTTATATACAGTTTATGTAAAACCTTTATTTTACACAGCAAAAACAAGGTGTTTAAAGTTTGTTGACAGCCAACGAATGAAATACACGGCAGTGTTGTTTACGCGGTAAGCCGACCGTTTGTTACGACGGCAGGTTGCTCTCAGCAGCAAACTATTGTGTCAGCATTTCCCGTGATGATTGTTTACATAACAAAGATTTTCAAGGTTGTTTGTGTATACAACTACAACCCTCACTTATAGTTTTTCCCTCCGTAATACAAGTGAGTTGTAACAAATGTAAGTAAATAGATTTCTTGTGAGATTCATTGAAGGAAATGAGACTGCAGGAGTGACTGACTATTTGAAACCAAATAGCCGTCAGCGTTATTCTCTTAAGATAATCAAAGAACATTGTCGTGTGTTTATTTGTTGACTGTCTCTACCGCTGGTATCTACGAGAATGCCCTAGTCATACAACACTACAGTGCCTGAATCCGACACACAACGCAATATACTCAACCTACTCCTGGCGAGAGTCATAGTTACTCCCACCTCATCACGAGACCGTGGGACTAACTACGACTCAGGCTGTAAATGTCTGTATAATTGATTAAGTGTGAGTGTTAACTTACAAAGTAACGACTTTGCTACATGTCCTGCTTCTTTTTTTTGACTCGATTCTAAATTCAAGGTGCAGTTGAGTTTTTTTTACAATAGAAAAAGTTAAGTACAAAATAGCTCTGTTGCTCTGAACTGATTGGGACTTGTTTGAAGCGAAATTAAATCAAACTGAAAATGCAGCGTTACAGAGTGAAAATTAAACACTTCCTGCAAGAGTCATAGTCACTCATGTTGAAATAGATACGAGTATTTACTTTCTCACCATTTTTAAAACTAGCCATTTCTGTGTATCATGGAGGTTACTCCAGGTTTGAGAAATAAGACTATTTGAAGCTTAACATAACTAAGTTTATTACAAAAGTTGTGTATTATACAAACATGTTAGTGATATGTATCTTGTATTTTGTAGGAAAATCGCTGAACGATTTGTTGAAATGCAGAAACATACCAAAAATAAGGAATATTTACAAAAGTAAAAGATAAAAATATAAAGATATAATAATAAGTATTACAAAGATAGTATAAAGATGTAAGTAAATACATAAGTAGTATATAAATAAATAATAATAATAAGTAAATTATTATAAGTAGATAAAGTAATATAAAGATAAAAATAAAATACACATGAACTAGGAAGTACGGGTCAATTGTAGATTAGTAAGAAGTGGGCTTTTAGATGCTAAACAAACTATAAACAAAAGAATGCTAGTCACTCGCCCATTTCCTCTTCAATGTCTTCATTTGCAGCACAAGGGATGCACCGAGCTGGGGCAGAGTGCCTCGCAGATAAATCTCCTACACTCATGGCACTTGGTCTTGAAGGGTTTTTCCTCCAGTCACACCTAAAACACCTGCCTGATGTCTGCTCTGATTGGCAAGCTGCGGCTGTGGACCTCAATTCGAAGATTTTCTGATTCTTTTGATCCATAGCATAATGCCAAGATCCAACCTCGAATCATATGATCTTCTGCACAGCTTTAGCCAGATCTTTCAAGAAAGATCTTCTTATCATGTTAGTTCTGAGGTTTTTGAGAATTATGAAACCGCTCAATCCAGCCACATCCAACATGGAATAAAAAAATCCTCATTGGCCATCTGTTTGTCGTTTTGCAACTGAATATGTTTTTATATTTGTTCACCGCGATCTACTCCTCCTTACTTGAATTATAAAATAGAATAATCTCGGTTTTCCAGTTGTTTCATCAATTGAGTCGGCCATGCATGGAGGATAGAAGGAGGACATTCTTGTTTTGTTTGGCTTGATACGATACCAGTGTGCACGCTATCCAAATATGGAGCTCCCTACTGGCCGTTTTTCAAGAAAGATTGGTGGAATTTCTTTCTTATTTTTTCTCAGAGTAAATTTACCAATCAGTCATGATCTGTCAGAAGTTTATCACATAGGGGTATTGAACAGAACCAGTTGTCCACAGTGACATTTCGATGTGAACCTGATATGGAGTCAACCAGGCGATCAACAACACCCATCCCTGAATTGTCAACTGCAAATGGTCCATCTGGTTGCTTTCCAACGTGAACTTCCATTTTGCTGTAGAAGGTCCTTTGCGATGCCATGGAAAAAATTGACGCCGCTGGTTTATTTTTCATGTAAACGCCGAAGCTACACCTTCCTCTGAAAGACTCTAACATTTCATCTATGGTAACAAATTTACTACGTAGTTTTTCAGACAGTTCTCATTGAATTCTTCAAAGATGTTTCAGATAGCTGCTAACTTGTCAAGTAGCTTTTCTTTGTCTGGATGCAACATTGTCAAATCAGAGCTCGGAGAAGGAATGCAAATCTGTTTCTTGACATTACAAGAGGAAACATTTCTACCCCGTTCCATCGGTTTCATACATGTCCTTTAGATTTTCGTGAGATGACTTCATCCTACCAGTGAGTAGGAGTCCAATACCGCCGCATTTCGGTGCTACTGTAGTGGTTTTACAATCTCTTTCTTTGAAAATTATGCCTGTTCATTTCAATCCAGATATTAGTGTTCTCAGTGATTTCTGTTAAAATTTCTTCCTGAAAAACAATTTCCATACATCACATGCAGTCGACTGTCCCTGGCTGATCGGTCAACATGTCCCATTCGCATCCCAGAAATGTTCCTTGCTCTAGTTCTGTTTTGAGTTTGAGGACGGACATCCCAGAGCATTGATTTACTTTACTAAAATAAACCAGATTTCCATTTCTTCTATTTGCCATCCATTCATTTTCCTAACGTTGAGCGGCATTTCATCCAAGTCATCTGTGTCATCAAATAATGAATTTTCAATGATTTCTTTCATGACTTTCAATATTTAACTCAACTTCATTTTCAGGTTCCAAATTATTTTCCAACTCACCACCGTCAGCTATCATTTTCAGAATCAGCAACATTCACATCTTCTTTCAACAAACAATACAATAAATGCTCTCTTGGCCTTTCTATTTCTTCATATTCCTCACGCTCAACACTAGCTAAAGTCTTGCAATGTGATCGCATCACACATGTTGAGAAATAACAAAATCTGGAGTAAAATAAATAACAAAATAACAAACAATTATAACTTTAGTACCCAGAAATAACAAAATTTAAAAACTAACTGCTAAATTACACAGTTTATATGTCACAAAAACATCGCACACGGAAGAAAGTTCCGTGAACACTTGCATCGACACCGCGACACGGAAGATACCTCCAGCTCACTGCGGTTTGCTGCACACGTACACTACTGGTGGTAAGTGGTGGGAGGGTGGGAACCGGTTCCGGATGGAGGCGAGGTACTTTGATCGGGCGATGACCGCCGCAAGATATAACTATGAGTTTCATTAATAAAATACACACCGAGGTAACTCCGTGATGCGAAGTTCAAGGTTAATGTGTAATAAAGCATTCGCTGGATTATTGGTTCCATTAGCTACTTTTGCTGTGTTTACTCTGTTCATATAATTATGTAAATGTATAGTGAATATTTGTATAATGAAGCAGAGTCACACGTTAACAATGTATCAGTACATTGCTAACCTTGTACAGTAAGTTTATGTTAAGAATTAATATTTTCAGTAGTACTACTTAGGCTTGTAAAATTGTATAAAACTGATTTTTAAAATATGTAAATATTAAGACACCTACAAACCAAACATCCATTTATATTGGTACTGAACTACTAAAAGATATATTTTGTTCTTTTTCTGTATCAGAAAATGTAAAAAATTAGAATTTTAAACATTGTTTTACCTTTTCATGTTTATGAAACTGAACTTCCGTCGTGTTGATGAAAAGTTGATAAATATTGGATAAATAGCATTAGGGTAATAGCACTTCCAAACCGAAAGCGATAAAAAAAAGTTCAGTACCACAGATCAGCGTGACAATTTGAAAGATTTCGGCAATCAGTAAAATGACGAAAATCGTCCGCAAAAATATTTTAATAACAGAAATTCTACCATTGACATCAACAAACTTTAAACAAAGCACTGGATTCGCTAATACTGATTGCTGGCCTGTTTCAGAAGTGTTGTGAACGTAAAACATTCAGAAGCCTGTCATCTCACGAGTACAATGTAGATCCCAAAATAAACCTAAGGTATTGTTCCAATATCGCAGAGTCTAGGATTCAAAAGAAAGAATCGGGAATCGGTTTTGAAATCGAAGATCAGTAATTGAATAATTGGAATATGAAGAAAAAAACTCGGTTTGGGGCTACAAGAACAGCTGATTTGTAGAATTGTAACATGAGTTTGTGATCAGTGGTACTGAGCGCGCTTACATGTGCTTGTCATGACTACTTGAATATCAAGCAGTTGTGTGTATTAGTGCTGAATTAATCAATAAGTGAAGTCTTGTTACTCAAATACAACTTAGTTTGTGTTGTCCTTTACACAAGTCGCAGTTGTTTTTGTGCCAGTGGGAGCATTATACTCTTTATTAACCTTCCAGGGGTGTTATTGATGATAAAACGTGAAATAAGAGTCTTACAGTGACTTATACTTGTGGTTAAGTGGAAGAGAGTACTTTGTAGTCCTAACTTCACCACCAATAAAGACAATTTTCATTTTATATTGTTTATTACTTACTACAAATTTAAACAAAAAATACCAATTATTAAAAATAAAAGTTCAAAGTCACATATATACGGTGGCAAGCTACGTGCTGTTGCTCTGACTGTGGGTGTGGTTGAGGGATGAAGGTTCTTAGAGAGAGGTGTCCGGCCCTCGGCACTGCTGGCAAACATGAACATGTCTTGATAAACGAAAGAATATACACCTGGAGGCATAACACCTCTGGAAGGTTAACTAGTAAAGAATCCTTGACGAGATTTTCAACTTTCTATTTCACGATAAACTTTACTCAATTTATTTCACAATTGTTAAAACATTACCTGGCACTCATACACTTACTACTTAATGCACTGAAGCCAAAAACTGCAATTTATTTTCAGTAATTTAAGTTTTAAGTTAAATATATATATCATTCTTGTGATCGAAAGAAAATATTTTTAATTCAAAAATCGTAAATATAGATAAAGATATATTTCTTGTAAATAGTTTTTCTTTTAGATGCTATTATTTATCTTGTATAATATTCAAAGTTGAAATTGTTGAAATATTTTCCCCTTGTATGTAAAAAATGACTATGTGAATTAATAAACTTATTTTCATGACTTTTCTAAAGGGTTGTTGTTATTTTATTCAATATCCTAAACCTATTTTATTTTTATTTCAGGATTTTGTGCTTTTGAATATTTTACCGGTGAAACTTATGGCGGAGCAAACTCCACCAATGATCCATTATTGATTTAGAATCAAAACATTATTCAATTTTTATATATATTATATAACATGCCATATGCACAAAGGCACGTTTCGCTTTTAAAAAGAAATTAATTTATAAATAATTGCCAAATTAGCAGTCTTGTTTTACTAGATAATAACAAAAATCAACAGTATCTTAATAACATCATGGCTTATTCATATATTATTTAGGCTTAAACAATAAAAATATTACAGTAAAAAAAAGAACTCCTTGAACTTAGACAAAGGTATTTGTTAATAATGAACGCCAAGTATTTGTTTTTAGATTTCTTTGTAACTAAACAATTTTCGATTTTAATTAATATAATAATAATAATAATTAATGTCAATATGTACAATACAAATTGTTTTTGGACATATACATATAATAAAATAGAACCATACACTGGTAAGACTGTAATGAAAGTTATGCTAATTTAGCTGCCAGTGAAATCCTGCACCTTGTAAAACCTAATTTAGAAGGTAATTTTAATTTTGTTTTGAATTGATTTAAATCCATATCTTTTAATGGATTGGTATTTATTATGTAATTGCCTTACCAGCTTCCATAGGAAGCATCACACATTTGTAGTCTGTGTAGGCTGGGCCTAGACTGATTTCTATGTTGTATGCATTATTCTGTTCTTCAAACCATTAATTGATGTAAAAATCAAAGTTTAAATGTAATATGTATTGATGATATCATAATATGGATAAAAATTTGAATGCTTCTGCAAGATTCTCGGTGTTTAAGCCTGGCTATTATTCAATTGCTTTCTTTTAGAGTACAAAATTTTAAATTTTGGTTTCAGAGCAGTTCCCCATAAACATAATCCGTAGGGAAAGATGGGGATATATAATGCCATAATATGTCATTTTCAAAACATCTTGGTTGCAATATAATGACAAACCTCTAAAGAAATAGTCCTGTGGACACCCTGTTTATACCAAATCAATGCGGTGATCCCAAGACAGTTTTTATCTATCAAATGCCTAAGAATTTAACGAATCAGCTTCTGAAGGGTATAATTATTGATGGTAAAGTCAAATTTGTCATTCTTGTTGTATTGATTTAACTCAAAGTTGATGTTAAAAAAAAATTTTTAAATTAATAAAATTTGTTACAGATACTTTACATTAAAAATAACATTGGTTTCTACTGCGTCTTTTTTGTATAAAGGAAAAATCAACATCTTATCATTTGCTTGTCTGTATTTCTGTATATTTCTTATATGATTGAAAATGGAAAAGATTTTAACAAACATTAAAATAGAGTGTGTATAGATGTTTTTAAAGCTCATTAAGTTTAAAAAGTTAATAGTTCAGTTGAGGTTGAAATTTTCCACCCACATATGTACCAATTGCGAGCTTTGAATAATACTATCAACGTTTCACAATGTCCTGGAACATACTATACCACCAATGTATTATTTGCACTTCGTACTCAAACTGTATTATCTTTAAAAAGACTGAAATAACTGTTAATAACTGTTCAGCTCTTTAATCATTTTTTAGAACAAAACAAAACATTTCTAAGACATCAAAACAATATAAAACTAATTATTAAACATGTGTTACATGAAGTTAAACATAAATTATTATTGTTGTCTCAACTATATAATACGCCCTTTAAAGCTTCAACCTCAGACAAGTGTGGATTCGATAGGGGAAGTTAAGATTTGAATGTCTTTTCCATGTGAGTTTGTCTGTTTGGTTCAACCAATACACGCATTTCCCAATACATGCTTTGAACAAACCCTTGATCCATCTGGTCCAATTTGTAGAACTTCTATAATCTCTCACATACACCCTTCCCCTTTCTAAAAATGAACTATCTTAAAAACTAGTATTAAACATGTATCCACACCACTTTTTGTATATAGGAGACGCCACGGTCGGCCAATCCAGTCTTAGCCAGTCATTAAGCTACTGAGTGACACCTTAACAGCCAGGTCGCAAACGTCTAGCAGTAATTGTATTTCAACTGTGACGAGTGTGTCCGGAAGCCTTAGATCTTAGTGATGACAATTTTCAAAAGCCTAAGAGTTAAGATTATTAAACATGTGTTTACAATGAAGTTAAACATAAATTATTATTGTTGTCTCATAATATATAACACAAACCAAGATAGGTAAAGTGCACGAGATCGTTGGGATACATGAATTCTCTCATATGGTAAAGACAATAATTTATTTTTCGGAGTTTTGTACTAGACAATCACGGAGAGTGCCACCTCAAATTAGAATAAATAAAATACTCAAAATACCAAATATTTAACTTAATGCTTATATTAATATTTACACAATTGCATTTATAAAGGCACTAATGAGAGTGGCATTTTATTTTAGCTTCTTTAATTTTATTTACTGTAGCTGGTTTGTAAGAGAAAACTATTGAGTTTGACTTTTTGTATTAATTAATAGCTTTTTCACTTATCCACTTTGAAATTTGATTTAAGTCTTGATTAATCTTGTTTTCTAAAATTAAAAACTATTTGCACTGCAGACTAAGCTACTATCATCCTAAAAGCAAAAACTTTGAATTTAACTTTAAAGATAGCAAATCATTCAAAAATATTACGAAAAGGTTGGGACCGAGAATTCTACCTTGAGGCACCGAATTGTCAGGTAATGTCGCTGTACACCCGTTAATTTTAACCAACTGCTTTCTGCCAAGTAAAATTATTTAAACCAAAGTATGCGTTTTTAATCCCATATTTTTCCAATTTGTAAATTAAAATGTCCAAATCAACAAGGTCAAAAGCTTTAGTAAAATCGAGGTAAGGCCAGAGTAGGTTTTCTTTCATCAACATTATTTACTATTTCGTTATGTGCCTTTCTAACGCTAAGTCAGTACTTCTATTTTAATAAAGCCATATTAATTAAGCAAAAAAAGATTATGAAGAGTAAAAAAATTTAAAATTTGTTCTTTAATGCAGTTTTTAAGAATCTTAGATATACTATTTTGCAAAGAAATTGGTCTATAATGATTAATAACTTTTCTATCATCTGATTTATGAATTGGCACAACAAGAGAAGTTTTCAAAAGTACAGGAACGGCTCCAGGATTTGTTTTTTTGTAAGTACACACCCTCCTTCCCAGCAAACTCCCCCGGAAAATGTGTGGAAACTTCTTCAGAAGGAGACAGACTGGGAGAATGCCCCTCTCTCTTAAAATGGAAAGACGAGTTTACTGTTTGGTGCTTTTTAATTGGCTAGTTCTGAGCCAGCATATTATATTAGAATTTAGAAGTAGGATTCCTTTCCAAGACCTAACTACCCAAGCCGATCAAAAAAATTAAAAGTTTAAACAAAAAAATCTCAAATTTTGGGTAGGCAGTTGCATTTGTGCTTGAGCCACCCTCGGTAAAATATATATCAGTAACAGCATCAGATAATCAAGTTCAATAAATTAAATGTTTTGTAAATATTTTGACGACAATACAAGGGCGTAAAGGTTTGCCGTAAGGGCTGTAAACAATTTTGATGTGGTCTCACAAATTGAAGCAGTTCACTTGCATAAAAGATGACACATTCTCGTGTCAACTGCAAAATCTTGTATCAACTTTGTGCACGTCCCGTAGTAATTCTATAAACTGCAAATCAGTGATGAGTTTCTATAAATTGTTTTTTGAAACAAGAGCGCCTTTGGCATATTGTATTGACCTTTCATTTCAGACTTTCAAACTTGCAATATAGGTTTGACAAGACTGCTTTTATAAAGTTATTTTGTTTACAACAGCACATAAATAATAACTTCATACTATGTAACTTCATTCAGGACAATCAATTTCAAAAATAACAATTTTACTAAAAAATAATAACTTTTTGTAAAACATTATAAATTAATTGAATGACTAATTTATATGTTGAAATTGCAGTAGTAAAAAGGACCCATTTATTAATATTCTTAATAGGATATTAAGTAGTTATTTTAGGTAAGAAGCTTAGAAAAAAAGAACTACGATACAAAAGAAATGGTTTAAGTTTCTTTAAAACATTTTAGATTAAAATTGACATTGCTTAAATATTTAGTTTGCTCTCATAGAACGAATTAAGCATTTCTAATACAATGTAAAAAGTAATTGTGCAAAGCGCCTGCAAAATCTGACATGCTTTAAACGTACACAATTGTTAGTTTTCTGTGGTCTCGTTTTGAAGGCGCTTTCTAAATACTCATTTTCTAAGATCTTCTGCAATCAAATTTAATAATTATTATTATCTGTCTTAATCTCTATTAGAGTAAAATATTTTTGCATCTTCACAATTAAAATAGTTTCAAAACTCTTGACAAAATTTAATTAGTATAAAATTTGGGTAGATAGCCTTTCTTTCCTCTGAGGTACCTGGCCCCAAACACAGTATACTTGTATTAATGACTTTTTTTACTTGTTTATACGGATACTCCATTTTACATATGTTTGTAAGGCTTTGACGGTTCATAATAATACCAACTTAAAGGTAGTTTAATAGAATAAATATACATTAATAATTATTTAGTTTTAAAGATATTGTTAAAAATGCATTATATATTTCTGTGGATAGTTTTCCTAATAAAGCAGATACAAGTTAATTGAATTATAACATCTCTCATTTTATTATCACATCTGTAATATAAAATGGTTCAAAAAATAATGTGTATAGGCGGTAATAAAGATATTCTTGAATTGAGTCTAAATATATTCTAAGTAACAGTTTGGCGGAAACTTGTCTGTCTTTACGTTATGAAAATGATTTTGATTAAGACAATACAATGTGTTTTGCAGTCCATACTCTAGAGCAGGGGTGAACACATCCCCCCTCGCTTTTAGGGAAAATTATTTTTAATGTTTCACAACCAAGCAAAATTTTAAAATATATATATATTTTAGAACAAAATATTAGTGTAGTGGTCAGCATAATCACCCAGCTAGTGAGAGACCCGGGTTCAAGTCCCGGTTGAGTCCACACACTTTTTGTTTTCAAATTCTTTAATAATAAAAGAAACAAAATATTGGTAATTTTATTACTTTGTAATCTGAATTTGAAACTTTAGGTAAATGCAACTTTTTTACTCTCATTGCTATGGGGGGGGGGGACGGTTGAATACAAGTGAAAGTCTTATACAGAGTGATTCTAAAGTCTTTAAAACTTTGTATTATAAGTTTAAATCTTTTGTAATTAAATGTTGTGGTAAATGTTATAATTCTTACTAGCTGAGAGTACCCGCGCTTCGCCTCGGGGCTTTGTTGACATAGCTGTGTGTATATTTTAAGAAAATTGCCAATTTCAAGTAAAAGAAACAGTTTTCTATTTACTGTAATTATCTTTAAAAACCCAAACTCGATGAGAATAATCATAGTAAGGAAAAGGGTCATATTGAATTATTAACCTTATTTTTAAGCTAATTCTACAAAATTACGATAGAATATTGTAGTTGTAGTCTTTAAGTATGGTATATTTGCTTTCCGGAACGCATAAAAAAGTGTTTTGTAGGTAATATTTTTTAAGTTCTTCCATACCCCCAAACCCCTACTAGTAGGTACGTTAGCCCCCCTGGAAGATACCCTAAGGGTGCCTTTGCTCGCCCTCTCACAATGGCGTTGTCCTTATGTAAGGACGAGGAAGGAGTTCAATCTAGCGTTACAGTATGTAATGTTGAGAAAGGGGGGTTTCACACCAATCACTACACAACTTTCTTTGTACAAAAATTATATTAGTTGTTTTATGTACAAATTAAATTTATATGTAATACCTCTCAATTCGTTCTAATATCTAGTAGAATATTTTACAAAATTACATATTTTTACTTTCTAAACACCTAGATTAATTTTAAGTTTTGTAAACCTTTTATTTGAGTAAACTTGTTTTTACATTACGTTACATGGGTAGGAGGGGGCTCGTCATAACGCTAAACGATCAAAGGGGTAAAATGGGCGAAAGTTAAATCACGTTATACAGTATAACAAGCCCGAGTCTAGGGAATAGTTGCAACGATTTCACAGATTAGTTATGTCAACCTATTCGTGCTGGCTTCTGTTCACAAAGATGATTTGAGATTCGCTTTGACCATTCGGCTAGTAATTCTCGATAATAAAGTACTGTAAGCAAGTACTAAGTAAGTATTATTGACAAATAACGTTGGCGGTTTCAGGAGTTAGTTTCACATTTTGGTTGTAAAACGTCGATAAAAACCATGTTGGTTTGGTTTGAGCTGGGAAATATTTCAGAAACATCTTCAGCGCCAAGTAATATATGAGCGGCTAACGACTAGACTTTTCACGAGTTATGTAAGAAGTTAGAATATGAAGCTGAGTAAAATACAGTTTTTATAAAAATTTGAGTTATTTTTATTTTCATGATAAAAGTATACTTCTGATTGATCTTCTATGCAGTGGGCTATAGTTGTTACTTCCATTTAACGTAGTGCCTTACTCTGTGTTAAGTGGGGAGACGCTAGAATTTAGAGAGGAAGAAGAACAGGAAGCTCGGCCATTTTACTTATTTAATTTGGAGTTTTGGAATGAAATAATTTGTTTTAACGTAATTAAATTTCTGGTTTTTGTTTGAGATCGTTCTTAATGTAGCTTTTTATACACAATTTTCATTTTATCAAGTCAATTTCGTAAGAACGATTTCATTCGGAAGAAATTTGGTAAGAGGTAGAACCATGATGCAACAATGCTAGTCTAGGCTCGGTATCAGTACTACTGATCCTGGGTTCAAATTTTTCCAGCCTAGATTCGTTCCAAAGGCCTTGGGTTCCAAATTTAATCTGCTCCGTTGTAATTTGATTGATTATTTGAAAACGGTCGATCTTTTTAAAAGTATTCAATATACATAGGGATTAAACCTAGGTAAAAGTTAGGTACTATGTCCTAGGCTTGATTTGATAATCATTTGAGAGAGACCTTGGTAATAAACTGCCAGTCAGGTCGAAAACCACGGCCTAGCCAATTTCATAGCCAGGAAATGTCTAATGTAACGTATGCCCAATTCAATGCTCAATATTAATAATAAAACGTCTTTATTTGTGTTCACAAAAAGTCGAAGTTAGAGCTAAGAAGCCCTTTCTACCACTTAACATTATTAGGCGGATACATTAAAAACACTTTGGGGCAAAGCTGTAACCAGGACGACAGGTCTAAAACCTGTTAGGCTCCTATTAGCCGTGCACAACTAGTAGATGATTTGGCCAGATATAACCATACGTGCATTAGGCCTACCAGAAATGCCTGGTTTTCTCATACACCACAGTCCCGGTAATCCGAACCCGGTTAATACAAACTAGCAGTTGGGAAACAAATTTGAATTTTTCTATTCATTTTTAGACATTTTTCGTTGTCACAAGGAAGAAAAGAAACAAAAAACTTACCGTAACTATAGAACACACTTTAATGAAACAGTTTGAATACAAAAACAGTACAGATAGTAACACGTTTTGTCAAAGTAGCAACAGCGGAAGTTGGAGGGTTAGGTGAGGGATGGACTGTTATGCGCAGTAAGCGACATAGACGCAACACGACATCGCGCGGTCGCACCGCGGCAGTGCCGTGTATGTAATACCTGACCTTGAACCGGCACCCCAGTCAGTCAAGGCAGTGACAAGTCGCTGTGCATGCAGCTAACCTCACACACAAGTATAGCAGCCCTTCACCATGCAATGACCTAACATTTATACAGTACCGATAAATAAAATATAATGCACGTTGTTGTTCTTGTTTAATTAGACGTTATATCTTGCATAACAAATGTTAATTTTTGTTCAAAATTGTCATTTAGCGTCTTTTTTTGGTTAATCAGAATTTTGCTAATCCGAACTGGGTTTGGTCCCAATTAGTTTGGATTAACGGGACTGTGGTGTATTTATATTTCTTATTTCTGGCCTGCAAGTTTTATATACGATCAGGCTATATTTCTTATACTTTTGTATTGCAGGCTTATGCGTTTGGTTGGTCAACCAAACTCTCTCTCTCTCTCTCTCTTTCTCTCTCTCAACTGGTTGATGGCTTGTAGAAAAAATTACTTCTTAGGTCTACAAAATTTGTTTTGGGCTGTAGGTACAGAAGGCCTTAGTTGATTATAGGCTAGACATTTTCATACAAGTCGGTCTATGTTGGTTTGACCAAAGAAAATTTGTTTGTCTTAGTCAAATCAACTGGTGTTAAAAAACATTAAAATACTTGCAAGTAACAGAAAATACCCTCAAAATTCTGTAGAGCCTCAAAAACTCGAACCTTAATAACCCAGACTTTACAATAACTCAATGCATTTTTGTTCACATATACGTCTACGAGGGTCCTGATAGCTTCAGGAATACCAGAGACCAAAACCCCACACGTCCCTTAGAATGTATAATAATATTAATGTAGAATTGAAAACTTTTAATAATATTCATACTTAGAGTGTCTAACTACATTTTTACACAAATTTGCCTTTAATCTGTTTGGTAGAATATTGACTTGATGGTCCGAATAACGTGAGATTCAGACCTGAGGAATAAGGTTGTGATTAGAAGTTTCAAAGATGTGACAACTACCAAGACAAAGGTAAGGAACATGAACTTGTCGGTTAAAGATACTTTAGTTAAATTTGTCTTTTGCCTGGCAGCTGCTTTAAGACGGAGCATCTTTGCCACCATTAAGTCCACCGACCATGATGTTGCTCTGTTGCCGATAATGTAACTACTAGGTAAAGGTTGTACCTTTACACTCCAGCATTTATGTAATAATGGCAATAACAAAAAAGATATAAACCTCATAATCTGATTTTATATATTCTTAACCTTCAGAATTGGCATCGGAGGTTACCTCCGGGTATCTATGTTCCTAATCAAACGCCTAAACAAGAGCCAAAACCCATAAATCCGTGTACCCTTCGGCTTTCTTTCTTAGAATAGGATAAAATATAATTTAGCCACTTGCAGCCCGATTTAGTTAGTTATTAACTGTTTATATTAGAGCCTGGAGGTAACTTCCATGATGCGCCTCACTGGCGTTGAGCAACCGATTAACTCGACCTTGTGATTGGATTCATCGTATCATTCTTTTAGTTTTAGTTTCCGGTTCATTTCACCAATTGCTTTTTAATTATAAAAATGATGATACAAATGCCATATTGTAAGAACAAAGATGTTTTGCCATTTTCACCAGGTCTTAACCACCTGGAAGTAACCTCCAGGTAAGCCCTCTCGTTTAAAATCCATGCCCTCTGGAAGGTTAATCATATTTCTTCATTGAACTGGTACTGTATTAACACGAGACAATTTCCCACTTTTATAAATGAACTTATCGGAATAGGACAAAATTAGTTGTGCTAACAACTTGCTACTTGTCAAGATTTAATCTTGTTCCATGTTTCAGGTTTTACAATTTTCCAACCTGACACAAGCTACACAGAATCTGATCCTATACATTTGCTCTACTTCCCGTGGATGCTCATTTAAAAATAACCTGAAATAATGGAGTTGACAATGGACTAACTCAGGATCCACAACAAAGGTATGCTGATTGACACATTTGATTTTGGTCATACATCATTGTGTTGGTAAATGTTCTGACACGGTGTGAAACGAAAGAATCACGCTCCTCTAGTCTCATCTTCTTTCATTTCCTCTTTATCTTCCTTGGTGACTGTGACAGTGTTGACGGCGATGTATTCTCGGCTTTGTCATTCTGAGGAAGCCACCTTCTCACCTAGACAAGTATTACATACTCTCAAAATAATTGTCTTTAAACCTCTAAACTAGGGACTGGCCCGGAAAAATCGTTGTTGATTGTCACCTTATTTCACAATAAGGGAGAGGTTTACACTTACCGGAGGTGCGAACAGTTTGGGGTCCAGGTGTCGAGGCTCCGGCTGCTCAGTCAGGTAGGACACAGGCACTCCCACCAGGAACACGAGGAGAGCACCGAGGAAGCAGTAGTACATGTAGGAGAGACGGAATATCAGAGGTAAAGAGTCGTCTGCTTCTACCGGTGAACCGACTCCAGTGTACGTGCCTACCAGCGCAGATGCACTGCAATCACAAGTGACATGAGCCTGTCTTGTCCAATTGTTGCCGACACCGTCAAGGGAGCTCAAAGGGGAACTTCCAGGGGGACTTACATTTAACATACTTGAAGGCCACTATTTCCCATGTAAACCTTTCTCTTGTCAAGAATAATACTAATAAAATCAATTATACTGATGCAAAAGTATGTTGTGTTATTTGTATTCATATGCTTTCTTTTGATACGTCTAAATACAAAATTCCAAAGACTTGAAAAACCCTGTATAAACACAGTGGCACTCAACCACTTGTTACTTACCTGAAATTCCAGATAGCAAAATGAAATTGTCCCAAAAAGTCTATTATGTTGTTGTATAGTAGAATGCTTATACAAATTTGGTTAATATTTTGAAATGTTAATAATAATTTGTCCAAAAAGCCAGTAAGGGGCCCCTTGTCTCCACCCTGCCCGCGAGTATGGGTGCCCATGGACACAGCGAAACATACGATTGCTAACTGGAAAGTAAGTTCTGTCGAAGCATATAAAAATGCACATCAATAGTTAGATTGAATAAACACTTTTTCTTTCTACTTGGATCTGAATCGTGTGTTGGCAGTGCTCACTTGAAAGGTAAACTGTGTGTGGGACAAGCGGCGACACTGGTGATCTTGCCTGGGAAGCGGAGAGTGTTGCTAGCCACGTAGTACTGTGTGCCAAACACAAGCAGACACATGCACACGAAACTGGAGACCAAGCCGCAGATAGCTCCCTGTCAGAACAGTGTATTGTAGAAGCAAATGTTATCGTAGATGCCACATAGCTGAGGCAGGAAAATCAACATAGTTCCACATCTCTTGCCCTCTTTCTCCCCCCCTCAGCTCCACGTGCTCATGTTTGTCCGATGTTGATGACTTAAATATGACCAAATCAAGAGATTTTCGAGAACGAAGGAACTTGCGCGTGCGTCAGTGGCTCTATTTGAAACTTTTAAAAGAATTCCTTTGCAGCGCTATCTGTGCTTGGGCTGCCAAACTATGTTGGTATCCCTGCCTCAGCCATGTGACATCTATGTCAATCTACCTACCATGACATTATCTTTGGCAGAAGTGATAGTTTCACAGGGTACATCTGCCGGTGTGGTGATGAGGCTACCATTCTCTCTGCGAGATCGATGGTTAGATTCTCGGTGTGACCCCTGACTTATGTTATAATGATTTTGTAGAATTACTTTGCTTTGTAAATTAACATTCTTTATCACCGTTTTACATAATACCTTTTGAGAAGGAAGAAAATATCAAGTGGAGTTCAATGAAAGAAAGAAAATTTTCCTGGTCTTTGGCTGTCAGGCTTTTGTAAAATCGTTGTTTTTCTTAATGTTCATCAACAACCTCACAACTGATTTAAATTACAATTTCTATCTATATGCAGATGATACCACTCTGCTGATTAAAAGTACAGTACAAATATTCATAAGTTGATTCAAGAAACTACAATCTCTCTCAAGAAATAAGAAATGGTTCGAAAACAATGGTCTCCTTTTAATGATAATAAAACTAGTATAATAAAATTTGAAGCAAGAACCACAAACCAAATGTAGTAAACTATCTCAATGAAAATAATGTTACGATTACAAGGAGTCATAAATTTCTTGGTTTAGTGTTGGACACTAACTTAAATTGGATAGAGCTGTTCAAAATAACTTTAAAATTAAAATCAATTAGTTATGCATTCAAAATTTTAAATGAATCAACAACAATAGAAACTTGTAAAACGGTATATTATGCTTATGTTGAATCAGTACTTAGATATGGCATTATGTTATGGGGGCATCTCCACATTCTAAATTTGTATTTTATGGCCAAAAGCAGATAGTTAGAAATATTCTAAATATTCCTCAGAGACACAGTTGTAGAAATGCATTCAAAGAAGTCAATATCTTAACGCTAACTGGTATTTTCATTTTGAACATGTTAAATATATAATACAAGATCCTTTGTTGTTTAAAAATTTGAGTTTACACAAATATAATACAAGAAAACCGCTGTGCTTTAACTATCCGGCATAGAATGACATTGTTTGAGCAGAGCCTTTATACATGGGCTTAAAATTGTTAACAACTTGCCTCAAGATATTATAAAACTTCCCATGAAAACCGCTAGCTAAACTTAAAGATTTATTACTAACTAATGCCTATTATTCATTGTCTGAATTCTTTTGACGGTCCTGGACATTGAATAAAGATGTTTTGTAATTGCTTGTATTATCTAATTTTAAAATATCATTGTTTGAAGTAAATTTTTTTAATTTAAAATAATGTATCATTGTAAATTTTAACTATATAATTAACTTTTTTATTAATTTTGTAAACAATTTGAGTTAAACATTGTGCTTTAGTTTTAAGAAACATGTGACAATGCACCAGTTTTGTTGTACTACTCAATGTTAAAACGTATTTTGTGCAATAAAGTTTGTCTATTTGTAGTTTTCTTAGAGTGAAAGGTTTAGTATTGGCCAACTGAGAGTTACACAGAAAAAATCCTTTAGCTCTTTTGTTTTTTAGATGAGTAGAAATCATATAAATCGAGCCTGGCTTTAGACAAAATGTCCAACCACCACTGTTGTATGTGATGACTATTGATGGGAGCGTTTCCAGATGATTACCTTGGCGTTGGCTCGAGGAACCAGCAATCCGAGAGTGAAAATACCGGCCAGGCCTCCGTTAGTGACTCCGATCAGACTCACCGCCATCTGGAGCAAAGAAAGGTATGGTCAGAACACAATATGGTTAAAGCTCAACCTTTTTATAGGATTTAGAATTCTTGGAGGTTTTTTTGTTGGATGATTGGCTTGGCCAAACGGGCTGCCAGCTAAGGAATATCTTAGTTGGCAAACTCAGCCTCAGCCCTTTTGAGCCTTTAGGATTTTTGTGTTAGCCAGCGGTGTGGGAAGGATAAGGAACAAGGTAAGGGAGGGAATGGGTCTGCTAGCATCATGCTTGGGCGACTGATTTGGCCTTTACTAGGATGGGGGATGGCTTTTTATCCTTAGCCACCTAGACGAGTCTTCAAATAGACTACTTTACAAAGGTCTTTTACATTGGTCTTTTAGGTCCAAACCGGAGGTAACCAAAGAGTGAACTGCCTTTAACGCACCTCCAGTTAGTCATTCTCTTTACCCATAGAACGAGAATGTATTACGGAATAGCCAATAACCTACCCAACTGTAGACATGATCTCTTTTTGCTGTGCCCCAGTATCAGGAAGAGCCGCTCACCTGGAAGAGTGCGCCGAGTTTCTCACAGAGAAAGACGCAGAGGACGCAAGTGCCTCCGATGAGCAGCACTATGATCTTGATGACGAACGATTGCTGCGCCTCTGCTTCTTGCCCTTGAGTACGTAGTTGACAAAGTCCTCGTACAGAGTGCCCGACACTGTGTTGAGCCCTGCAGACATCGTGCTGGAACACACCAATAGCGAGTGTTGCAGGTTCACGGAGAATATCTGTCTAATACTGTCTTCAGACCGTTGCAGTATATATTCACTTTAAATCAAGCATTGGACAATTGAAACTGTCATTTCTTACTGTAAAACATAAACTGCAAGGTTGTTGTTATAATAATTCAAATTCTTTTTGTAATGTTTATTCTTTGTGTTATCTGTGTTTTTCTTAACAGCTGATTATTAATTGTTTATAACAATACTTAAAACTAGTTTGTTATGTTTAGTGTTTACTTAGTCACAGAAATGTACCATTGCTGTGAACTGTTTAATAAAACCAATATTGTCTTGGTTTACTAATCTTTTATTTCATAACAATTTATTAAACAGTTTTTTTTAAATGGATAAGTTTCTTAAGCCAGAAAGATTTAACACAGACCCCAATTCTCCTTCAGCTCAAATAGAATGGACACACTGGCATACAACTTTTGAAAGCTTCCTCAGTGGTATCACAGACATTCAAGAAGTAAACTTAAACTTTTGATTAACCATGTATCTCCTCAAAACTATACAATTATTCAAGAATGTGCTTACGAGGAAGCAATCAATAATCTTAAAGCGGCTTTTTCAAAACCAAGAAATGAAGTCTTTGCACGTCACCAGTTGGCTATTCGATGTCAAGCTCCAAATGAGTCCATAAATCAATTTTTCAGATCTTTGCAACAACTTAGTCAAGAATGTGAGTTCAAAGCAGTTACTGCTCAGCTAAATAAAGAAGAACACATCAGAGATGCTTTCATCAGAGGTATTTATTCACAAGACTCGAGGAGACAACTACTTGAAACCCCCAATTTAACAATGAAACAAGCTACGACCGTGCTTTGGCATTAGAGATGGCTCAAATTCATTCTAACTCTTACTCTGCTGTGAGTCACTCTCTCAACGCTCTACCAGATCATCGTTCTACAGCTCCAGTTTCAGAAAACACTCAAACCCATACATTGGCTGCTACAAACAGCAAATTTACAAACCAGAAATGCTACTTTTGTGGTAAAGTAAGACATCCTCGAAACTCATGCCCAGCTAAAAATTCTGTCTGTAAGTCATGCGGCAAACTTGGTCATTTTCAAATGTCTGTCGGTCAAGTAAATCCAACACATCAACATCGGCAGCAATACAGCCTACAGACCTATCCGTGGACTCTCAACCTGAAGAAGTACTGTCTGTGATTGCTCCTGCATGCTTAAGTAAGTCATTAATCGATATTACTATCAACGGAGTAAATGCTAAAGCTTTAATCGATAGCGGAAGCTCATCTACTTACATTGACGAAGAGTTTGCTAGAAAGATCAATTTAAATCTTGTTTGTCAAAATAACAAAATATCAATGGCTTCAAAGTCACTATCTTGCAATGTTCAGTATAGTTGCAGAGTAGACTTAAAAATCAAAGAACATCTTTTTAAGAACTTAACTGTTTCTGTATTACCTGAATCTTGTGTAGACTTCATCATAGGGCATGACGTACTAAAACAGTTTGAAAATGTTACAATTACTTTCAAAGGTTCTAAGCCTTCTCTAGAAATATGCAATCTCGCTGTTGCTAATGTACCTGATGCTAGATTATTTCAAAATCTTTCTCCTGATTGCAAACCTGTTGTAACTAAGAGCAGACGATTTTCTTTCAATGATAAACAGTTCATTGAATCGGAAATACAAAGACTAATGAAACGTAATCGAAGAGAGCAGATCTCCTTGGAGAGCTCAGGTCGTTGTTGTATCAAACGAAAACCATAAGAAACGTATGTGTATAGATTACTCACAAACTATTAACAGGTACACACTTCTTGATGCATATCCTCTACCAAAAATAGATGAGATAGTCAATAAGGTTGCTCAATACTCAGTATTTAGCACCATTGATTTAAGCAGTGCTTATCACCAAATTCCTATAAGCAAAGATGACAGCAAGTACACAGCTTTTGAGGCTAATGGAAAACTTTACCAATTTCGAAGAATACCATTTGGGGTGACTAATGGTGTTCCCTGCTTTCAAAGGTTTATCGACAATCTTATATCTAAAGAAAATCTTAAGGGGCGTTTGCTTATCTGACGATGTCACAATCTGTGGGCGTGAAGAGCACGATATCAATCTTGAAAAATTCTTAGATGCAGTTAAACTTTACAACTTAACAATCAACAAAGCTAAAAGTAAATTTTCAACTAAAACTATAAGTCTGCTTGGTTATACCATTTGTGAAAACGTCATCCAACCAGATCCCAGCAGACTCCAAGCACTTCTTGATTTTCCTGTACCTAAGAATGTAGCATCATTAAGACGAGTTATTGGAATGTTTGCTCACTACTCAAAATGGATCCCTAATTTCTCAGAAAAGCTGAGACCAATGGTTGATTGCAAACACTTTCCTATGGATAAGACTGCAGAGAACGCTTTTGAGAATATTAAGAAAGTAATAGCCAGTTCAGCTGTACACTCAATCGATGAAACTTTAGAATTTGTAGTTGAAACAGATGCCTCAGAGCATGCAGTTGCAGGAACTCTTTCGCAATGTGGTCGGCCTGTGGCTTTCTATTCAAGAACTTTGTCCTTTACTGAACAAAAGCATTCTGCTATTGAACGAGAAGCATATGCTATTGTGGAGTGTCTCAGAAAATGGAAGCATTTTCTAATAGGAAAACGTTTTAAGCTAATAACAGATCAAAGATCTGTATCATTCATGTTTGATCAAAAACAATCAAGTAAGATTAAAAACGACAAAATACTAAGGTGGCGAATGGAGATTGCTTGCTTCAACGACATAATTTACAGACCTGGTGTAAACAACGGCTGCTGACGCTTTCTCGTATCTGTGCTTCATCATGGGCACCGTCAACACAGTCTTTGAGTCAACATCATTCAAATTTGTGTCATCCGAATAACTCGCATGTTCCATTGGGTTAGATGTAAAACTTACCTTATTCTATCAATGAAGTCCGAGCTAACAAGCAATTGTAAAATTTGCTGCGAAATAAAACCCAACTTTGTAAATTTGAAGGCAAGCTGGTTAAAGCTACATCCCCATTTGAGAGAATAAATGTTGACTTCAAAGGACCCATTCCATCAGCCACAAAGAACCGATATTTCCTCACAGTCATCGATGAATATTCTCGGTTTCCTTTTGTTTTCCCATGTACAGATTTATCCTCACAAACAGTTATAAATAAACTCAGACAACTTTTCTACTTGTTTGGCACACCCAACTTTGTACATTCGGATCGTGGGACATCATTTATGTCTGAAGAGGTAAAACAATTCTTGTATTCAAATGGTATTGCGATGAGTAGAACTACTGCATACAATCCTCAAGGGAATGGACAAACAGAACGTTACAATGGTGTCATATGGAAGACTATCATGTTAGCCCTGAAAACCAAAAACCGAAACGTCAATCAATGGGAATCCGTTGTTGGTGAGGTACTTCACTCCATCAGGTCTTTACTGTGCACCGCAACAAATGAAACTCATGAACGAATGTTCAAGCATCGAAAAGTTCAAGTGGATCCTCAGTACCATCATGGTTATCAGAACCTGGTCCTGTTTTGATGAAGAAACATGCAAATATGAGTAAATATGATCCGTTAGTAGAGGAAGTGACCCTGCTGGATGCAAACCCTAACTATGCTCATGTCAGGCTACCTAGCGGGAGAGAGACAACTGTATCTTTACGGCATTTAGCTAAAGAGGAATTGATACTAGTCAACAACCGGAAACTATACAACAAGATTTACCAGTGATGGCAAGGGAACTGCAGATGAATTTGAACAACTCGCAACTTGTTCAACGCTCGCATACAGATGATGAACTCATAACTTCCAAGGAATCAGATGATAATCTTATTTCTGAAGAAACACCCAACTCAATAGTAACCTGTGTGAGCCTTAACACCCCAAGCTATCAAAGACCAACTAGAATGAGAAAACTCCCCGCTTTGAAGATTACCATCTTTCACATTAAGGGGAGGAGAATGTTATAATAATTCAAATTCTTTTTGTAATGTTTATTCTTTGTGTTATCTGTGTTTTCTTAACAGCTGATTATTAATTGTTTATAACAATACTTAAAACTAGTTTGTTATGTTTAGTGTTTACTTAGTCACAGAAATGTACCATTGCTGTGAACTGTTTAATAAAACCAATATTGTCTTGGTTTACTAATCTTTTATTTCATAACAGTTGTCTTTAAATTTGTGACAAACAAATGTGAAAACTGCAGATTAAGGACGTATAATTTTAAGAAAAGAAGTTAGGATTACAAACACCTTGCTATTAGATTTAGAAAATAGGAAGCTAGGCCAAAATATACTATTAAAAAGCAAGAAGCAGGTTTGCCTGGCCTGCTTTTTAAAAGCAAGTCCTTTCTATTGTTATCTTTACCTGCCGTTACAGTTATATGTAGCCTAACACGAAAGTTAGTGGTCACACTCTTGGCCACTGCTTTGGCAAAATCTTTTGTGTTTAAATTATATAAAATTGGAGCTAAGTACGCTTTGTAATCATGTACACGGTTGTGAACGTATAATTAGTTTAGAGAAATGTTGCATTTCAATATTAAACCTCCTCTCTAATATTAGTTTGTGCTGGTGTTTGAGTTCACCTCAGAGCTGCACTCAACACGCCGGAGATGAAAAGGCCGGTGAGACCCGGGAAATCCTTGGCCACTTCCATCATGTAGAACGGCAGCAGTTGTCCTGCCTTCTTCACTCTCTGTGGAAGATAAGCGAGTTGAATACCGTAGGCAAGGATAATGACATGGTAGGTAGATTGCGCTAAACTCTTGTCTAATCTATGCTAGCTGATAGGGCAAATGCGCAACACACTGAGCAATGGAAACAACTACCCTGTCAGGAACCCGCCAAACTTTTAGTTAAGAATCCATCAGGATACTTTCAAAACATTTGACCAGTCTTAATCATCAGAACATCAGACTGGTAATCTCGTATATCACAGGTCATGGGCACTTCAGGAATCACCTAGCAAAATTGCGTCTCACACAGGAGATACTAGTTGAAGGTTATGTGAGCGTACTCCTGAGTTTGTAAAACACGCTCTTATTGATCATGAGTGCCTGGAGGTCAGGAGAAAAGCTCTTCTGGGGTGAGTGGCCGAACTTACATCCATCTGAATTGGGGCGTGATTCTCTAGCTTCATAAGCCAATAGGGACGGAGTAGCCCAAAATAGAAGAACAGGGAGCCCACACAATAAACCAAAGGGTTGACATGCATGTGGTCGAGAGCCACATTCCCAAGCAATCTAATCTAGGTAGATTACGCATGGCTGAGGCAGGCTAATCAACATAGTTACTTTCAGCAGCCCAAGCACAGATAGCGCTGCCGTCTCCCCCTTGGCACCACATGCTTCAGTTTGTCTGATGTTAACGACTTAAATGTGACAAATTGTGCGATTTTCGAGAACAAAGAAAGTTGTGTGTGCATCAGTGGATCTATTTAAGTCTCTCAAAAGAATTCCCTCCCAGCGCTATCTACGCTTAGGCTGTTGCAACTATGTTCATTTACCTGCCACAGTCATTATCCTCTATGCATAATCTACCTACCATAATATAATCTTTGGTTATGCTGAGTTTAAAATGTAGCTGGGGAAATAGGTCCAGTCAGATAAGAAAACAGTTAAGTTTACAAAAATGGACGGTTAATCCTAGGTAGCTGTTTGACAATTTTACATGGCTCAAATGTACCTCCCAAATTAGGGGAGGATCCAAACCGTAAGCTAGAGTTAAAGGGAGTGAAATACCAGCCAGGACAAATGGACTCAGGGCTTTAGAAAGTGTTGAGTTAAAAGCTCATTTTTAAGATTGAAATAGATCGAATGTTTTTAAACTGGTGGGTAAGAGTTTTGCATCTTTTAGTTTGTATATATGTAAATAGTTTTTAAAATCTCATTTGACGCTGTTAATCTGACCCTGGTCAGTCACAGACAAAGAAGAAGGTAATAAGTTTCATCAGTCGGTACCTTGGTAGCCATCGGATCACAACCCTCGTAGTTGGCGTAGATCAACAAGCCGACGACCACAACTGTGCTCTTCAAGATAGCCATACAGATCAAACTCCAAATCCAAACACTGTCAAACAATACAACGCTGGTTACAAACATGTTGCTATCAAAATTTTTCAGGAAAATCATATTTTACACAAGAGTTTTCGTAGGACAAGTTAAATATAGAGTAAGATCTAACTCTTAAAAAAGGGGATTTAAATGGGTTCTCACAAAATAAAACAGTATGTGTTTACAACCGTAATCTAGTTTTCCGGCTCACATCGTGTCAAAACATCATAATTAGCTTGAGGTATTTTGGTCTCGCTGTGTTGGATTTTCTCATTGGCTGTGACACATTGTTCCCATTGGTTGCCAGCTTCTGGAAAGTTTAATGCTGTTTTCTTTGTTGAACTAATTATCATTTAATTTAAGTTAAATTTGTGTTTATGTTTTAGGATTAGCAGAGATTTGAGAAGTGCTGGAGAAACAAGCTCCTCACAACAATACAGAATAAACATTTACCAATGACTGCCCTAATTCTACCAAGCAATACAGAAGTAAGTCGTTATAGTCAATAATTTTAATTAAGTACCAGACTGTAAAAATAACTATTGACAATTTTAAATCTTAATTTGTATAAACGCTAAATAGCTAATTTATTATAACAAAATTTTAAGACAAAATATGATGAACCTGAGTCTCTCATTTACCGGGTGATTAAGCTAACCATTACACCATCCGGCCCACCTATAATTATATGGCTTCATATTTAGAAGTATTTAAATCTGAATGTTTATCCGAAACATGTGACCAACTGTCAATCAACATTAAATCAACAAGCTGGAAATTTTACTCACAGAATTTAAATATTATGTCAAATAAGTTATTACAGATCTTAATTTGTATAAACGATAAATGGTTAATTTTTTACTAAAGAAATTTGAAGGCAAAAACGTGTGGACTGAGCCGGGACTCGAACCTGGGTTTCTCACTAAACTATGCGCATGTGAGTAAGTTCAGAAGTGAAGTCACTTCTGTCCTGATATTGGATCTATGATTGGATCTACTTGATAAATGTTAAACTGAAGAGAACATCTGACCGTTTGGCGTGAGTGAAAGTGGGCACTGCGATGAATCGCTGGACTGCGCCCGGGTGAACCCCGAACTGAGCCGCCCAGAAGAACAACTGACCAATCATCACAGTCCAGAACGTGTTCCGGGCAAACGGGTCCGGGTCCATGCTGGAACCAAACCAGAACACGTTTTTGTATACTTATCATTATTAGAACACTTAGAGTTTCACACTAGTAACATTTCAACTAGGGTGGACAGGATCAGATTTTTCCTTTTAAGCGGGAATTCAGGTGAAAAACACTTTCTTACGGGAAAATCTTCTTTAAGATTACCTCTAATATTGGAATGGTAACAAAAGAAATTTAAAATAAGATTAACCAAGATTGACATTTTTAATTCATGAGGCCTTTTGAGGTTATCTATAGATGACAGCTTTGCTGATCAAAAGGCCTCGTGAATAAAAATTACAATATTGGTTTTATCTGTTTTACTTTTAAATTTTTCTTTACTGGCAAAGGATTTGATGGGATTAAATAGAAAATGTTATTCAGTAAAAAATAAAAAGAAACATTTGAAAAATTGAAAAGTTTTTTGTAGTTTGTAAGTACATTTTACCTACAAATCTTGAATTTTGTTTAATTAGTAAGTGTTATAAAAATCTTATGGCACAGCATGGTTGAACTTTGATATTATTAAATTATCTATAAATTAGTATCTACTGCCAAAAACTAAACAATTCTGTGAGATTCACTTAGTTGAGAACAATGCTACCGAGCCAGTATATAAAAGTGAATATTTACTTGAACAGTTCCAGCCGGTGGCCGTCGCGATTGATACGAAACACTTGTGAAACACTGCCGATCTTGACAAGCCCAGAACCATGGTGACGACCATGGAACCCAGGGTGAACACACTTTGTAGAGCATCCGTCCACACCACTGCCTTCAGACCTCCCTGCGCCCAACATACCAGTAGCGTTAGGTAAGTTATACCAAAGACAATGTTCTGGTAGGTAGATGCCAACATAGCTGCAGCAGTCTGAGCACAGATAACGCTGCCGTCTTTCTCCCCCCTCGGCTCAACATCCTCGATTTTGTCAATGACTTAAATGTGACCGGCATTATTAAGTGCTCTATAATCACAAAATAAATGCCACTTGTTGCACAATAGTTAGTCACAATCCTAATAGATTCTTTGTTAGATACTAATAAATAAACGGAGAAAACAAGATTGCAGTACTTACAAAAGACGTGTAGAAGATGCATATCAAGCCAACTATCGGTGTTATCACATATACTGACACTCCGGTTACTGAAAAGTGAGAAACTTATTGAAAAACTGTCAAGTGTCTTTCATAAAAGCGATGATACATGTAATACTATAAAAATAAGAAACCAAATTTATAGAGCGACTAGCGTATGGGAGTCCTAAGAAACGCAGGCACTATTTAGGAATTTTGGAAACTGTGTTGCTGCACTCACAGTGTTTTTTAATGGCAGTAGTGGAGGGAGCTCAGAAAATCTTGCGGCTATCGTTGATGCTTTATAATAATTGTTGTTAATAAATAAAATTGGGATCCAATGCTAACAAGAATCTGGAAACCGTAACCTCTTCCATAGTTAACCTTCTCTACCTCTAACATTTGCAGGGTGTTAAAAATCTGTAAGTTAACAGGGAAATCAACAATGTTTTTCTGAAAAAAAAAACAAAACAGGGAAGTTTGTAAACACTTACCCTGGTTGAACGCTAAGGCAGGAACATAGATAACCACCGGGATGTATATTATCTGTAAAAGAGTGTATTGGATAATTATTTACAGGTGTACAATGGATTTATTCTAAACAAACATTAATCTTAGGTAATATTCTCTTTGTTGAGTTTTCAGCCATGTTCATCAATATACTCGTAATTCCAGAAGTTAAGTTTAAAAAAATAATGAGTGTTCATAGCTCAGTGGATATAGTGCACGCTTCAAACTAAATTGGCCTGGGTTCAATTCCTGGCGCTGCAGTAATAACATTTTCACGATGGTCACTCCCTGTGGTTTGTAAGTAACCTTAAGCCGTTGGAGCATTTCCATTAGTCGTTGGGTAAACAGTCGATCCTAGTTTGTAACAAGACAACAACACATAACACATTCACCATTCATCCCATATTCACCTTTAAGAGGGGTCAGTGTCTCAAATTAAAATTAAGTATATCAATCACCAACAAACATATTTTCAAAGGGAATTTTGAATTATTAAATAGAAAATTTTACTCACCAAAGGGACGGCGAATATTAAAGAAGTGAGAGATCTCGCCTGTCGACTGAATCTTAGTTCCAAGTACTGAAAACCATCAAAAATAGTAATTAGTTATAATTGTCGATATTGTCCTAGATGAGTACAAAAAATTAGGGAGGAGAAACATCCTGACTAGAATTTTTTTCATTTTTTTGAAAATAATAAACCTGGAGTGTTAAATAACTTTTAATGCAGGATAAACGCACCAAATTTTACAGACTTTTTATAGGATTGTAAACTACTTTTTTGTGTAGCTGTTGGCGCCAGTGCTGTGTGCCCCACTGGTGGTTAGTAGAACAGATTTTGCAGATAGCTAATAGACTTTCCATATTTTTAAAAAGTTTATATTATTATTGTTTAAATTTTTAAAAATTAAAAGCTTTAACAACAATACATTTACGTTTCAACTATATGCAATGTCCTATAGCCATCTGCAAAATCCGTTCTACTAATCAGGTGTACACCACTGATACCATTGGGCCAACAACTACGTAGGAAAGTAGTTTATAGTCCCTAGAAAAAGTCTGTAAATTTGGTGCGTTTATCCTGCATGTTGTTCAAAATTTATTAAACTGTCTCCAGACTTAATTGACACCCCATTTAAAAGGACAAACTAATAAAGTTCACCTTGAATTGTTAATTTTACAGCAGGGATTTGATTTTTTGACAGAAAATTGTTGACCCCTAAGAATCCCATACTTCTAATGCTGAATAAGTTGTTTAATTGTCGATTTAAAATCTACTGACCTCGTACAAAGAGTTGAGCTGCAAATCGAAGAAGACGGGCAAGTAGATCTTGTATACGATGTAGTAGAGTATTCCGTAGCTGAACATGATTGCGATGTACTGTGTCCCGTAGACGTAGATCTCGGCCGGGATACCCAGCAGTGTGATGCCTGACGTGTGGCTGCAAATGGAAACATCAGTCACTATATCAGACAAGGCTACCGCCTGTATCTTCACAATTGACTAAAGTCTTGCGTTGATGTCTGAGTAGCTGGTCAAGCTTGGTAGAACCAAACATAATAATACAGTAGGTAGATTGAGCATAGGCTACATGGCTGAGACAGGAAAATCAACATAGTTACAGCAGTCTTAGCACAGATAGCACTGCCATCTCTTGCCGTCTTTCTCCCCTTGGCTCCACTGTTTGAGTTTGTCCAATGTCAATGACCAAATAAATCGTGCAATTTTCAAGAATGATCAAACTTGCGTGTGTGTCAGTGGCTCTACTTGAGACTCATTCATTAATTTGTTCATTTATAAAAAAGTAAAGTTTATCTTGTTTAAAGAGGTGAAGTTAGGACTACAAAGTCCTCTATACCACTCAACCTCGAAAATTCATAGTATTGAGACTAGTGAGTATAAATGAATTGTATGTTTTTCAGAACTTGCAGTGTCACAATCTCTTCAGCTGGGTGGTTCTTACATGATGGCAGAGCTCCGGCAGTGGTGAAGGCCATGATTGGGAATGGACTCCAGGGGAGTTGGTATCAGTGCGCTTACCCTCTCAGGCTCTTGGTGGAGATTATAAGGGTGAGTCAAGGTGGAACTGCAATTCTCTTTTAAGTGTACACATTTTATCTGAGTTGGTTTTGTTTAACTAATAGTTATCAGCGAAAAATGTTGTTGATTTTTGTGTGTAAAGGGTTGGTTAAACAAGCAGCGGCTAGCACTCAGCAGGGCGGCTGCCAGGGTGGAACCAACCCCCGCTAGAGTCATAAATAAATATTAAATATCATTAAATCATCATAAATATCATTAACATTCTCTGGCCGAGACTTGAAATGCGTTATTTCGTATCTAATCATCCAAATTTTCCCGGAGGTCGATCCCCTGGCTCTTGCTAGGAGGCTCTTTTTAGAAACCCCAACCCACAACTCTCAAATAACATTAAAATACTCTGTAAAGCCTCACAATGGATAACTGTTTATTTGCATATACATTTTCAAAGAGGCAATCCCTGGAGCTCTTTAAGGACAAGCATGTTGGGGGAGCTTTTGGAAAACCTTCAAACCCCAACCCAATACTCCCAAATAAAATAAAATTAAAGTTCTCTTAATTAAAGTTCACTTTCCATCAACATTTCTAGATTTTTCCTCAAGACAAATCTTGGAACTGGGGTACCTCTCAGACCCTTGGTAGAAACACCCCCCCTCAACACTATCCTTGTTTTGTTTATGGATCACGTACTGTCTGCCCAAGGGTCTGAAAATCCTGTCCCCAATCGGCCGGCACTGTAGAGAGTCTCGGTACAGGTGGCTCGGACCTAGCGGATCAGTTTAGCAAATACATGGATTACATCACATTAACATCCTGTTGCTAACCTGAACACCAAGGACAGAGTGACCGGAAACACACCCATCTTCTTGCCTCCCATCATATACCCGGCCACAGTGTCTTGTTTCTTGAAGTATCCGTAGTAGACGCCGATGAGCAGGGACAGCAGCAGCATGGTGCCGAACACTGAGTACTCTATCCAGTTGAACATCAGCACTGCTGACGCCAGGTTTGAGCTTTGCTCTGTGCTGTTCATGTTGTGCGGCAGTTCTGGAAAATGTTACGTGAAATCTGTGAATCAGCTAGTTTGCAAAAGTCCTAGTTACTCTCGCCGACCCACAGGCAAAAAGTGTACTGAGGTGGACTATTGAGAAGTGTTGGTGGTAGCAAAGATAATGTAATGGTAGGTAGTTGGGCATAAATGCCACATGGCCGAGGCAGGAAAATGAACATATCCGCTGCCATATCTTGCCGTTTTTCTCATAAAATCTTCAGTTGGAATGTTTTAGATACTTTCGTAGTTGATAATATTATAGAAGTTGAAAACAAATTGCAACATTGTTTAACTACGTAACGACTTTTCACTAAAGTTGAAACCCAAAGTAGTCTACTAAAAAATCGCTCATTTTAATATACTCTTACCTTGTTCTACCTAAATGTTTACACCATATCTCACAAAACCTGCTACTGTCCCAAAGATAACTCGCTCTCTCAGGCTGAGTTCAGGTTAATATATTGTATTTGTTTTGGTTGTCGGATACAGTAGTTTATCTGACAGGTTTATGTTAACCTTATCTTAACATCTACGTACGTTACAGTGTTGTCCTTGGAAACAGCCTGATGTAATTATTATTTAATTTGTTGTAGTATAATCTATTGATAAATGTTGGCAGTTGGTGTAATTTAACCAAAGATGATCTTATGGTAAGTAGATTGTACATAGAACTTGAATGGCTGAGGCAGGAAAATCAACATAGTTGCCCAAGCACAGATAGCGCTATGCGAGGGAATCCTCTTAAGAATTTCAAGTAGAGCCACTGACACGTGTTGGTTTGTGTTTGAAAATTGCACGATTTGGTCACATTAAAGTCATCAACATTGGACAAACTGAAGTATGTCGAGCCAAGGAGAGAAAGACGGCAAGAGATGGCAGAGCTCACAGCACCATCTGTTGCTTGGTCTGCCACAACTATGTTGATTTTGCTGTCCCAACTATGGGGCATCTATAAAAGAGAACCATAACATTATCTTTGGTTCAACATATAAAATTGTGAGAAGTTGGTGAAAATAGACGGTTGGAAACTACCAAATTGGGAAACACAGAACGTCTGCCTTCTCAGGCAAGTATTTGATTTGTGGCAAGCAGCCAGATTAATGCTTTAGGGGTTAAAACTTGGTGAATACTCTTTTCAGTGTTCTGGCTTTTTATAAACAAAAGCTTATTGGCTGAGTGGTTAGAGTCATGGCTTGGAGGGCGTCAGTCACGTTCAACTCCTCATATTTCTCATGCGTTGTAGGTTCCTTCCTAGAGTCAGTAGACGCAACAAATAACTCCTAAATCACTTGTAGATAACACACTATCAGTTAAACAATCTACTTTACACTTACGTTTACAACTTTTCCATCTTCATTGTTTACTCTGAACTCTTTCTTAAAGTTCAGGGGTTTTGTCGTTAGGGACATGTTTCAGAAAAATGTTTCAAACCTGCTTCTTGTGACACACAATGTTGCCAACCTTTAGGAAAGGTTCTTTGCGTGTCAAATATTTCGAGTATTTACCTAAATATTTCAGTAGGGTACTTAGGTTAGAAAAGAATCGTAATAACAAAGTTTTGCCCAATTCCATTGCATATTTGACAAATAGCGCTTTGTATAGAGTTTATTATTACTCTCTCAATGATTTAAACATTTGATATGTTTCTGAAGAAACCATTTCAAGTTTAAAATTAATTTATAGGAATAACATGTGAGTTATGATGTTAAAGTAAGCCACTGTTTATTTAATATTCTGAAAAATTTCAAAGTTTAAGTTTACGTCTTAACTATAATTTAGTTACTTTGGTTTACACCAAGTCAAAACATCATAATAGTTAGCTTGAGATATGTCGATCTAGCTGTGGAGTACCATCCTCAGTAACTGATTGGCTGAAACTGAGACACTTGCTGTCTGCCATCATATTGGTCACAGGGCTGCCAACTGTTAAATGGAGCAAGGATGCCTACTGTCGATGTTCTAATTGGCTGTGATACTAGTGCGAATCAGTGTCTGAAGATAGTACTCTACAGCAAGATATAAATATTTCAAGCTAATTATTACGATGTTTTGACGTGGTGTGAACTGGAAGAACTAGATTATAGTTGTGACACCGGCCTCAAAAGCCTGAGTTAAGTTCATGTTCTGAATTCTCAACAAACTAACTTAAGGAGATTTTTAGTTCATTGATCTAAAGTACAACAAATGCTATTGAAACATATTTAATATTTGAATAGATTCATAATCAAGCTTCACGAAGATTTTACAGATATTTCACACTAGTTTGATTTCTTTCTTTACTTTAGTTAATTAAAAAAGAAAGGCAAATGTACAACAATGCGGGCTAAGAATATCTGTTTGACCAATTGTATCAGGAAGGTTCCCTTATAGGAAAACCAACATTCTTTGCAGTTTATAGAAAAGTTGCTCATGTAATGTAACTTGTAGTTGTCTCATGTAGTTTGTACTTATTTCTAGTATTGTGGCTGTGAACATCCTGCCTTGATTGGTAGTCATCAATATTGTCCCTAATACAGTAGATCAGCCTTCGAACGGACCTCGCTCGACCAGATCTGAATGGTCCGGACCAATTTAGGTAAAAATAAAAATTTAAATAAACGAAAACATATTTTTGTTACATACAGTTTCTTTAACATCAACGTTAAACGCTAGTAATTTAAACCATATTTAATGACAATATAGTGCATTAACGGTATATTGACAATACCGAGCTACGCAGAAACGCAACTGAGTTCTGAGTTTGCGAATCGGTGCTGGGGTTGTCAGATACACCGCGCAGACTGGAGCAGGGAGGATCGATAATGTCAGTCAGGCTATCTACTGCGCACCGGCGAGTCACCCCTCCCCGCCTCTGCACTGTCACAACTCACAAATGTAAACAACAGTGAGTCACCTGCAGCTGATTCGTGATGTGATATCTGTATTGTGATAACTTGTGTTAGTGTGACGGGTGATTAAATTAAAACACAAGAGAGTGTTCATTCGTATGGAGGAATTTTATTAAAATTAGACACCTTTTGGCTTTTTTACTGTAAATATGAATTGTACAAATAGTAAAAATACAGTATTTTGAAGAAATAAATACATTGTTGAACGTTAAATGTGTTTTTATTTTGTAAGACCTTCAGTGTGAGTACTGTCTACGAGAGTGAGTGGTTTTAAAGTGTGTGGTCTAGCCAAACACATCAGCAACCGATATGAACCTCAAATTACGTCATCTTGAGTCTATTTTAATCGATCCTAATGCACCAGGATATGCTTATCGGTATCCCTCGATCGTCCGATTTCAAAATCCGGACCACCCTTCCGCTACATTAGTCCGTTCTATCAAGGGTCTACTGTACTTACTAAAGCAGAGAAAATATACATAGAGATAACTTATATTCATATTCTTTAAAAATTGGGCGACAATGATCTCTACTACTTGTATATTTAATAATTCTTAGTACTTTCTTTTGCCATATCAAAACCATTTGCACTGTTTTCCTACAAATGTACACCATAAGACAATAAAGAATTTAAAAAAGCATAATAAGCCATGATTTTGTTTCAGAGGATTCGAGGACTTCCATTCCCACCAGCTTCGTACTGTCTGCTGCTGCTATCTCTGGACTTGACCGCGAACCGCGAGTGATCTTTAACCTGTGCGTATTGCGTGGACACTTGTGTGAACTGAAGCTAGTGTCGTGTGACTGAGTGGTCCCGGGATCTAGTAGCGGAGATCTACAAGCTGACACGGCAAGTCTCCCATGGTGTGCTGTGTGTCGTGTGGTATTTTTGACTTTGTAGACAGTAGAAATGTGTGTCACTAATATTTTTAGTAAGTTGCGACGTATTTATTACAAAATGTGATTAATTTGCGAGAAGATTTTTGGTACTAATTTCGTGGAACTTCTTCGTTTTAGTGTGTTGAACTGCGTTATTCATTGTTTTCTACGGTAGAAACTAGGATAATCACAAGTACAACTACGAGAAAGGTGCTGTTCAGAGATTAACTTATGTTGTTGGAAAGCTTGTACGCGAGTGAAATTCTATGTGTGAATTTCAAAACAAACTTATTCTTACTTGTAATGTATTCTCACCGGTAAGATAATAGCTCTATTGAATAAAAAAGTTATTATTTGTATAATTTTTTTGCAAAGAGGTTTCTAAAACCCTTGATCTGCCAATGACTTATTGTTGTCTGTTTTATTCAACCAATAGGGAAACAGGAAATCATATGAACATGATTTATGAGCAAAGCCGTTGGTTGAAGATGAGCAGTGGGCAATGACATTACCTGTGTTTGCACGTTATATGTATAGTGTTCAAAAAGTGCTCAAAACGTGTTCTGGGGGTCAGGATCGGTGCTCATTTCACGGTTCCGAGACTGGGTCTTACCATGCTGATGGCATGAATATCTCATTTTTCAAAGGAAATTCGCTGATTAGAAATTTGCCAAAAGTGGTTTTATTTTGTTCTCAGCAAGGTTTCACTATGGATATTTTAAAGCAAACAAAAATACGTTTTGTTTTATGAAATTACATTAGATTATATTTTATGAGCTCTTAAAACCATGTTTTAACAGAAAAATATTTTGCTAACGATAATAAAATCAACCAAGAAATCAAATTCGGCCGTTAGGGCTTTTGATATAGAATTTGATTTCTTTTTGGATTTCATCACTAAATCACTGTTTGAGATGCCGACCATTCTCATGAGGGTATTTTAAGGCAAATATGTGGTGAAGGATGAGTGTGATGAGTAGTATTAATGAGTTATGAGGTGTAGTCTTGTCACAAACTAAGGCCGACTCTTCCTTAGAATGGGTCATTAATTAGTAGCCCAATGACCAATGCGAATACAAGGATCAACGGCGTAACGTGACTTCCGAACCACGCAGGTGATGGTCTGATATGTCTAAACAATGGTGGGAGTTGATGCGGGTATCACCAGATGATCACTGAGACTCTCTGAGCCGCTTTAGACCTATATCATCCTCAAAACCTGACCTCCATGAAGCTGGATTACAGGACCACGCCACGAGTCCCAGTCAACTACAGTTGTCCTAGTTTCTCTTTTGAGATTAAAACTGCTAAATCCTTTTACCACCAAAAACTCAACTCCAAAATTTGTGGATTTTTAATTTTTAAACTCGACTTGGAACTAAAAAACCACTACTTGCACTGTCCGCCTTTCAAAAATTTACAAAAAGTGGTTATACAATTTTTACTAATTGACATATTTGGACAAATATATCTTTGGGCCCGTGACAAAAATATCTAGCCTTAAATGAACTAATGAAGTAATAGGAAACGATCAAATGTATACAGTCAGCGCCAACAGGGCAGGAGAGAGTATAAACAGTAGCCCCCCACCACTCACCGGTACATTTCCCCTCTCCAGGCTCAGGGGAAAACAGTCTGTTCCCATCATTTCCAAAGCACATTTCTTCCAAACATTGTTTTAAGTTTATCATATAACATTGTTGGATTTCGTATATAAAAATACACTTTAAAATAACAAATTGGTTAAGAAACGATAAAATTGAATGAGTGGAACATTAGAGGTTATTTTTCCATAAAATTGATTTGGTAGAACTTAAAAGTTAAAACACTTCATAAATAAATATAAGTTTACAACAGAATAAATAGAACCTTTTTCAGAATAAATGTGTTTCTACATTGTTCAGTGATTGTTAAAATTTGTTAAACAGTCCAAACTATTTTATCACATTAATACAAAAAATAGCAAATTAGTTGAGTTAAAAGTACGTTTCAGTAGAGTTAAAAACATACAATACATTTCTCTAATAACGTAATACCTTCAACGTGATCCTTTTCAAATATCTGTTCAATAACTCTAAGAAAAGTTGATCAAATGAAAGAAATATCAGACTGATGAAAAGATTATTGAAATATTTTCCACCTTTCTTGAATTCAAGTCAAAAGAAACTCTTTGAAAGCCCTCTAAGCTTTTTTTCAATTTTAAACATTATTAATTTATTACTAAAGAATTTTGAAAGACAATATTTGTGCACCGAACCAGGACTTGAACTTGGATCTCTCACTTGCTGGGCGAGAACGCTACCAATTACACCATCTGAGCCACCCATAGTGTCTCTGAATTTAAAATCTGGATGTTTATCCAAAACTTGTGACTGTCAATAGCAACTTTAAATCAACAAGCTGGAAATATCACAAACATAATTTAATACGATGTGAATAATTTAATACAATATATAAATAAATTTTTTATTCAACTTTACATTTTTACAAGCAAACATGGGATAGTGTCATATTGTTCTTAATCTACACATGGCTTATAGTTATAAGCTAGTTTTACAATTTGGGTATAATTTAAAATGTCAGTAAAAAGTTCATCTATTGAATATCAAGATACATTAACCATGAAGGATTTAAGAGTGTTTTTAAATGTATTAAAATGTGTTTAGTTTTTTTAAATGAAAGTGGCAAGTGATTGTGAATTTTAACTCCTTGTGAAGTTACAGTAGGTTTAAAAGTTTGAAATTATGAAATGTAGTCCGGATTTTATTCCTACCCCTGGTGAAATATGTATGAGAATTGCCAACTAAATCTAATTAATTAAAATGTTGTTTAATATACAATATAAATTTATAAATACTAAACACAGTTATGAATCCTAAAATTTTAAAATATTTTCTAACTGATTCTCCAATTTAGATTTAACCTATTTCTAATTGCATTTTTTTTGAACTACTAAGATTATATTCAGAATTGTTTAGTTAGTTGATACTTCATACAGTTGTATTGCAAAAGATATGTTTGATTGAATATATGCAAAATAAATTATTAAGCTTACAAGTGTTTGTCATTATATACAGTGCAACAACAGGGGTCGTTATTGTCAATGTTTCCGGAACTCTCTGCGCTGTCGCTCTCGGTCGCACCGGGCTTGCCTCTGGGCAGGTCTGGAACCAGGTAGCTTACTTATTACTGGAAACCAGGACGCACTGAGTTCAAGGTAGGAGTCTTAGTAAAAATTGTTATTATGTTCGTTTATTTCTTTTGATTGTCTTTAGATGAAGAGGCTGAAACTTCAATATCATCAAATTGTATCCATGTTTTGTTAAAGTTGAGTTCTGTGTGTAGGTTTTGGTGCACCTGGTATGTTCTTAAGTTCTTGTTGAAATAAGGGGTCCGGTTTCTCAACTTTATATATAGTATATACATTGAGCATATACAGCTGCATTTCATGGTACAATCCTGGTTTCTGAAGAGGAAAACGTTTAAACTTGTCTCACTTGCTGTTTTATTTTTTTACGTGATTTGTTGATATTTTTTCTATGATGTATTTTCTAAGCAAACAGTCTATTTTTATCCGTAGTCCCTTGGACGTAAGGAAGAATTGTCTGTTGTTTGTAGGAAGGTTCAGTTTCTCTGTGGGTTTCTTGTGCTGTATGTTGATGGCTTGTGTAGTGCTGTGTTTATTGTAGTTGTTCTGCTGCAATGTCTTGACTAGGTGTTGGTTTTCTTGTTGTAGTCTGGTTCTACGTTCGGAAATGTACCTTGAATTCTTTGTTGATGTTTGTAGAAATTAACAAATATAATAACAGTTTCAACAAAAACTCTGGTCTTGAACTCAGCGTGACCTGATTTTTTGGTAATTAGTGCCGCTGAGAACATTCCAGAGCTGTTCACAGCACAAGCCAGGTGGATTCCAATATGGTCGAGAGTTACAGCATAGATGGTTCTGGAATGGTCAAGAACAATGACTGCCCCAGGCACACAGCGGATACAACCTTCGCTCCAGGACAACAATCGCCAGGTGATACAATCCTTGAGAATTGTTAACTATAACGTCACCGAAACCTCGCCAGTAAATTATCTACTTCTTTGACACAGCTTCTTTTATGAAGCTACCGTGCGCGAAGCGCGTCAGTAAGATAGAATGACAATGGCATGAGCACAGAGAATGGCCTGTCTTTATCAAGCGAGGCCACAGGCCGAACCGGGGTCTGGTGCGTAGCCTAGCGAGCCGAAGGCGAGTAATAGTTTAAACTCTAAAATGAAATAAATTAACACATGTAAAGTATAAACCAACAAACATAGAGGCTAGCCAAACATGACACTATCAAGAAGAACGAACAAACATGATGACACTTTGGGTTCCGATCTCCATAAAGGATTAATTGATGAGGTGAATTTAGTCAATCTTCAATCATGAGGTTAAAATGAAGTGTTGTAATCAAATTCTGTTTGTAATATATCCAGATTGTTAATTTAAAGTTGATGTTGACAGTCACATGTTCAGGATAAACATCCAGATTGTAATACTTCTAAATTTGGAGACATAATAGGTGGGTCAGATGGTGTAATTGTTAGCATGCTCGCTCAGCAAGTGAGAGACTCTGGTTCAAGTCCCAGTTCGGTCCACAAGTATTGTTTTCAAATTTCATTAGTAATAAATTAGCTATTTAGCATTCATGCAAATTTATAACTATTATTAACTAATTAGTGCGTGTAGACAATTTTTCAATTAAAAATTAATTAATCACAGCAATAACAATTGCAACTTTATAAAGACAATTGCTTGATACTAATACCTATATAATCAAGATTAACAATAAAACTTTGAAAGGTTTAAATTAGAACAGAAAATGAGTTTTACAATACTTTAATTACAATAAAATGTTTATTTACACAGTATTATAATATTAAACTATTACAAGAAAAGTAAACAAAAACATGAAACTTAATATTTGACATAGTAAAGGAAGATATGTACAAATTGATAATAAATGATAAAATGAGACTTAAACTACAGACACAGTCTATTGTTTGAGAGTTTTCTTATATTACGTCAAAGATAATGTTATGGCTCATAGAAGCCATATGGTTGAGGCAGCAAAATCAACATAGTTGCGGCAGCCCAAGCACTGATAGCGTTGCGATCTCTTGCCGTCTTTCTCTCACCTCGGCTCCACATGCTTGCCTTTGTCCGATGTCAATGACTTAAATGTGACCAAATCGTGCGATTTTCTAGAACGAACGAACTTGTGCGAGTGTCATTGGTTCTACTTCAGACTTTAACCCTCAAGCCCTGACTTTTAACAGTAGAACTACACCTACGGTCTGACTATTCCCGGCTGATGGGACTTGTCAATCCATTTTACTATAAGCCACGATCTCAAAACATGCACAATCATCCAATTGTAACTTTACCAATTCATAACACTAACTAACAAATCACATTTGTTCAAGAAATTAATAAAACAACTTAGTAAACACTGGTTCAATAAACATACAGCGCGACTGACAGCTGAATTCAATCGTGAAACAAAACCGTTCAGTTTTGCTTTTTTCCTTAGCTGGAATAGACAGAATAAAGGAGAAACGACTGAAAAAGTCAAAATAATAATAATAAAAGAAACAATCATACAATTCAGTAAAAGTTGCTATTCAAAAGTTCTAAATAAATGCGCCAGAAGCAGCATCTACCGGCGGCTGGTGTGTTACTGAAAGTAGACATGGTCCTGTGTGAGTACAGTAACTGCGCACTTATAAGTTTAAGACGCTGAGGGGTTGAATTCTCGCAGCTTCAGCTGCCACAACTATGTTGATTTTCCTGCCTCAGCCATTTGGCTTCTATGCGCAATCTACCTACCATAACATTACCTTTGATTACATTTATCAATGATAACTTAAAATATTTTAAATCTAATCAGTCTTTATGATCATATCGGGCTTATAAAGTACCGAGTGTTTTACAATATGAATCTATTGCAAAGTGTCTTCTAAATCTGTGCCTTTACGCAGCCATCACGATTTCTTGATCCCTGCAACAAAGAAATGTTTAGAAAACATAACTTAGCCACACTAAATCACTATTTGAGATGCCGACCACTCACATGAGGGTATTTTAAGGCAAATATGTGGTGTGAAGTGGATGAGTGGTAGTAATGAGTTATGAGGTGTAGTCTTGTTACAAACTAAGGCCGACTCTTCCTTAGAATGGGTCATTAATTAATAGCCCAATGACCAATGGAAATACAAGGACCAACGGCTTAACGTGACTTCGAACCACGCAGGTGATGGTCTGATATGTCTAAACGATGGTGGAGTTGATGCGGGTATCATCAGATGATCACTGAGACTATCTGAGCCGCTTTAGACCTATATCATCCTCAAAACCTGACCTCCATGAAGCTGGATTACAGGACCACGCCACGAGTCCCAGTCACAAACACTACTGTCAATCATAGCTTATTCTATAAACAGAAAGGGGGATAATTTACAGAACAAAGGCAAAATCTTAATTTTTAAAGTACATGTTGGCCACAGTGAAATTTTTTTATTTTAGTAATTTTACCAAAGTTTTAAGGGGACTTCCCAAAGGGCACTTCCAGCTACAAACAATTAATATGACCTGAGGATCAGTCATAAATATTTATTTAAATTTATATGAAAACTTTTAATATTTCTAATTTAACTCTGGTGTTGAGAAGCTGCAAACAGGCTTCTCGCTTTGTTTGTACTACGACATTTTCATTTATATGGCTGTAGAAATGAAAACATCTATTTCCCATGGAAATTCGCTAGTGATAATTTTAATGATATAATTTGCTTTTCACCATCAGGTTTGTTTAAATTCTAAGGAAAGACCACAAGCAGTTTTCATACTATAGGTAAATATTGTTGAATGTTCCTTTGTTAGTAATTCGGAAAAGTGAAGACAAAGTCGGTTTTCATATCAGAATAGTTGCAAAGCTCGAGTCAAAGTAATCGAGAACCAATTTGCATAGTTTAAGTAGTGTTGTGGTCGGTTTGCTAGAACTAATTTGATAGAATAGATTAATTTCTCCCGTCTCAAACTTCGTCTCTATCATCTTGAACCAAACTCAACATAGTATCAATATTAGTTGATTGTTCTGTGAACAGTATACCCCAAAGTTCCTTCTTAAGTATATAATATAGCTACTTTTAAGTGTACAACTCTGTGTTTCAATTCAAGGTAAAGATGTTTGACTAAAATTAAGGATGATTTTGTATTGTAGTCTCAACTGTAAGGGGGTGTGAATGAAAAACGCAAGAAGTGCCCCCAAGCTGTATTTACCCACTAATTAAAATATAAGTAGTATGATAATAAATCCAATTAAGACAAAGAACCTTCTAGACTAACAAAAGAAAATTTTAGAATTTTATAAAACTTGAAGTAAGTTAAAAGTAAAAACAATTAAATGGATTGTGGCAGTTAAAACAAGATTTAAAAGTAGGAATCATTACACAAACGGACATTGATAATATGAACACATTAAGTCAACAGATGTTTGATTGGAAAGTTAATCAGAGGGAAGTTACCTTAAGTAGAGGAGTTGCCGGGGGACTGATGAAAGAAAAAGAGCTCATTCCGAAAGAGTGAAACGAGTCTGGGCACAAAGGAAACCCAACTAAGGCGTTAAAGTACTTCGCTTGGTCTAACTCAGCCTATTTGTGAATAAGAATTATTGGTAGATCTTAATTTGTATAAACGCTAAAAAGCTAATTTATTACTAAAGACATTTCTTTAGTAATTAATAATAATTATTAAAATACAGTAATGAATTAATAGTAGCGAATATATTATAATGGCATTGATACAGCTTACTTTTGTAATTTTACTTTCTAAACCAGAAGAAGTTTGATTTTGTTCAAATTTCCCACAAACAAAGTGAGACCAACTTAGTATTCATACTACCAAAGATAAAATTATGGTAAGTAAATTGTGCACAGATGCCACATGGTTGAAGCAGCAGAATTAACCTAGTTACGGCAGCCCAAGCACAGATAGCTGCCTCTCGCTGTCTTTCTCCCTCCTCGGTTCCAATGCTCAATTTGTCCGATGTCAATTATCTAAATGTGACCAAATCGTGCAATTTTCGAGAACAAAGTAACTCAGTGACTCAATTTTAGACTCTTAAAAGAATTCCCTCGCAGTGCTATCTGTGCTTGGGCTTCCAAACTATGTTGATTTTCCTTCCTCAGCCATGAGGCATCTATGCACAATCTACTTAACATAACATTATCTTTGCTACAACTATCAAGTGGTTTCGTGCCAGGAGAGTTTGCAAACTGGAGTCAAAGTAATCGAGAACAAATTTGCATTGATCAAGTGTTGGGAATTGTTTGTGTGGAAATTGGCAGAATCTAGTTAGAGCAGATTAATCCTGTCTCGGCTCAAACTCATCTGCAGATCTTGTACCTAACTCCGGTATACAGCGTCAATATTCCCCAGAAAATTTAGTTTATTTTGATGCTAAATGGTGAGTTTTAAAGGAAAATTTTTGTTCCAAAAATCAAAAGGTTTAATACGCTAATTTGTAGGTCTAATAATGGCAATACTTTTGCTGAAATAGGTTTTTCTTTTAGAGTTGAGAGTATACCTTCGACTTATTATTGGATTTGATATACTGTAGCTTTAAAAGTAGTATTGTATTGTCGATTCCTTTTTGACAAATTTTAACATTCATAATTTGCCTAGTACTTTTGAAATTTTATACCCCTTCCCTGGCTACACCCCTGGTTCATGTAATGTTCCTACAATAAAATAGTTGATATATACAATTAGTGTACACCCTGTATACGTGTGTGTGTCACCACATCAGAGAGTGTGTTTGATTGATTAGTGAAGTGAACATCTCCGTAATCAAACACGAGACTTGTCTCTAATTAGAAACTCGGCGAGATCCGTTAAGCTCCCCTCTCGTACTGAACTAACGAGTTCAAACAAAGATAATTTATGATAGGTAGATTGCGTATGGACACCAAAAAAATCAACATGGTTGCAGCAGCCCAAGCACAGATAGCGCTGCCATCTCTTGCAGTCTTTCTCCCCTTGGCTCCACAAGCTTGAGTTTGTCAGATGTCAATGATTTAAATGTGACCAAATCGTGTGATTTTTAAGAACAAAGTAACTTTTGCGTGTGCGTTAGTGGCTCTACTTTAGACTCTTGAAATGACTCCCTCGCAGTGCTATCTGTGCTTGGGCTGCCAAACCATGTTGATTTCCTGCCTCATCCATGTGGCATCCATGCGCTATCTACTTACCATAACATTATCTTTGGTACAACACTAGGAGCAGTGTTGGAGGCAATATTTGTATACAGAAGATACATTTTGCATTGGTATTGCACTCTGAAAACATGTTTAAAGACATTCTAAGGGCATTCTAAGACATTCAAAAGCTTTCGAATTAAAAATGTTTCATTGCTATTATTCTCGTACGGGCTTAGTTTGATTGCGCGAAGTACGTTAGCGGTGTCTTAAATTGGGTTTTCGTCCTTTCAATGAGTTTTTTCTTTCATTGTACTTATGCCTTGTTTCTTCCCATCATATAGTTGTTTCTTCCCCAAGAAAATAACCTAGACAATATTTATCTAAGTAACAAAGAGTTGATTTTTGTCTCACCTTTCGTCCACTATTTTCTGTACCGTGAAGACTCCACTCAACGTATGGTTGGTATGGTCGTCTGTATGGTTGGTATAGTTGCCTGGTTGGTTCCACCACTGTACCTCCCCACTCCCCACTACCAGGTAGAAGGAGTTGGTCAGCAACAGGAAAGCTATTGCTACCCAGAATACGGTCCGCCATTGGGACATTGTCTCCTGAAACGTAAAAAACAAATGGTATTTTAAGTTTATGATGGTCAGGTGAAATACTCATACCTTAATGCTTTACGTTAATCCGTTGGTCCATTCCATTGGCCGTTGGGTTAATAATTAATGACCCGATGTGGGGAGTCGGCCCTAGTTTGTAACAAGACTACATCTCATAATCCATCAAAACACTCATCACACTCACCCCGTAATCACCTTAAAATACCCCTAAGTGTGGTTGGTGTCTCAAAGCAAATTAAAGTAAATAAAAGATATAATAGAAAGTTAAAGCAACAAAAACATCAATGTAAAACAAATTACGGTGTAAAACGTACTATAATAAATTCAAAGTTATGGAATTTAACGTTCTCATTTTGACTGGTTGATAATCAATACATTTTAACAACATACTAACCGTTAAAGTTTTAAAAACGTTATTAATTAGGAAAAGGTTTAGAAAAAAACATACAATATTCATGAGAAAGTAAAACGAAAACAGTGTCTGCAGCCAATAAGCTTGGAACTATAACGAAAGGCTTTGAACTGTGAGTGGGCTTTGTGACTAACTTTAGAGTGTGGTCTGTGGTATCCACTAGTACAAGTAGTGGCTTTGCTGAGTGGCCTTCAACATTGTTGAGCAATAAGCAACATTGTTGAGCCATTGAGCAACATGGTGAGTAGTCTGATTTTAACCTGTGTTTGAACGGTTATTCATGTGTAACATTGTTAAGGGCCACCTCAGAGAAAGGCTGAATTCGTTCGCCCAAGGAACACACGACACCGCGCACGTAACAACGGACCTTCTTTCAATGCGGTTTGATGCCGCCTAGCTGTCAAACCAAGTGCTTTTTTTACTGTCTACGCCAATGGCATTTTTATTGAGTTACTTAACTTAGGGTTTTGTGGGCATCACAAACGCTTTTTGGAAAGTGGTCCAAACCCTTGTGCTTGCGCCGGGAATCGAACCCGCGACCTTGCGCTTTGCAAGCCGTGACTCTACCCACTGAGCCACGGACGCAGGCAAGGGTTTACTGCGGCCCATTTTTCACCTTAAAAATAATTTTTATATTTAATTAACATGATATACTTGGGAACTAGAGGAGTTTTCTGACACATTTATCAAGCTTGATTTCTCATAAGTTGTTAAATAGTTTTATTAAAAAACATGTGCTTTTTAACTTCATTTTGTACATTAACAATTAAAATAAAAAAATATTTAAAAACGCTCTGTATGCGTGTTAGAAAATTCTCTAGTTGTTAAATACATCGTAACATTCCATACCACTCGCCCTCAACAAAAGAGATAACACTAGGCCTACGTGAACTTACGTCGGGTGCCAAGAGCCCGGAGAGGTAAGGGGAGACGATGCCTCCGAGACCACCGAAAGCGATGAGACCCATCAGAGTGCCGGAGTAGTTGGGACTCAGGTCCAGAGTGTTGACAGACAGACTCGGGTAGTAGAACCCCATCAGGGCCAGTCCCAGGGTGAAGCAACTGTACACAAAACAATCGTGTTCAATAAGAAATAATGTTATGGTAGGTAGATTGCGCATAGATGTCACATGGCTGGGGAAGAAAATCAACATAGTTCGGCAGCCTGAGCATGGATAGTTCTGCCATCTCTCACTGTCTTCTTTCCCCTCGGCTTCACATGTTCGATTTTTCCGATGTCAATGACTTAAATGTGACCAAAATTGTGGAATTTTAGAGAACGAACAGAATGTGCGTCAGAGGTTCTACTTAAGTCTCTTAAAAGAATTCGCTCGCAGTGCTATCTGTGCTTGGGCTTCCAAACTATGTTGATTTTCCTGCCTCATCCATGTGGCATCTATGCACAATCTACTTACCATAACATAATCTTTGCTACAGCTAGGTAAAGCTCGAGGTTGAGTGGTAGAGGGGACATCGCCTCGTATACAAGACAATCTTTACCTTTTCTTTTCAATCATGATCATATTTACCTGCAAAAGAGGACAAAACCTTTGCCAAGAATGATTCTTGGACAATTGTGCCATAAAGTCCCAAATGTATAAAAAATCCACAACTCCCTTATTTCCCTTTGAAAGTTAACTAAAATTTTTGAAATTCTTGATGTAGGTATTCTTGTTTTATGGTCGTTTCTACCCAAGTGATTTCCTGTGCAAGAAGTCCTTTAGGGTTTAATTAGAAGATGAATTGAGTGGCATATCAGGTTAACGTTTGTATTGAGTAAAGTTTAATAATGCACATCTCATCAAAACAGCTTGACTTCAAACAAAATGGCTGTAATTTTAATTTAAACTTGTTTAACTTTGTTATTAATTAGGACTAGAATAAACCTTTGGTGTTAGGCCTGTCACAATTTCATGCTTTTAACTCAATTTATTTTTAATTTAAAGTGTAACAAAAAGATTGGCTCGCTTGATGTGGTTAAAGAAATTAGTTTTTTTTAAATTTAGTAATACAGTACATGTAAATTACAAGGTTTATATGACAGATCCGAATGTATTAGTTAAGTTGGATTTCAAAAGGTTCACTCTTTTACAAACAGCGGTGTTCAAAAATTACAAAATTCCCAAACTTTAAAACATTACCATTTTGTTTGGAGTCAACCTTAAAGTTTTAACCAAATTTCATTTAAATCAGATCATTTTGCGGAATAACCCATTTTTGGGGTAAACGCCCCTTTCCCTCCTCAAATGGCTCTTCTGGTGGACTGGCTTTGGCAGTTGAGAAACTTAACCTAGAGATTTTCAAAGGAACGTTTGTACTAAATTTCCTAAAGATAAAACAACACATATAAACTGTAGAAAGGTCGCACACATAGAGTTCTAAAGTTTGGCCATTGACTCATGAGGGGTTGGGAAACTTAAATCTGTTTTCCGTTTTGTTGTATGAAATTTTGTTCATATGACAACAGAAATTAATACCGTAATTCTGTTTCCTATGAAATTGCGCTGAAAAAATAGTTACTCACCCGACAGCCAGGCCACTGTCACAGCCAGCGTTAAGAGCCGCCACCACCCCCACCGCCGGCCCCACAGCCGCTGAAACAATAAAACAGAAAGTACGTGAATTTTAAGAAACATTCTTTTAGATAAAAATTGGTTGTAATCATTCAAGGTGACCAGTTAAGTAAATTTTAATTTTGTCATTAAGATAAAGTTTTGTGTAAAAACAAATTACTGAAATACACAATTACAAGATAAATTGCATTACGTGAAATCTTTTACAGTCTTATGAAACACTGTGTTAGGGTCTTTTACTTAAATTCACTAACCATGGAAAAACTAGGTTTCGATCAAACTTTCAGTGACTTATTTATAAAAGTAACATTTTTTGTATAGATTCAATAAATCAACTTAGCCGTGGTTGTATTATTTTCTAGATACTGACCAAAGATAATGTTATGGTAGGTCGACTGCCACATGGCTGAGGCACAAATCACAGGCTGCGGCAGCCCAATCACAGATAGCACTGCGAGCGCTGCGTCTCTGCCATCTTTCTCCCCCCTCGTGCTCGAGTTTGTCTGATGTCAATAACTTAAATGTGACCAAATATTTTGTTTTTTAATTTTGAGACTATTAAAAGAATTCCTTCTCAGCGCAATCTGTGCTTGGGCTGCCGAACTATGTTGACTTTGCTGCCTCAACCATGTGGCATCTATGTGCAATCTACCTACCATCGGTTTGACTTACCGATGGATGTGAACAGTTTTCTACAGTTTGTGATGGAGAGATATTGTTTGCTGAGTATCCAGTCAGACAACCAGCCTGACAAGACAGCCACTACTGTCATGGCTGCGTAGGGGATAGCCGTCAGTAGTCCGTTCTGCACATATACAATCACACGTTCTTAGCATAGCATAACATAAGCAAGGGTATCTTCCACAGGGGGCTAACATAAAAAGGTAAAGTTTGTCTTGTTTAACGAGGCGAAGTTAGGACTACAAAGTCCTCTCTACCACTCAACCTCGACCTTTACCTAGCGTCACTGTATAGTCACATTACAAATTGTAAGTGGTGACTGCTAGGATCGAACCGGCGTCACCGGAGTGATGAGCTCCGGAGTCGCACGCGATACCAATCCGCCACGGATCCGCATAGTGGGGGTCTGGGGGTAATTCCCGGGAATAGTAAAAAACTCATGAAATTCATTTTTGAGTGTTTTGGAAGGAAATTTACCATACTTTAAAGCTACAATTAATTGAGCTACTAGCTTGATTTATAAAGCTTCGTGAATGAATCAATACGACAATTTTCTTTCAGTGGCTGCTTGTCTATAAGGCCTCTTGGGCGCAACACTCCCAACAAACTGTAACTGCTAATTTCTTGTGTCAAGACCGTGTAAACCTTTCTCTTGTCAAAAACAACACTGATAAAATCAATAATACCATAGATAAACTACATCTATGATAATACTAATGTATTTCAGTTCCAATTGTGCTATAAAAATAATAATGGAATCATTTCAAAAGACCATTATTTTGTTTTAAAATAGAATTAAAAAAATGTGCTTCATTTTGAAATATTACAAATTATTTTTCCTAAAAGTCAGGGGGAATTGTGTTCTCTCTGTCCCCGAGTATGGGCACCCATGAACATGAGATGTTCATGCCGTCAGCATGGTAATAATAGCGCCGGGTCCATGAATTAAACACAGATCCTGACTCCCAAAATAGGTTTTGAGCATTTTCAAAATTATATCCACATGTATGAACTCTCTACAGGTCAAATTTTCGTCAAGTTTGGTACAAATGTTCCTTTTGTCTTGGTCTAGGTCGTTAGCTTGCGAAATCAGAGTTCAGAGTGCACCTGAAGTCTCCTTTTGGCCGGGAGTCCTTTAGAAAAAAGGAGAGGTGCAAAATGAAATAAATTGTTTGTGATTCTTAAGATAATACTGTATGTAAAAAAACTGTGCATTAAGTTGCCTACAAACAAAGCAAAATATTCTTTAATTTTTGAATTTATGTCACGATTTTATGAATGAGAAAATGGGGATTTGGCTCAACGGGGGCCCTAGAACAAAGTTTATTTCATAAAAGTCCTAAGAAAACTGTAGGTGTGAGGTGTTCCAAGAAAATGCATGTTTTTACATAGTTCTTATGGGTCGAAATTCAAGGTCATAGCCACTACTGCGCACTGAGCCGGACTGGGGCAGTTGACTTACCGCTTCTATCTCGTAGTGCAGTACAGACTTCATGTACTGCGGCAGTTCAGTTACCATGGTGATGATACTCCAGTCATGGCCTATCTGAGCTATCACAGTCCCCCATAGAGGCAGAGAACACACCATAGCTTTCCATGGGGTGGCGGGCAACTGGAACAGTCAAGGACGATCACAACCTTTTCCGCTTAACACAGATAACACAGAAATGCTGTACTTATCTTTGTAATTATTAGGTAAATCTTAAAACAAAATAGAATATATACATAACAAACTATTATTCGAAAAATTCAAGATGCAAAATTTTGAAGCAATTGGTTTACTCATCGGAGCAAGAAGAACTGTGCCAAAACTTATTCAAAATTTTGGAAGAAGCAAAATTTTTCTAACAAAGTTTTACTCAAAATTTCTGGTAAAAGTATTCAAAATTCAGTTCAAATATTAAGATACCATTTAAAGGTATTAAGATACCATTTATTATTTATACTAAATATCATGTAAACTTGTAATAGTATTCAGTATTCTTTGGTATTTAGCAACCTACGTTGGTGGGAAAATGTAAATTGAAGTTTTCTTTACCTATAATGGTCCAGGATGATATACAAGGGGAAAGGGTTCATTTTTATTGTAAGGGCTTTATATTAATCTTTTTTTGATAGTAAAAAAGTAAGTTTGTCTTGTTTAACGAGGCGAAGTTAGTACTACAAAGTCCTCTCTACCACTCAACCTCGACCTTTACCTAGCGTCACCGTATAATCACATTACAAATTGTAAGTAGTGATTACGGGGATCGAACCCGCATCACCGGTGTGATGAGCTCCGGAGTCGCGCGCGATACCGATCCGCTAAAGATACACAGTAGATGTGTAACCTAAATAAATAAACTATTTCTTTAACAGAGTAAAATAAAACAATATTTCAGCGCCAAAAATAAACATAATATTGTACATATATTAAAGCAACAAGGGTTATTTATAAAATTAATTTGAAATAAAAGTTAACTAGACAATTAAATTGTGTATAAAAATAAATTAGAATAGTAAGAAGTTAAGCTGGTCCAAAATATTACTCTCTTTAAAAACACGTTAGGTTTCTTAAGACACTTATTTTTACTATAAAAATATCTAATTACTTACAACGGTGAACAATATTTTAAACCATCTAGAATTTGTAGGTATTAAAGTTAAACCCCTTAGCATGTATTAATTTGGTACTTAAAAAATGAAGCATCTTTAATAAACCGTAACAATTTAAGAAGCTTAGCGCCTGCAAAAGCCGTCATACTTTAACTAAACACATCTGAGAAGATGTTGCTTTTTTTCTGTGAAGGCGCTATCAAAATACAACGTTCTCTATCTTGTTCAATAAAATTACTGTGTATAATTTGATGAATATAATTTTAGTATTCTTTCTGTCTTAAATCGTATTATTTGTGTTTCTACTTTAAAATAAATATATTATCAGTATTTTAGCTGTCTTAATAATATTATAAAATTTGTCTGTAAGAAAAATAATGTTTTTTAATTTTCTAGAACAACATCAAAACATGCATGCTGTTGAAAATTAAATTTGTAATACATTTATTTTGTGAAATAAATACAGTCACTTCTAGTTTAAATAGTTACAATAAAAACAATACTATTTATATTTACTATTATGAAATTTTATTTTTGTTGTAGTTTTAAAACGAGATATTTAACTGAACCGAACCAAACATACGCAAAATCAAAAGCAATCTCATCAATAATTCACAGCACTTCATTTATTAAATAAGAAAAATGTGCCACAACTTTTATTTGTGGCAAACATTTATCCAACCCTTTCGCCGCGTATACAAACGAAAAATGCACCACAAATGGAGTTATAGGAAACTCGTTGCAGGAAGACAAACACAGAGCGTAGTTGACTTATGGAACAAACTCGTCCAACTTTGACCTTTGCTTTGTTATTGTAGATATCACCTGAACAAAACAGCACCTCTAGGGAACGTAGGATGTTTTAAAATGTCTGGTCACCAATTTTTAATAATAAACTATCATTTTTACTCACGACAGAGATGCGTTTTCTTTTCAAGATCAATATTGTGCAACATTTACAATTTTGAGTGATTGAATAAATAGCGCTTAATAATATTATAAATCAAATAGTTTTCTGCTATCGCTTAATACATACATCAGAACAAGGGAGGCTTGTCATAAATTATTTGTTTAATACTATAGGATTAAAGTTATTTAAGCCAGTTATTAGGTGATGGTTAAAATGAAGTATTTAACTACCAATCATTCAATAAACTATATCATACATGTTCAATTCGCTTTAGGTGTTCTACTCTTAATGTATTTTTGCGCACCTTGTTTTTACTAAATCACCAACGAAAAGCATTAAAGAATTCGTTTATAACTCCTTAAACTGTCATTATCCATTAGCCAATGAGAGAGCAGCATGTTCCCACGTGATCTGACAACTATAACTACAACAGCTGTTGTGGTAACTATCAACTGTAACTACCAGCTGTAACTATCTGTATCCCCTGGCCCAATCATGTTGCTTGATTGCATCACGTGACATTTCCACTAGTGTTGCTATTCCCAACGGTTCAAACACGAGTAGTTTTTATCAAATTTCTTTGGAAAAATGAGATATTCAAGCCGTCAGCATGGTAAGACCCAGACCCGGGACCGTGAAATGAGCACCGATCCTGACCCCAGAACACGTTTTGAGCATTTTTTCACACTTTGTATTATATGTGAATCATCTCTACAAGTCGCATTTTTGTCCGATTTCCACCAAATTTGGTACAAATGTTCATTTTGTAAATATCTCGGTCAAGTTCGTTAACCAGCAAAATTGGACTACTGAACCTCCCTTTTGGGGGGGATCCAGAGTGCGGCCAGAGTGTTGGTACTGCCACACCCGGAATCGAACTCGGACCGGTTTAGTGAAAAATACACACTCTACCTCTAAGCTATGCCCGTTATTGATTAGTATTACACGTTTTTATCGCTTTCTAGAAGTTTTAAAACAAAATTACAAGCTGAGAAACACACCTTGACATGTTCCGTAGTCTGCATACAAGACTCCAGATAGTCTCTCTCCTTGGTGGAGATGAAGGGATGACACCCGGGAGTGTCGTAGCCGAGTATCCACCAGAGCACCAGCCAGACCATGCCTAGAGTTCCGTACACGTAGAACAGCATGGACCAATCCCCTTGAGCAGAACCCAGTAGTAGACCGCTCACTGCCATCGAGAAGATGAACCCTAGGTTCTCTCCTGGACAAATCCGAAATCAAAGTAAATTGTGAAAACATAATTATATGTTTTACCGTTCAACTTAAATTCAAAATTTACTTTTCGAAACTTACTTTTGTCGATTTTATTAGCGTTGAGTAAAATTCGTTATTTTGAGTGGCTATAATTTGTGAAAATGTCGGTAAAAGTTGAGATAAAACACAAAACACTGCGACTTTTAAATAATTTTGGAATTTTTTAACTAATTTTTGTTTTAATGTATAACGACATAAAACGTTGTTGAATTACAGTTTGCTGGATCAAATCAAAGATAATGTTATGGTAGGTAGATTGCGCATAGATACCACATGGCTGAGGCACGAGAATTAACACACTTGCAGCAGCCTAAGCACAGATAGCGCTGCCGTCTTACTCCCCCCTCCACATACTCGTGTTTGTCCGATGTCAATGACTTAAATGTGACCAAATCGTGCAATTTTCGAGAACGAACAAACTAGCGCGTGCGTCAGTGGCTCCACTTGAGACTCTTAAAATAATTATCTCGCAGCCCCATCTGTGCTCTACTGCCGAACCATGTTGAGTTTCCTGCCTCATTTATGTGGCATCTATGTGCATTCTACTTACCATAACATTTTCTGTGGTATTGTTTACCTGCGTAAATGATGGCGCCCAGTTTACTTTTCTCGGAAGGAGGGGCCCATTTTGCCAACATCACGTTCAAGCTCGGGTACACGAAAGCCTGAAACCAACATTGTTAGTGAATTTCCATAGGAAATAGAGTTATTAATTTCTATCACCTTACAGAACAAAACATCGTAGAACAAAATGGTTTGCAGTTTTGAGCGTCCCAACACCTTCTGAGTCAAATGGCAAAACTTTATATACATGTGAGCACTCTACAGGTCGTGAAATTAGGTGCGTTTTTGTACTGTCTACGCCAATGGCATTTGAATGTGTTTCCTAACCTAGGGTTTGTGGGCATCACAAAACGCTTTTAGGGAAAGCGGTCCAAACCCTTGTGCCTGCGCCGGGAATCGAACCCGCGACCTTGCGCTTTGCAAGCCGTGACTCTACCCACTGAGCCACGGACGCAGGAATACAGGTGAAAACAACAAGTTTTTCAATTTTATTAAAACCATTGAAAGAGTTTTAAAATTATAACGCGGACATTGATGATGCTACGAATGTTATACGAGCTTGTGTTGAATATATCGTCGGTCCTATGAAGGCTACAGAAGTTATTCTGAAATTAAATTAAGCCGATATAATAGTTATTCTGAAATACCCTCTCCCCTTCAAATAATTGTTCTGAACCGAAACAAAAAGGAGTTTTCTCAGCACTTGTGTACCCAAGTCACGCGTTGCAAGAGACGGCTCAAGGCGAGGTATCGAGTGAGATGAAAGTATCGAATGTCTCTTTAATCATAAAATATGTTCCAGAGAATATTCTCAGTATCCGGTTCCGCTGCTGCTTATCTTCCACTTGTGTTGGCTTTAAACTCAATTCATTCCTTTTTTTTTTTGTATGTGTAGATTTTCACTACCGTAACTCTTAGGCTTTCGCGGCCGGTGTCACAACTATACTCTAGTTCTTCCGGTTCACTCCGCGTCAAAACATCATTCCATAACCATTAAAATAATAAAAAACGATAGTAATTTTAACAAAAAAGACTTTCAAGAAGCTGGAAAACAGTCTTGAAAATGGGTTTTGACAGTGTCACAGCCAATGAGAACATCGACAGTTGGTATCCTTGCCCCATTGGACGGTTGGCAGCCCTGTGACCAATAGGATAGCAGACAGCAAGTACCTCAGTTTCGACCAATCAGCGACTTTCTTTGAATTAGCTGCAGTGTTGTATCTGATACAATTTAGCGTACAACTTACAGAAGCATATTTTTATATGTTTTTTGGAAACCTAGAGGTTAACAGTAGTCTATTAATTAAAATACTACAACTCAGAAACAGTTATATAAATGTTATTTTCTTTATGAATACTAAAAGGATTGACGACGTTATAAATGAAATTTGGAGTACATTTCAAAACATTTGTCTTGTTTAACGAGTTGAAGTTAGGCCTATACAAAGTTCTTTCTATTACTAAACCTTGACCTTTACCTACAAGGTCACGTAACAAATCGTCAATGGTGATTGCGGGGATCGAACCCGATCACTGGAGTAATGAGTTCCAGAGTCGCGTGCGATACTAACCCGCCACGGGTCCACATAATTGTTATAAAATGGTTTTGCGGTGGTTAACATTGAAGGGTTATAACTATTAGATTCGTGTTAGTTTATCTGTAGTGAATCGTTGTAAAAGTTGAGGGTATAACACAATCAACACGTCGAAATAGTGTAAACGTTTTATCTTCAACCACTAATTGCATAAAAAAAGACACATTGAAACATAAACAACAGGCAAACATAGGTTATATGTTTATCTTTCAATAAAGAGTTGTCTTGTCAAAACCGCATTAATAATTACCTTTCAATTTTATTTCGTGCAAACCTCTGAAACGAAGCTCTCCTAATCTAGTATGACGCTCCCTTAATAATTAATACTTATATATTTTATACCAATCCCGTGCAACTATTGTATAACATCAAAGATAGGTCAATAATCGATAGTCGATGTTCGACTACTAACTACTCACCAAGCCGGCTCCGTTGATGACGCGTATGACGATGAACCCTGTCGAGTCGAAGGTGTAGACCATCAAGGGAGTTAGTAAATAACTGACATTACAAATCAACACTCCCACTGCTAACACATATCTGTACAGAAACAAGAACACGTAAATATATAGTTGTGCTTAAGGAAAACTTCATAATTTATCAAAGAAGATATTAAGAAATCAAGTTGTGCTTAAACGTTGCATATGGACGTTAGACGCCTTCTAATTTCACAAATGTGCTCTGTTTTGGATCATTAACTAATTTTGAAATAATGTTATAACTGATCCTATGTTTTCTTATTACTGATTTGGACAGTGGACTTACCTGTACCCAAATCGCTCTACGACAAGCCCCAGGGGGATCTGTAGGGTTGTGTAGGTCCAGAAGACAGCTCCAGTGATCAGCCCTTGAGTGCTCTCCGACCAGTCGTACTGACCTTCCTGAGAAACCCATAAATAAAAGTGTCGGTCGACCAAAATTGAACAAAGACCGCAAAGATCCATGTTCTAAATCTATAGAATCTTGTCGGATTGTTAATTTTCTTACTCAGTCGATAAATAAATAATAAACTTTCTTGAACGGAACTCTAAAATATTTATGTTACCTTCTGAATAGTCACGTCTGGTTGAGCTGTCCCCGTGTGCAAGTACGGACAGGAGAATGGGTCTTGAACTGAACTGTTGGAGACTATGACAGGCTTGGACACAACCATCTCGGTGATAGCGATGCTCACAGCGTACTTCATAGTTGAGCCTAGGATAGTGAGGAGGAAGCCCAGGAGAGTCATGACGTACCTCTCTGGCACACCGAGTAGACCTGGGAAGAGAGCGATTTCAGAACACTACAGCCAACATGATACCTATAAGCGGGAGGTGATTCATAGTGGGCTTATCTTGTTTGGAAGCGAGAAAATACTTAGCCATTTAAGACCACTAAGGCCGACAGGATAGTGGACGATCTCCTAAAACGGACCCTTGGAGATGGAGAGAAAATAAATGAAGTATTAGAGATATTAGCAATATGCACATCAACACAGCCATACCAGACCACTATGGCCAACATTTCATGGTCGTCTCTATCAAAGGCGTCCCTCTAAATTGGAGTATCTTTAAAGGAACTGTACTAACCAATAAAATATTGCACTAAGGTTTAACATTAGAATCATTGTCTAACGGACGTAAAATATAACGACTAATTAAACTATCGAATGTAAATTAGAACAGATTTGACCTGAGGGTTTTAGTTACATCTCCTTCACTTTAAACTTAAGATATATCATATAACTAACTACATACAAACTTAATTGCAATCTACACTGTAAAGGTGTCCAATATAGGAAATATGAAAGGTTGAAAAATGTGTAAACAAGAATGATGAGAGGCGAACATGTTGCTGAATCATTTATAACTCAAAGTCCTCTACAGAGAAAATAGAGGATCATCCTTATAAATCATCAGTTTAGGATATAGCAAAGTGCTCTCAACCATTATTACGAGTATGTCACACTTTAGACGAAATGCGGATATATGAAGTTTTAAAGAATAGATATACAACTTAAATATTGTCTTCTTTGAGAATACGATAATTTAATGCTTAGAGACCGGGCGGCCACGCAGCCAAGCGCTTAAGCGCCGCTGGCATAAGTGAATCGGATTTACTTTGCAATTTGCTCTAATTCGCTACGCTCACAGCCGCGCAACGGTCTTCGGCTTCAGCTTGGCCTTCTGTATGCTCACCGGCGTTGCGAGGCTGTTCGCTGCGCTCACAGCTTGGCTTTGGCCTCAGACTTACGGATTTTTTATAATAGGTTATACTACTTATTCTAAATGGACAATACATTTTAAATTTAAATAAAGTCGGACCACTCATTCCGCTGTTATAGCGAAAAATCTCTTTATTGGCCGCCGTTTTGAAACGATTTGATAGATTTCCTAACTTTTAGTGTATTGATTGATACTATCAAAATACATATTTATTTATTTAGAATTGGATGGAATTTACTATTTTTAGATAATTAAAGCAATATTTTTAGTAAAATATCCCCCTCCCCATAGGGTACTTCTGCGGCAGCCCGATTTTCTGGCTAACGAACTCAATTGAGATGTTTACAAAATTAACATTTGTACCAAATTTCATGAAAATTGGACAAAAATCCACACGTGCGCTTGAAACGTGTTATGGGGGTCAGAGTCTGGCGGCATGAATAACTTATTTTCCCAAAGAAAATTCGATAATAACAAAACGGAAATGCTTAATTTTCACTCACCTGAAGTTGATGCCTTGAACATGTTTGCTTTGAAGTCTTGTTCATGTGCGTCTAACTGCAGTCTGAACACTTCAAACGCTTTGAGCCTCTTATAACAGCAATTTGCGTGACGTAGCCTGATGTTGTAAAAACAGCCGTCTGTCAAACCTTCACTTAAGATAAAAAGTAGAATACAAATCGCACAATTATTCCAATAATATAGATACGTTATCAGTTATCACCTAAGTGGCAGATTTCAATATTGATCTCTTAGTTTTATTTAATCCGGTGGAAAATTATTGCTACTTAAGATTGTCAACGCAACGTTTGCTAAGTGTTTTCGTAATTTAGTTTGCACGTAGCTAATCGTTGTAAACATATTACTGGAATATTCTTTTGGTTAATAGTAAATATCGGACAATGGAGCGGTTTTGTTTCAATACCAAGTAACCAACAGTTTGTTTGTTTTGTTTTTCCTTCAATGAGCAAACAAATTTATGTATGAAGTTTCCTAACTTTTAGTGTATTGATTGATACTATCAAAATACATATTTATTTATTTAGAATTGGATGGAATTTACTATTTTAGATAATTAAAGCAATATTTTAGTAAAAATCCCTCCCCATAGGGTACTTCTGCGGCAGCCCGATTTTCTGGCTAACGAACTCAATTGAGATGTTTACAAAATTAACATTTGTACCAAATTTCATGAAAATTGGACAAAATCCACACGTGCGCTTGAAACGTGTTATGGGGTCAGAGTCTGGCGGCATGAATAACTTATTTTCCAAAGGAAATTCGATAATAACAAAACGGAAATGCTTAATTTTCACTCACCTGAAGTTGATGCCTTGAACATGTTTGCTTTGAAGTCTTGTTCATGTGCGTCTAACTGCAGTCTGAACACTTCAAACTCTTTGAGCCTCTTATAAACAGCAATTTGCGTGACGTAGCCTGATGTTGTAAAAACAGCCGTCTGTCAAACCGTCACTTAAGATAAAAGTAGAATACAAATCGCACAATTATTCCAATAATATAGATACGTTATCAGTTATCACCTAAGTGGCAGATTTCAATATTGATCTCTTAGTTTTATTTAATCCGGTGGAAAATTATTGCTACTTAAGATTGTCAACGCAACGTTTGCTAAGTGTTTTCGTAATTTAGTTTGCACGTAGCTAATCATTGTAAACATATTACTGGAATATTCTTTTAGTTAATATCGGACAATGGAGCGGTTTTTGTTTCAATACCAACAAGTAACCAACAGTTTGTTTGTTTTGTTTTTCCTTCAGTGAGCAAACAAATTTATGTATGAAGTTTTCAAACTTTTGGGAGATGTTTGATAAAAAATGACATGTTCATAAATTAAACACATTTAAAGTGTGTTTCATTAAAAGTACCGAAATGACTTTTACCGGTGTGATCCAAGGGAGAAGGAAACACCAAATTGCATTAGATAAAACAGGACATTTCCGTTACAGATTGCTATTGATCCGAAATACTTTTACTCAATTAAGTACTGCTGTTTCCATTAATAAGCGCGTTCAAAAGACTTTCAGCTTTTCGAAAGCGATGAGGGAGAGGGGGATTCTTTTGAAACAGTAAGTTTATTTACAGACTATGATCACATTTGAACTAAGAGATCCCCCATGGGAGCATACACATTTCCGAACTAAGTATGTTTTCATTTTACAAAACAAGGCAATAAAAAGTCTTCTGAAAAAAGAAAGTTTCAAAACACATTTTCAACAGTTTACTACTGTATAAAGTTATATCCTTGAGTGTACAGTTTCATCAAAACAAACCCCAAGACGAATTCAAAAAATTAATCTTTAACTAATCAATTTTTTAAAAATATTTTCAAAATGTTGAAGTGTTATTTTGAACTTTGGTTGACTGAATCTTTCAGGGCACGGCCACAAACGAGTAGTAAAAGACTATTGGTAAACATCCCTTAAACTTAACCCTGACTTTAAACTCGAAATTTACTGTTGATCACCAATTGGTTTCTAATGGCTAAACTGTTGTAACTTTTGGGTTTTGGGGGTTATAGAAAATAAATTTGAAATATCTTTGGAACCTTCCTTTAATAATACATACCCCAAGCTATCCGATGGTCTAGTCCTTCTACCCCAGAGTTAAACCAAAGATAAGTTATGGTAGGTAGATTGTGCATAGATGCCGACTGGTTGTGAACGTTTGATGCTTGATTTCTATTTGTTTATTTATTTCGTTACGTTGTTGTACATGTTGTATTGTTTTCTAAGCTAGCTGTTATAAACTTAACAAGTTTAACGGATTTGGTTGTGGTTTAACAAGGGGAAAAAGTACAAAAAAATCAGATTGCTTGGTGGTGGGCGACTGGTCAGCTTGCGCTGATTACTTTTAGGCTAGCTCTTTTACTACAAGATTAACAGGGGGAAACGTCCGTAATAATATTTTAACTTCTGAAATTATCAACAACAAACATCAAACAAATGACAAAGCCATCCCATGAGAGCAGCGTTTGTTGAATTGCTAAATCATTAAAAAGCGCTTGTTCAAAATTGACACAAAGTTTCGTAGTTTTTAGCCATTTACAAATGAAGACTAAAGTCATCGGTCAGACTACATTGTCATGTTTCGACGCCCGTACGTCAGGCAAATGTGCTTATAACAATATTAAGCAAATTTGGAGGGAGTTTACGGGATTTATACGGGAATTTTGTTTTCCCTGAACGCTCGACTTCCTGTTATAACAATATTAATAGGGGATGGTAATAAAACTGCAAACATTTTTAATTTCATATTTATTTACATCGTAGTCTTTGGCTTGAGTTCTAGACATTATTCTAAAACTGGTAACAAAAACACAATACAACATAAATTATTGTCATGGTTCTAGGCGTTATACATACTTTGTTATGTTTTAGGGTGTACATTTCAAATGGGTCGTCAAAATAACTTAATTTTTTAGCTGCGTATTTTTGAAGCAACATAAAAGCTACTTGCGCACCTTTGAAGAGGAAGTTTTGGCGATTAATACTTTTAAGATCAAAAATACAATTTAGCTCGTGTCTTGGAGTTAAAATTATGTTCACCCATTTCAAAATAAAGCTAACTATAAGTTAAACAAATACAACAGTCCTATCCAAAATATTTACATATATAATTATTATCTAGGAGATGATTCTAATCTACGGTTATTAAATACAAGTTTTTAATCCTAATAAATAGAAACGTAACAGGTGTTTCTACTTGAAATTGCCTTATAGTTTAAAACAACTGGTTTGAAAGGGATTCAACTGTAAAAAACACAGTTTTAAATTAAAAGTGTACAGTTTTGCGTTTTAATATACTTGAACAATTAAATACATGTCACGTTTTAATTAATTAAATTAGTTCTTATGACGTTGCGAAAATTGTTTACACATGAAATACCAAAGTTTTATAATTTGTTGAAAACCCAACAACTTAGTACATAAGATTTTATAGATATAAAACTAGAAACATTCCATTTAAAATTCAAAACGAACCCTTTGAAAATCTCTTAGACAAAAAAACTTCTCGCCAATTTCTCTAGGCCATAAAGAAACGATAATTTCGTCTGACCAAAGTTTTAGTTTAAACTAAATAGGACAATTCTGTAGTAAATACTTATTAAGTAATTAATTACTATAATAACACAGCGTTTGATTCAATAAATAAACACTAAATACTAATAGGTCAAGTACAAGCACAGATAATGCTATGGTAAGTAGATTGCTCAAACATTTCACATGGTTGAGGCAGGACAATCAACATAGTTGCGGCAGTCCAAGCACAGATAGCACTGTGAGCGCTACCGTCTCTCGCCGTCTTTCTCCCCCCTCTGCACCACATGCTCGATGATTGTTGATGACTTTAATGTGACCAAATCGTGCGATTTTTCAAAATGAACGAACTTGCGCGTGCGTTAGTGGCTCTACTTGAGAGTAAAAAACTCTTTCGCAGCTCTATCTGTGCTTCGGCTGTCTAACTCTGTTGATTTTCCTGTTTCAGCCGTTCGGCATCCATGCGCACTCTGCTAACCATAACATTATCTTTGGTACAAGTATAACAATATTTACATACTTAAGCCAATATCAGGATGAAAGACAATAGTGAAGTTCTAACTTAGAAATATTGTGATCTTAAGTCTACAAACATTGATCTAATAGAGTTTAGGAAAAACGTATCGGTGAAGTTAATAATAAACAAGGTGTGGCCTTGGGTTTTATTAAATAAAAAGTAGATAGTCAAATTAAAAATTATTTTTTTAGATGTGCTTTTTAGATTGATCGATTTTTAAAGAGGATTGTTAATTTAAACGGGAGAAAATGGAAGATTATTTACGTTAGTACATTTCTACGTTTAAAGGTCTGCCCACCTTGAGGCACAAATTATAATATGAGATATATACATTTTATTAGTTGAAAATACTGTTCTACGCTTTACGTCGTAAAAATAAGGATTTAAAAAAATGTACTTCGAAAGGTGCAATCAATCTTAACAAACTCTTCCATACCCTGTTTAAGTTTGGATGAGTTCTGGAAATCTTGGACTACCTAGTCCGCTGTATTTCAGTCACAACTAGTTGCTAATGGCTTCTCCATAGGTTTTGTAAATTTTTCAGTTGGCTATCTCGGATGTAAACGAACGTGAAAATGACGGCTGTGAACATGGGTTTGTGGCTCGGTACCGGGTGACTTCATACTTCGATGCCCATGAGGAACTTGAAGATGTTGTAGCCGGTGAGGCCGAGGATGAAGATGTTGAAGGCTTCCATCAGAGGACTGGAGGAGTTGATGAAGGCCGGGGGGTCTGGAGTTGTGGTGGACTGACTGGCTCCTTTCACCTTCATAACCTGAACAATACAAGAAACACGCAGCTGCCATGAGTGAAGCGAATTTTCTTATATCCGTAGGGGTTATGACGGCTTTGTCTGTTACAGTATATAATCACGAGCGTTACGAGGCTGTTCGCTCCGTTCACAGCCTCGCTTCGGCCTTCAGCCTCAAGCTTACGGGGTCTTTTACTGCTCGTCTTTCTACATACCGTGCAGGGAAAACATACTTCAAACTTCATTAAAATGAAAACTAACCTTTTGGCGTCGTCTGTAAAATATATTTGAAATACGAGTACAAACTAAAATAATACAAATAAACTAATTAGTTTTTCCGACATCACAAATACAGCGCACTAATAATTACAAGACATTTGCTCGCTAAGTTGAACTTTATTGATATAATAATTTCAACAGTCTTAGGAACGTTGAACATAGTGTATAAAATCAATGATGCGTTTGAATAACTTCACCAAATGAGTCGCAGATCACTCCTAGAGGGTATTTCAAGGTGGATATGAAATGAATGGCTGATGAGCGTTTTGACGGATGATGAGTTGCTTGTTACAAACTAGGGCCGACTGTTCCCCGGATGGGTTCATCATTAGTTAATAGCCCAACGTTCAATGGAATGGATAACTCAGCGTGACTTCCGAACCAGGGGTTTAATATTTAAAATACTGCATTTATCCAAAGATAATGTTATGGTAGGTAGATGTCACCACATGGCTGAGACAGTAAAATCAACATAGTTGCGGCAGCTCAAGCATAGATAGCGCTGTCACCTCTTGCCGTATTTCTCCTCCCTCGGCTCCACATGCTCGAGTTTGCCCGATGTCGATGACTTTAATGTGACCAAATTGTGCGAATTAAGAGAACGAGTGAACTAAGCGTCTATGGTTCTTGTTGAAGACTTCCTTCGCAGCGCTATCTGTGCTTGGGCTGCCTTAACTATGTCGACTTCCTTACTCAGCCATGTGAGTCTATGCGCAATCTACCTACCATATTACAATGTTTGTTAATACTGACCCCGCTGCCGCTGTCATCACTGACAGGCTCATCACTCTGTTCTGCCGAGGGTGTCTCCTTGTGCATGAGGAAGTTGACCACATCTGCAGGGTTGACGATGGAGTCTCCCTTGTCGTAGGTGAGGAGGTACTTCATGTGGTCCGGCAGAGGGTTGTCAGGGTCCTCCTCGCCGAAGGGAGGCTTGTCCTTGGTCGCCATGAAGTACATGCCGCGTGTACTGCAACAGTAGGACGTTTCTGATATTGGAAATCCAGTGTCTTCCTCAGGTGAAAGCCTCTTTGTAGGCCTTGTCACCCAAAGAAAGCCCTGCATTCTGTACTCACAGCCTGTAGTCTAGTACTTGATAACGTTTCTGAAGTTAACAGTATAACATTTTTCTCGGACAATAGCCCTACACTCACAATGTAAAGGGCGTTCTACTAGCTTGGGAGAACGTTGTTGCTGACTTTGCGCGAAATACAATCGAGACGTTATTATTAATGCTATTTTTACAAACCAAATCTTCAATGAAAGATAAATTCATATTATCTAGGTTTACCTGAATTTCATTTTTCAATATGATTTTTAGTTTTATGCAATTAGTGGTTGAATTTAGAAAAAATGGAGTGTTTTAAGACCTTATTTAAAAAGCTAAATATAGGTTTATAAAAATCTGAAACAGGCAAACATAGATACACTTTTTTCATTCCTTACTAGTTAAGATTTTCGAATTTAACCTTCACATAAGAGCGCTGTCTATTTTTTACGACACTTTGACAGTTAGATCGCATCAGTTGAAAGAATGCCCGTTAATTGTTACGTGCGCGGCGTCGTGGGTACACCCTAGACGGACCTTTCTCTGCGGTGACTACTGAGACTGAGCACACGACGTTTCTGATGCTATGAATCCAGTCCCTTCTTCAGAGCCACTATACTCACGTCTCAGGCGTGTAGTATCCCATGATGGCGGTGGGACGGTGCTTGCAGTCTCCCTCTGTGTAGGCGTGCCAACTCTCACACTCTGTGGCGGGGAAGGCGTGACTGTGGTACACTGTCTCCGCGAACACGGCGAAGGCGAAGTAGTGACTGCATGTTACTGAAACCAAAGATAATGTTATGCTGGGTAGATGCCACATGACTGAGGCAGGCACTGACAGCGCTGCCATCTCTCGCTGTCTTCTCTCTCCACACGTTCGAGTTTGTCGTCGATGACCTTAAAAAAATTAACCATTGGATGTCTTCAACCAATGGAGGTCTTCTTCATACTGCATTTTAAATGGACAATTCTCGTTTCTGATTGGTCCATTAAAATTGGCTGAAATAGAGATCGCTTCTCATTGGCTGAAATTGAGTGGTTATAAAAATAACAAATCAAGTGTAAAAATAGGAACTGATACTAACAATATTTTGTTTGAAATCGCCATGAGGACTTCGGCAGTGTTTCCATTCTAAATGAAAAGTCACGAAAAGAACTAACTAATTAAAACTATAGGATATGATGTGTTTTTAAATTATTCAATTTGGTCGCTTTATAAAGTTTGTCTTGTTTAATGAGGTGAAGTTAGGACTACAAAGTCCTCTCTACCACTCAACCTCGACCTTTATCTAACGTTACCGTATAGTCTCATTACAAATGTAAGTGGTGACTGGGGGATCGAACCCATGCCAGCGGAGTGATCAGCTCCGGAGTCGCGCACGATTCCAACACGCCACGAGTCCGCTTTATGTAAGGGATTGGTCAATGAGAACGGATGTCGTACCACTTTAGCCTAGGTCTGTATTAAATTACGTAAGGTTTACAATTAAGTATCACATTTTAACTCGATTACTAAAATAATTAATAGTTGCCAAAATTGAAATTTTCACCAAAGTATTGTGAGTGGAAAGCTGGGATGAGCGATTGTGTAGGAAGGTCAGTTGAGTGATATGGAGCTGTCATCTGTCCCTTGTATGAGGTGAAGAAGTGAATATATACCACCTGTATATATATACTCTCCCAGACCCTTTCCCGCTGTGTGCTTAGGACAGCTCTCATTTAATGGGAGGGTTTTTATCACAGCGAGAACCATCATTCAGTTACATTACTGGAGTGTCGCATGGAAAATGTTTGCTGTTTTTTGTGTAATAATAATATTATTGTCGGTAGTTTTGATATGTGAATTCGTGATAAGTAAAGTAATTTGTTTACTAAATCACTATCTGAGATGCCGACCACTCTCATGAGGGTATTTTAAGGCAAATATGTGGTGAAGGATGAGTGTGATGAGTGGTAGTAATGAGTTATGAGGTGTAGTCTTGTTACAAACTAAGGCCGACTCTTCCTTAGAAAGAGTCATTAATTGTCCATTTGGTCATTTAGTTCCATTGGTCATTAGGTGACCAATGGAAATACAAGGACCAACGGCTTAACGTGACTTCCGAACCACGCAGGTGATGGTCTGATATGTCTAAATGATGGTGGGAGTTGATGTGGGTATCATCAGATGATCACTGAGACTATCTGAGCCGCTTTAGACCTATATCATCCTCAAAACCTGACCTCCATGAAGCTGGATTACAGGACCACGCCACGAGTCCTTGTCAATTGTTGTCGGTAGTTTTGAGGTGTGGATTCGTGATTCACGAGGCTGTTCGCTACGCTCACAATCTCGCTTCGTCAAAGTCTAATTTTGTACCAAACTTGAAATATATTCGCGAATCTCTTATATGTCGTTCATGGCGAAATTTAACAGGAGAATCCTATTGTTCCGTAATATTAAAGCCCTGTATACTGTATGGTGAAGGCGTATAGTTTGTTGAGTGTAAATGACACAGGATATCTTGTCCTGATGAAGAACCCCCGTGAGTGCTTGTTAGCGTCTTCTTCAACACATCAACTCTCCCAAGAGAAACCGCGTTCGTTACACGAGCTAGAAATCGTATAAATGTTACGTCGCATTGCTTGATTGTTTGTTATGTTGTGTGATCCCTTGGGTTGTATTGCGTATTAAACCTGCCCGAAGGTATGATACTTTTGGTAAAATTAAATTTTTAAATACATTGATTCATGAATAGGTTAAGCAAGGGTAGTTTAGGAATATGTAACGAATCGAATAACTCCAATCACGGTTTAGGACGAAACCAGATAATGTTATGGTAGGTATATTGAGCATAGATGTCACATGGTTGAGTCAGCGAAATCAACATAGTTCCGGTAGCTCAAGCACAGATAGCGCTTCCATCCCTTGCCGTCTATTACCCCTTCGGCACCACATGCTCGAGTTTGTCCGATGTCGATGACTTAAAAGTGACCAAATCGTTCGATTTTCGAGAACTAACTAGCTCGTGCGTGAGTAGGTCGCTCTACTTGAGACTCTTAAAAAGGTTCCCTCCTAGCGCTTTCTGTGCTTGGACTGCCGTGACTGTGTTGATTGTCTTGCCTCAGCCATGTGGCATCTATGCGCAATCTACCTACCATTGCAACTATAATCTAGTTCTTCCGGTGAATGATTGAAGAGTTTCGGAGTCTAGTCATTCTAAGGAAGAGTCGGCCTTACTGTAGTAGTTTGTAACAAGACTACACCTCATAACTCATTACTACCACTCATCACACTCATCCTTCACCACATATTTGCCTTAAAATACCCTCATGAGAGTGGTCGGCATCTTAGATAGTGATTTAGTGAATTCTGTGTCAACGCCTCTTAATTAGCTTGAGATAGTTCGGTCTCGCTGATGTGTACCATCTTCAGTCACTGATTGGCTAAAACTGAGCTACTTGCTGTCTGTTATCCTATTGGTGGCAGCTGTAAATTGGAACATTTCCTTACCTTACCGGAACTAGAACAGGATCATTTTTATGACTACCAGGAGCTGAAATGTGAACTTTTCTTTTACTTTTAAGAACTGGAACGTTTCTGAAACCATGTGCGACTACTCACTGATATGTATGGGACTCTCGTGTGGACAGCCGACCTGGGGCACGACGTCGCCGTTAGGGAAGAAGTCCACGTGTCCGATGGGTTCTGAGTAGCTTAGGATGCCGGCCGAGGTGTGGATGACGTTCACGAACATGGCGTCCGTCACGTCGAGGCGGAGAGACGCGTCAGTAGCTTCGTACCCGAACTTGGGAGGGTCCAGACCTATAAATCATAATAAAGTTGACAATCATAATAAATGTTATGGTAAGTAGATAGCGCATTGATGCCCAAGCACATATAGCGCCAATTGTCCTTACTGCCGGTTTCCTACTTGAGACTCTTAGCGCATGGATGCCCAAACACACATAGCGCTGCCGTTTCTCTCAACTCTTACTGCCGGTCGCACGACTCTTAGCGCATGGATGCCTGCCACATAGCGCTGCTGTTTCTTCAACTCTTACTGCCGGCTCTACTTGAGACTCTTAGCGCATGGATGCCCAAGCACATATAGCGCTGCCGTTTCTCTCAACTCTTACTGCCGGCTCTACTTGAGACTCTTAGCGCATGGATGCCAAGCACATATAGCGCTGCCGTTTCTTTGAACTCTTACTGCCGGCTCTACTTGAGACTCTTAGCGCATGGATGCCCAAGCACATATAGCGCTGCCGTTTCTCTCAACTCTTACTGCCGGCTCTACTTGAGACTCTTAGCGCATGGATGCCCAAGCACATATAGCGCTGCCGTTTCTCTCAACTCTTACTGCTGGCTCTACTTGAGACTCTTAGCGCATGGATGCCTACACACATAGCTGCTGTTTCCCAACGATTACTGCCGGCTCTACTTATCCAAGAATGTCCAAAAATTCCGTAAAACGGGCTTGAGTTTTAATGTTGCAGAATATAATGACAAGTAGGTCTCTACATCATGTTTGTTTACTGAGCTTCATAGGACGCCTTCCATTATTAATCTACATAACATTGACAGACACGTACTGTATGTAATAGGTATATTAATTACACAAGATGTCAGCTACAACAACAACAACAGTTGATTATGTTAAACAGCTGGTATTGAGGGTTGATGTGATGCCCTGAGAGGGGAGGGGTGGTAGATCTGCATATACATAATCTCCCCCCACACACCCCTCGACTAAGACACTGCCCTCGGCCTTCTCAGACATATTGACCCCGCCATGAATAATAAGTTGACATTTTGCAGCTGTTTTGTTATTTTCTTTATTTTTATAATCGGCGTATAAAGAGTTATAGTTTCTCCGTTGAAAATATCGCAAAAACCTCGCACAACACATCTTTATAAACAACGAAACGCATATTTTAATAATTGTTGGCACCTTTATTTTATCTTGAGAATTCAAGGGCTCTACATGTTTTGTTCTCATCTTGTTTACAGTAAGCCACAGTGACATTCTTTCGAGTTAACGATTTAGAAACATCCGATTTATAATAATATTTTATAAATGGATTTCTTTTTGACTTACCGTAAATTTTTGCAATCGAAGAATTGAACATTTGTCCAATCACTCCAGCCACATGGGCGCCTAAACTGAACCCTGTAATCAAACATAATTATGGTATTTGAAAAGGTTTGTTCACACATTAAATTATAAGTACATTAAAGATGATAAAGGTACTTTATTGTCTTTTGTTCTTTAATATTATGGTAATAAACAAAATTGCCACGCATAAATTATAATAAAATTTAGATAAATAGAATTATTAGAAATTATTGAAATATATAATTATTTGTAAGTGGGAGACAAACTTAGCGTTAAAACTTTAATTTCCAGCTAAAAAGAAAATTAGTGAGGTATAAACTTTACAGCAGAGCACCCAGTAGCAAGCCACGCGGGTCTCCTGACCATAGAGCACATAAGTAAATAGAGTGGTCACCTATCAAGTGGACTTGTTCGGCGGTTATGTTCTTCGCCTCCATGACGTCCAGGAGCCAGCGAGTGCTGAGCCTGGCGGCGTGAGACACCCCTTGGGCACACACATGATGGTACGCGTCCAAGGCGCTCAGGTGGGGAGCGTCCGCCAAGGGGCTCCAGTCCACGACCACCACGTTCTCTGCGCCGTTCTGCAGCAGGGCTGGAACACAAGGAGGGTTGTTAACAGTTTTCTATGAAAGTTGTTCTTTCTATTGGGACGATTGTCTTGTTGGTAAGGAACGCTCAGTGATGAGCTAGGAAAAGGTAGAGGTCGGTGGAAGCGAGGACCGACCCGTCGTGACAAGGGAGACTGTCGTCCATCGACGGCTAATAGTTGACTTGCAAGTTGGGGAAATCAAAGTTGTAGTAAAGTAAGATTTAGAGATCATTCAAGATAAAATGGAGATTAACTCAAATACACTTGTAACTAGATACTAGACACTACATCTCATCATCCATCAAAATACTCATCAAACTCACCATCATTCCATATTTACCTTAAAATACCCTCTAAGAGTGGTCGGTGTCTCAAAGCAAAGTACCAAAGCGAGTATAGTTTGTTTAATAAATTGAAAGAGTAATTTCAGCGGATCCGTGGCGTGTTGGTATCCGTACGTCATACCCATAGCTCATCATACGTGACTTTGTAATAACGCTAGGTAAAGGTCGAGGTTTAGTGTTAACGAGGACTTTGTAGTCCTAACTTCACCTCGTTAATAAAAACAAACTGAACCTGTATTTAAAAGTTGTTCAACACGTCTACATTTTCTTTTAACAAAAAACTAGAAATGTATTTAAATGGCAAAGCTTGCACGGTAGAGGTAGAGGCCTGGCAGAGAGATGGAATGTGTTGGCGAATGTTTTGACACGTCAGAATTGTCAATATCAGCGATTGCAACTGTCGTCAATACTGTAATTGTTTCCTTCATAAACACAGCGTCGCGTGTCACACGCAGAATAACTGATACTAATACCACAGATAATGTTATGGTAGGTAGACTGAGACTTGATGTCATATGGTTGAGGCAGGAAAGTTAACAAAGTTCGGCAGCCCAAGCACTGACAGCGCTGCAAGCTGTCTTTAACCCCGGCTCCATATGCTCTGGTTTTAAGAGCATGTAAACAACAGCTCATTTTAAAACTTGAATTAGTTTAAAATTTCGCTTTAAATACTATAAAACGCATGTTCCGTAAATAAATAATAACCACACATACACACACACACACGTAATAAAATTTTTACCACTTAACCTTAGCACACAGCAACGAGTTGAATTCAACTTACTATAGTAAATTATTTGCTAACGGTGTGGCTGTGGAGCGCCTGCAAAAACCTCGCTGCTTTTCCTAGCTGACCTACTCGGCTGGCCGCATGCATTTATTGCAGGCGCTACGAATAAGTTGAAATCCAGTACTTTGGTACCCACTCATATTTACTTGTTATTGTATATGTTTTACACAAATGAAATACTATATTAAAATTCAATAACAAAATTGCCGTTAAATAAAAACAATTTAGGAACTAGTTTAATTTATTTTACTACTATACAAAACAGTATTTGAATATTTACAGCTACAATTATTATATAATACTGTTAAGTTATTCCATAACACGTCAAGCGATAGTCATGCTGAATTATCTAAAATGTATCAAATGGACCTTTTTTATGAATTCGGGTTTTGGTGCTTATTTCTTGGGTCTTACCATGGTGACGCATGAGTATCTCATTTTCGAAAAGAAATTCGCTAAACAAGTGCTTACGTACTCGCCACAATCCAACAAAAAATTTCAAACACTCAAATAAAAACTCTTTTTAACACTAAAATTAGTTGAAAAGGAGCTTCAGTAACATTAGTGTCACAGTTGACCTGATTACAAATGATAAACTACAGAACATACTGTATATTGTGTCACAAAGCGTCATCCTCATGTCACAAACAATACGTGTTTGTGACAGGTACAGTCGGTGCACATACAACACGAGTACAGTCCGGTGCACATGTACAGACCTGGTGATGAATTGAATTACTCAGTCGCTATGACACCGGCCGCTTTCCCACTGACAACAATCTGTCCTTCAATTTTGCAAAACAAGAGAAATATGTTTTTAGCGATTTTTTAAATGAGATATTTATGCCGTCAGCATGGTAAGACCCAGACCGGGAACATGAAATGAGTACCGATTCTGACCCCAGAACACGTTTTGAGCATTTTGTCAACACTTAATATACTCGCACATACTAGCTGTTTACCTTATACAACTTAATATACATTTTACAGCAAACTTGAGTTAAGTTTATTGTGTTTGGTTCTTTGAGCTTTTGTTTGAAGTTTTTTGTTGACCATAGTAGCACTTCTGAAGGTGAAATATTATTACGGATATTTTCCATCGTTGAATATGATTTCGTCTTCAGGTGCAAAGAAACCCAAAGCATAGCAGTGTCAGACGCCACATTCCAAAATCCACATTTACGGTTTCATTAAGCTATTGCATTAATTTTAACGGTACATGGATCGAATTGCGTATAGTTCTATGATGTAGGCAGATGTATATCAAACCTACACGTCTGACATCAATATCACCTAAATAAAGGCGCGATATTAGGTGATATTCCGGGGATATTGTTGAACAGCTGACTGTCGGTCTGTGGATATTCGGGCGATATTCATTGTCAATATCGGCAGAGTGGTTAGGGTTGAGTTTACCAAGGTTAGAATATCATTTACATAAACACAACCGTCTTACCCCATCCCAGCATCTTGTAATACGATACATTGGGTTATATTGTACCAAAGATAATGTCATGGTAGGTAGATGGCGCGTACATGCCGAATGGCTGATACAGAAAATCAACATATTTCGGCACTTTAATGGCCATGTTTTTGGTGTGGCCGTTTTAAAATTGCCGTTTAAATTCAGCCATCTTTTAAAATTGAAATTTTAGTTAAACTAATTCAATTCAATTCGTTTTTCAACAACGCATTACATTACAGACAATGCCAAATTACAATGTAACATTAAAAAGATAACAATATAATAATTTAGCATAACCGCCCGGCAAGCGGGAGACGAGTTCACTGGATTTAAACTAAAACATACAATACTTGCCGAAATTCTACTTCTTTGAAACGCAAAAAACTCTTTTGTCGATAATCTACAGTATTTGCAAAAAATTGTAATCATATTTGTTCTGCGAAACCAACAGCTGATTATTTGACTACAATATAATTGTTTTCGCCTGTATATTTTAGTAAAATATATATTGTATAAAGAAAATATAATGTATTTATATAATGTATTAATTTGGTGAATTAATTATGTAATAAATAATAACACTAATTTTGTTTAGTCTTTGAACAAATTCGAAGTTAAGTAAACGAAACACGGGTTTTTAGCCTTCCTTTTATTTAGTAAATGTACAAAAACGCATATATTTCATTATTTAGTTAAAAAGGGTAACAGAGCACTCTCTCATGTGATATGTCTTAATTCCAGAACACGGCGACCTGTAAATACAGTAGGGTATGTGAAGCGCCTGCAAAAACGAGGCTACTTTCACTAAGCAGGTGTGTTCACTATGTCGCATGCATTTATTGCAGGCGCTCCAAAAACTGAAAATCTACTACTTGGTGCACTTTACCGATGTTTATTGTACATTTAAAACAATGATAAATACTCGTATTTATAAAACTGAATTAAAAATTCTCGTCGTAAAATCAAAACTCTAATTAAGTGCTTAAATAAATGTAAATTCAAAGTCTGAATACAATCATGTCAGGGCACTCCTCTTATTTCTTTATTACTACGCCGTCTGTATGCTTTGGGGTTCAGTATTAATTTTTTAAAGTTAGTTTTTCTGAAAAGGCTAATTTAATTTGAAACCCCGCCCCTCCTACGGGACATAGGCTACATTTGCCCTTGGACCCCCTTCCCACCTCCCTATGGGACGCAAAAAGAGTCGCAAATCTTATGCAAAAAGAAATGGTACATAAAACAGACTCAACTCATTTGAAAACGCAACTCTGGGGAATAATAAAGTGACAATATCATCAGCTGTTGTCAAGGACGCTGTCAGCTGTTTGTGGAGAAACTGCTTGACCCTTATCTACATATACCCTCACTCCCCCCTCCCACCAGGGGCAACAACATTTCGCCCTTATTGCATTGTTATTGTTAGTGTACACGCATATCGTAACTGTTTCATCAGTGAAACAATACACAACATTGTTTGTTTGTAATGTTCATCAACTCTTCGTCAATGTTGGTTTTATTTGGTGTAGTCTATGTTTTGCTGGGATAAATATGGTTTTGGAAGGGGAGGATTGTCAAAAAGGTAAAGCTTGTCTTGTTGAAAGAGGCGAATTTTTAAACTTACTTTTAGCCTTTAAAAGTTACTTTTAAACGTAAATGACGATTTAATTACCATTTTAAACACGAGTAACACTTATTTCAAACAGTATTTGTGCTCGCCGATATATATTGTTCTGCAAAATACTGCAATGAGAAGTGTTATGTTTCTAGGCCTAGGCTCTAAATGTGTCCTAGACCTAGGCTCATGTCCTTTAGTTTATGGTTCCATTTAGATCCAAGCACGACTAAGAAAGTGCATTTTGGTAATATCTATTAGGTTTCATAGTAAACTATGTTTTGAAATAGAAGGAGTTTCCACTAATTTTCCTGATAAATCGATATTAGCAAATTTGGCAACTAACCTTGTTAATGCTTGTCACTTTTGGGAGTATACAGATGAATGAAAAAGGAAAAATTCAAAGTTCTTACCTTTTTTAGCTATTTTTAGAGTTGCTATTATCAAAATACGATACACTATTACAATACAGTACTACAATTCCATAGTGTGACTTTAGAATGTATTTTTGTTATAATTATTATAACGATTTATTATTATTTTATAACGAATCAAAACTTTTAAGGAGTTACATGAAGTTAATTTGGTTTTAGTTTATACATTAAACAAACTAGATTAAAGTTAATTAAGTCTTTATCAAATTGAATTTTATTTTGCTAGCATGGCTCTTCGGTGGTCATATGTTGGCCATAATTTATGCATATCAAAACTTATGGCGTTATGCAAGTATGATTTAAATGTTTTAATTTGGCTTAAATTCTAATCTTATGGCTTTAAAGGCCACCCCTTTTAAAACTGGGAATATAAATAGTTTAGAATCACCCAATTCTTTAGCACAGTTTTTTGCCATTGTGCCTGTTTAAATAAAAGGTAAAGGCCTTTATTATTATGGATTATTTTCAGGTGTGCACTATTAACGGTTTATTGACTTTCTATCAACGGTCAGAACCCATTTCAATACATACATTTCATTTGAAAATTACATAAATAAGGATGTGCTTACATGCTAAGGGTCTAGACAATAGGGCTTTTGTAAAGTTTGAACCAATATTTTATTAAGCTCTATGTGTCATGCATAGGTCTCTAGAATGTTTTTATATTTTGCACTAGATGGATACCTAGTCAAAATTGTTTGTTAATAATCTGGCGTATGTATTATTGTAGTGTACACCTTTTGTGGAGTTTCTATCATATGCTTATTATATGCATGGGCAATTACTTAAAAATACTTAAAAGCGTATCAATTGTTGTAAAATAAATAAAAGAAGAAAGAAAGGGAGCAGAGAGTGTGACAATGTAATTGATACAATGTCGGGAAGTGGTTTCAGAGTGATGGAGACATTTCAACAACTGAGCTCTTTGGCTTTACTTGGAGTCTACACCTCACTTCTGCACACTTTGCTAAATCAAATCAGAAATGTTAAGTAAAAATTGTATACGGAGCCCTCTAAATACCGGTTTCTTTGGTACCCTCCCCCCACTCCTTGGTCAACTTCAAACCGAAGACTCGCCTCGGCTCATATTTTGGGGGCATTCGCAACTGTTTTGCCACTATGATGCAGCATTTTGGCTAAGAACAAGGGCAGATTTTTAGACGCCATGTTTTATGTCAGAGTCTTAAAATAGGAATGTTTTCAGACTTTTACCGAAGGTTTCACACCACCAAGAGCTTCAAAAAGAGTATATGGTTGAGGGGAGTGCCTAAACATAGTGGGTCCAATTTTATGTTTTTAAGAGTACTAAATACTGCATTTATATGTGCACGTTATAAAGGCATTTTTTTAGGGCAGCAGCCTTATTTATATATTTGCATTTAATTATTTTTCAATACGTAAAATCTTTATGGTTTATAAAACTTTACACTTAAAATGTTACACTTAAGTGTAAAATTGACTTTGAAAATATGTTTTGTTTTTTTAGTCTGGCCACTCAGCACTTAGTTTGTCTATACATATGTGCCTTATTGATTCAATTTTCATTCAGTTTTCATCTTATTCATTTATATTATGTTATTTGTGGATTCGTGGGTGGTTGAATCGTGCGCGACTCCGAAGCTCATCACTTCAGTGGTGTGGGTTCGATCCCCGTAGTCACCACTTACAATCTGTAAAGTGATTATACGGTGACGCTAGGTAAAGGTCATGGTTGAGTGGTAGAGAGGACTTCTTATTCTAACTTCGTCTCGTTAAAAAGACAAAGTTTACCTTTTCTTATGAAAATACTTATTGTCACGACATCGCGTATTGATAATGTTCAAAACTATTAATGGTTTCCTTACTGTTGTCAACATTTTTGCTTTTATAAACCTTGCTTGACATCGAAACGATTTGTTATGAAAATCACGACCAAAATAAAATAAATACATAAATCCAAGAAAGCTAGGCCCCTTAACATATCAAAGCTTATACCGTTTTGAAACTTTATTATACCAGGTTCTGAGTTAAAAACAAAGATACAGGGCGTCCCGTTCGTGACCGCAATTTTAAAACGACTCAAAATTCTTATGTACGTTTTACAGAAGTCCTGAAAATTAAATAAGCTTCCCAGTGCTGTATAGGACCTACCTTTTGTACGTCAAAACACCAGATTCGAACCAGTGACCTATTGTTTTTGCTGTTCTTGGTATATCAGATGCTTGAAATTGTTTTGAAAGTAATGTGAGATGATATTAACGACAATATGATGGCTTTGAACAGTTCCCCAGATAAAATCGTCGATAAAACACGCATTTTACTTAGCTCAACACGAATTGCGTGCAAAAGAATTCACAAGTCAATCAACTTTTATCGAAATTCTATACTTTTATTTAATAAAAAGAGCCAAAGCAAGAGAGAGAGATGAAATTGACACTGTATATGTGCAACAAAGAGAGCAATATGAGAGATTGTGACACTTGACTGAGTCTGCACTCAGAGGTGTCTCATCTCATCTCATCTCACTCTCTTCAGAGATAATGTTATAATAGGTAGATAGTGCATACGCCACATGCTGGCTGAGGCAGGGAAATCAACATGGTTGCGGCAGTCCAAGCACAGGTAGCGCTGCCATCTTTCTTCCCCCTCGGTTCGACATGCTCGAGTTTGTCCGATGTCGATGACTTAAATCGTGTTATTTTCATGAACGAACGAGCTTGCGCGTGCGTCAGTGTCTCTACTTGAGAAGAGTTCCCTCGCAACGCTCTCTGTGATTGGGCTTCCGAATCATGTTGATTTTCTTGCTACAGCTATTCGGCATCCATGCGCTATCTACCTGCCATAACATAATCTTTGCTTTGAACTAAACAGAGCACGAGTCTAATTAGGAAGGTAAAACAATGATACAGAAAACGAATATTATAATAGTCTAGCTTCAAGGCCTTTGATCAATTTTAAAAATAATCTAAGCCGACTCGCAGCCAACTAAGCGTTGCTGGCATGATTTGAATCTTAGAAATTCTAGAAAATCTTAGAAAATTTGTTACTTTTATTCGATTATTGTAATTCGCTGTAGTTCGCTTCGCTCACAGCCTCGCTTCGGCCTGTGGCCTCAGACTTACGTGGTCGTTTACTGCGTGTTTTACTATATATAATAAAGGAAAACGCGTTTCAAATTCGAATTAAAATCGCTTATACTCATTCCGCTGTTTTATAGCAAAAAATCACTTTTTGACCGCCATATCGATGGATCTCAAAGGCTGTTGGATTGTTATAGTTTTTACCCAACTGGTGGTAATCATTAAAATAAATATTTACCGTATTTCCCGTTTATCAAAATTGAATGGAATTTAATTCATTCTGCTGACGGCATGAATATACTGTATTTCCATTAGTTCAAATACCTTTATATATTAATTATTGATGCAGTTAACGAAAAGGAAGAACAAAGTTTGCTGAGTAATGTTGGATGAGATCTTGTGAAACTGAAACTGTTTGTTTACTAAACTCTGACAACATTGACACAACAAGTAAACAAAAACTAACAGCTGACTGCGCGAATGTAACAGTTGGCAACTCTGTCTTGCCGCTTAACTTGTCATTATGTCGTTAAACTGACATTACGCACTTAGGCAGGTGTTGTTTTAGGACAACTGCGGTGCTCAAAATGTAATCTTATCAGGGTTTGTATTTATTAAAATTGTGCTTCTTTGCCCACGTTTTAATAAAAAGCAAACCAATGCGACCTGTAGAGATGATACACATATTTACATGTATATAAAGTGTGAACAAAATGCTCAACACGATCGGTACTCATTTCACGGTCCCGGGCCTGGGTCTTACCATGCTGACGGCTTGAATATCTCATTGGTCATAAGAAGATTCGATAATAACAGATGAAGGTTGAAATACATATTAAACATCTTAGGCTAATATTATAGATTTATTTTGCGCTTGAATTAAAAATTGTATTTTACAACTACTGTTAACCTACATTTCGCAAATTCCAAAGAATAAACTATCAGAAACTTATCCCCAGAGTTATGGATACGATTTGTTCAAGGCTCATCATTGGTTCTCAATATTCAACTCGATTCCACGAAAATTTCCTGCGTTGGATCACTTCTCGATTAAAAACACCGTTGACAATTGAACGTGGAATGGTGTATATGATGTTGTGACGTCACTGACAGCCTTGACCGTGAACTTGACCACTTATACAGGTCTGCCAGAACCAGGAACCAGTTCTCCCGCCTCGCGTCAGTGTAAATGTCACACAGCAAACTTTCTGAGTTTGCAACCGTTTTGTCCTTTTTATCACCACAGTTTCTGGTAAATTTAACAGAACTTAGCTGCCAGTGTTTATGGAGTTCGGGATTGAAGCCTGTCTGTGCGGCAATTTAGCGGTCATTAAATAGACTATGTTCCCTTCAAACATTTTAAACGCTTCCGGGACTGGTGCTGACGGTGGGTCATACTTAGAGAACAAGTGTTCAATTTGAGTTGGGGTTCTATAGGTAAATTCGATGGCGTTAGATGAGTCCCTGACTATATAATTTAAAATGAAATACAACAATGTTTTCTACCAATCAGCTCTACAGTTATTGGTGACAAGTTTAAAATCCACTGTACTCACCTATCCTGATGGACTCGACGGACTTAGCAGTACGGTCTCCCTTGAACCCATGGAACACCATGGACAGATTCTGACCGGGGAGCAGGACGTCCATGTCTCCCGTCAGTGGCTCCTCCGTCTCCCCTCTGAAAATGAGGAGACAGTATAGGCTACATATACAGGGTGTCACATACTACACGTCCTCTATCTCTCGTTGGAAAACAATTTTAGATTTGAGCGTTTTTAACTGAAGTTTCCCCTACTTTCGACCCTTAAGAATTTTGGAAAAGTATTTTCAACCCTCAACACTTTATATGAGTTCCTCCCCCCAGACTGGGGTTATGCCATATAAACTGTTTTATGATATAATTTTTAGGACCCTTTACGATACAGGAAAACGTTTGTCACCGCCATCTTCGTATGGCTGATTGGGGTTTGGTTCACATGTTATGTACGGTGTCATAAATGTGTACACACAGTTAATGTCTCTGAAGTCAGATAATAAATACAGTTTTATAGCAAAAAACTGTCGTTTTTGGGAGACATCCCTTACAAAAGGCACATCCGGTGTGCTTTTTCTTTTCCCTTATTAAGAAAATTCGCTAGGATTCACGGTAGCATTGGGTTCGTGTCGGCTATTTGAAATGCACATTTTGTGTCATCATTGCCTACTTGATAACAAGAGGAGAGGATAGGTACTAGCAAAGATAATGTTAGGGTAAGTCGATAGCGCATATAAGCCACGTGGCTGAGGCAGAAAAATCATAATAATTGCGGCGGCCCAAGCACATATAGCGCTGACATCTCTTGCCGTCTTTCTCCCTCATCGGCTCCACTTGCTCGAGTTTTTCCGATGTCGATGACTTAAATGTAACCAAATCGTGCGGTTTTTCGAGAACGAACGAGCTTGCGCGTGCGTCAGTGGCTCTACTTGAGACTCTTAAAAACCCTCCCTCGCAGCGCTATCTGTGCTTGGGCTGCCGCAACAATGATATACCTCACTTATTCATGTGACATCTATTCGCTATCTACCTACCATAACATTATCTTTAGTACTAGGTAGCTAGTTCAATACTTACGTGGGATACATGAGGAAGGTGATGTTAGGGTGTGAGTGTATGGAGGCTGCTTCCGGTTCCGGTTCAGCCAGCTGGGGCAGCCCAGTGATAACTGAAACCAAAACACAACATTAATCAGTATAGTGTGATAACAATGACATTCGATTTCAGTTGCTCAATTTAAGTGAAATAAAAATTATCTACACGTAATAACAATTTTATTTGTCTTGTTTAACGAGGCGATGTTAGGACTACGAAGTCCTCTCTAGCACTCAACCTCGACCTTTACCTAGCGTTACCGTATAGTCACTTTACAAATGTAGTGGTGACTGCGGGGATCGAACCCGCGCCAGCAGAGAGGTAAGCTCCGGAGTCACGCACGATTTCATCCGGCCAAGGGGCAGATCTTAAAACTGTTTTTATAGATTATAAATTATCCTGAAAAATCTAAAATATGTAGGCCTACTAAAGGATTCACATCATTAAAGATCCTGCACCTGTAACTGGTGACATGGCTGAAAGGGATTTAATTTCTTGAAAACAATAGATCGGTATAAAGCTTAAAGTATTGTGTTTGTAAGGACTCTAAAACAATGGTAGAAGAGGTTAGATAAAGGAACAATATAGTTTTGTCTGAAGATGAGAAACTAGGGACAGAAACCCGGCAAGACCTGATTAAATAGAATTTCTACAAGATTGAAACTATAGCGCTGTTTCACCTCATAAACATTTCATCTTCACTATTTTATTTTCAAACACTGTTCTTTATTTGTTTTGAATATATTTTCAAGCACTCGGTCGTGACTTTTACAATCAAAATTATGTAAAACGAAATTTTAAAGATTTTCGTTATTATATTGTATAGTTTATTCACAATCTAGTTTGGTAATATCAAAGACAATGTTATGGTAAGTAGATTGCGCATGGATGCCACATGTCTTAGGTGGGAAAATCAACATAGTTGCGGCAGATCAAGCACAGATAGCGCTGTCATATCTTGCATTCTCTCTCCCCCTTCGGTTCACATGCTCGTGTTTGTCCGATGTCGATGACTGAAATGTGACCAAATCTTGCGATTTTTTTGCGAACTTGTGCGTGCGTCAGTGGCTCTTCTTAAGACTCTTATAAACCTACTTTGCAGCGCTATCTGTGCTTGGGCTGCCGAACTATGTAGATTTTCCTTCTTCAGTAATTCGGCTTATATGCACAATCTACCTTTAACAACTTTATCTTTGGCAATATAGTTATTAAATTTGAATTATATAATATCTCTTCCTACCCTCATGTTAACAGTTTTTATATAAGATTGTAAGGCATGGTTTGAGCTAGGGACATGAACAATTTATATTAGTTTGAGGCGTCTATTTTAATTCAGCACTGCTACTATTTTTGGGCATATGAAAGCTATAAAAATATAATTGAACATAACTTAACAAAATACTATTGCTCGCAATTAACGGACAATTTTAAATTCATAATTTAATTAGGTTATGTTACCGCTGAAATATAAATGTCGATACAAAAGTATTGATCCGTTTTAAGCAAAATAAACGAAGACGCAAAGAAAGAAGTTGAGCATCGGTATAACTTTAAATAACATTTGATCCAGAAAGAACCGAGAAAACTAAACACGATTATAATTGTGGATTTAACTTCTCGACTTTATTGAAGAAACGAGGAAAATACAACTAGTTATTTCTTAACAAGAACCTACCTTAGAGAGTTATATTTGAAAGATATTGGATTGCAAGTTTATGATAGCAAAAGATAAATTTAAACCAATATTTCCATCTTTTCCAGCGGTTTGTTTGTTCTTGTAGTTTTTTGTGACACCAGCTGAGAAATAAAAATTTTACATAGCCTTTACACTGTAAAGGTAAATTTTCGAATAGAACCTGCGTTATTAAAAACGTTAGGACGAATTAAAAAATATAATATAGTTCTTCCGGTTCATACTCCTTTAAAACATCAATATTAGCTTGACATATTTCGGCCTCGCGGTATCTTCTGTCACTAATTGGCTGAAACTTACATACTTGCTGTCTGCTATCCTATTGGTCACAGGGATGCCAACTGTCGATGTTCTCATTGGCTGTGACACTAATCTATCCAAAAGACCTCTTCAGGACCAATTGCTGGCTTCTGAAAAGGTTAATGCTGTCTTCTTTGTTGAATTGATTAATATATTTAATTATTCCAATGGTTTCTTGGATGACTCTCGGGTAACAATGTGGAACTTTTTCCAATACTCTGGCTTTGTCAAATTCTACTGCAAGTTTTGCTTTCTGCTCTGGCCGAATTTTCAACAGTTTTCAAAATTTACATTAATAAAACTACTTTTGCCATTGTAGCCGGTTACAATAAACCTTAGTTGTAATTTCGCAAGGAAAAACTCAATTAGAGCAAAGTAAGCGATAAGAAATGGACTGAGACGAGATTCCAAATTAGTTTCACTTAAAACAACGTCGAGATAAAGAGAGAAGTCAAGAAGGAATGAATGGGGTCGTTACTTCATCCCTGAGTAGTTAGTGCTCTTCTGAGGGAGGATTTTATCACGTCAGAGAAAACGTCACTGGGGTTAAAAGTTAACCAGGGCAACACGCAGCTGAGCGCTAAAGCTGGTTTAAAATTGAAATACAAATAAAAACGCACATTTATTGATAGAATAAGACAAATTAAAAGCATCATTACAAAAGTAACGTTCCTGGAGTGAAGGTATTTTTACAAAATCAAGTCTGAGACCCTGTTTAATGATAAAACGTAAGATAAAGATATCTTTGCTGAAAACGCAAAAACGTTACAAATAAAATATTAACGTTAATAAGATTGGAGACGTTCCTCCAACGTTAATGTTTCCTCCCCTGAGCTGTACGGGGGTTGTTTCTAGCGTGGGTAGACTTGCAGCTTTGACATCTCCTTATTTATTTACACTTTCAAACTAACAGCTGTTCCTGTTTTGTATTTACTCTGTGCAAATTTTATCTTTTAAAGTGTACAGCATCATCAATAATTCATGTTTTGTTTTGAAGTCAAAATTATGCCCGTAAATAATATTTTACAGTTTAATCTTACTTTGCTTTTTTGAAGCAACCACTGGCGTAAAGAGGTTTATGTCCTGTATATTCAATCTGTTCAAACTGTCCTTTATTTTTCTTGAGTAAAGTGCAAATTTAGCACGTCAACACATGTGTCTAAAGCAGCTGTTTTAGTGCAAATTTAGCACGTCAACACATGTGTCTAAAGCAGCTGTTTTAGTGCAAATTTAGCACGTCAACACATGTGTCTAAAGCAGCTGTTTAATTGCGTTTTTTATGTGTCTAAAGCAGCTGTTTTAGTGCAAATTTAGCACGTCAACACATGTGTCTAAAGCAGCTGTTTTAGTGCAAAATGACAAAAATAACATTTTACGACGTAATGATTAAAGTTTGTTTAGTATCGGAGAAGTGATTAGCCAAAGTTAGTTTGAGTGGATTAATTCTCATCTCGTCTGAGCTTGTTTAGCGTCTAAAACTAAGTTTAGTCAACGAAGGAGAAGTGATTATAATTATTATTGTCAGTCGAGTATTCTTTTACGGATGTACATAGAAATTCCAGGAGAACTTAAGAGTGTTTAAAATTCGAAGTGCAACTAACTGCTTTTAATTTGTTTCATTATTTCTTAGAGTTGACAGTATTACAAACCAATGATGAATCTGTCTTAAAAACGTACTTTTCTCGAAGGAAACGTCTATTTTCAAAAATATAAAGGTTCATTTCACTTTTGATTATAAGTTAATTTACCTTATAGTTTGTCTCACATTTTCTTTTTATTCGTTCTAACATTTAATGTAATATGAGTAATAGCCTATATGAACAGGTAGCCACATAGATTTACACCCACACTTCGCAATGACAATGTTATGGTAGGTAGATAGCGCATTGATGCCACATGGCTGAGGTAGGAAAATCAACATAGTTGCAACAGCCCACGCACAGATAGCGCTGCCATCTCTATACCCCTCGGCTCCACATGCTCGAGTTTGTCCGATGTCGATGACTTAAATGTGACCAAATCGTGCGATTTTTGAGAACGAACCAACTTGCGCGTGCATCAGTGGCTCTAATTGAGACTCTTATAAACCTCCTTTGCATCGCTATCTGTGCTTGGTATGCCGAACTGTGTTGATTTTCCTGCCTCAGCCATGTAGCATCTATGCACTGTCTACGTACTATAACATAATCTTTGGTTTCCGTGACTTTCCGCAAAATGTAAATTATAAAAATGATCTTATGAATACAAAGAAAATCCATCGTAACGTTGTTTAAAATATTTCGGTAATTATTTTACCTTGAAATAACCACCTATGAGATAACTTACAAAACGGAATTAATTCAAGATAAACTTAAACACAAACGTTGAAATTATTGATTTAAACAACTTGAACATAGTAATCTCTTTGAAGCAAACTAGAAGTAAAACGTATTTAAGACGAACCTAAACACCCGAATGTTGTGATTATTGATGAAATAACTTGAATATCAGAGATTACCTGGAAGTTAGAGGCAATTTCATTATGTAACATGTTATGTTAAGTAAAAACAGCTGAGACAGGATCGTGAATATTATATGGATGTAGAGGAGGCTAAGGTAGAACTTACTGCGCTATTCCAAGACACTAATCCTGGCTTACAGACAGTAATAGCTCTTCTGCCTTACACCGGCTGTCTATAGAACATGTCCCTCTATCTTTAGATGCAACAACTCATCAAGCAGACATAGTTTTCCTTCCATATTTTAGTTAATTTTCTTTGGAAAATGAAATATTCTTCCCGAAGCATGGTGAGTCCCAGGCCCGGGACCATGAAGTGAGCACCGATCCTGACCCCCAGAACACGTTTTGAGCATATATTTTCGACACTATACCTATAAATATGTATATATCTGTATTCTCTCTACAGATCGCATTTTTGTCATAATCATGAAATTTGGTATCGTGAAGTTTTGAGACGCACAAGTTGGATGTAGAATCAATTAATGATGAAAAAATAGGTTTAAGATAAAGTTTCTTTTGTTTAAAGAGGCGAAGTTAAGACTACAAAGTCAAATTAATTAATTGTTAGTGGCGACTTCGGGGATCGATCCCGTGCCAGTGAGCACTTTGGTCGCGCACGATTCCAACCCGCCACTAGTCCACAGAAATCTAACAGTGTCAAAGTAGAAAGGTTATTTCCTCTTGCCAAAAGGAGTCTTAAACTACGAGATCGTTAAGACAAGATTCTTTTTCTCATTTAAGTCACAATTTCAGTTAAATCTTAATGGTAGGCCTACAACTTTTTGTATGCAGAGTTGCGGTTCAAACATTTAAAGTTCTATCGTTAAAATTTGAAACAAATCCCATTTTTAACATTAATTTTAGAGTGTGAACAATTTGCGTAACTTCGTATAACCTTTGGCAAGTACCTTTTAAAAGAATGTCAAATCAGACCTTTTTAATAGTGATTAATTCGACATAAAATTTACACGTTTCAAACCAAAACATAAAAGTTCATGCGAATTGTAATCAACCAAACTGTGAAATAACAGTGAACGTTCTTAGTAAATTTATACAAAATTCCTGGAAAAGTATGCAATATTGAAATGAAATAAAAGCTGGCATCAAAGACTGTGATGAATTGCAACCATCAGAGTACCTTTGTTGTTACTACAGCTGCAGTTTTAATCAAACGAGGTATTCGTAACGGAGTCATAATCATTATTGCAAGCTTTGAGACAGGTTGTAGTTTCCAGGTCAGTGATCAAACTTGATCAATTCCAAATGTGATCACTTTGATCCGACACCGAGATGAAGCAAGTGTCTGTGTGTGAGTGATCAATGTTTCGTAGGGGTTGACATAGTTAAAGATGACGTCATGGCATGAGTTTAGTATACAGGGTGAGTTTTAAACGTCCCCTCCACCTTAACTTTTGAACAAGGAAAACCCCTTTAGGGATGTTGTACAGTATTTAGCTTGTTTGTTATACCCATTTAGAGATTACAAGGTTTTAAATTCCACATTTAACATGCAATTTATTTTTGCTAAAAGAAGAAACGGACTTTTCCTGCCACTTTTGGAAAAAACAAGTGGCAGGAAAAAGTCCGTTTCTTCTTTAAGCAAATTGTTCTCCGCCACTATTATGAACTTTCAAACAATTTATTTTGACAGACGAATTTTTCGCATAATCCTCCGAGGAAATGTCTCAATCTGTAACAAAATTCCAGGGTTTGAAGAACGGTTAGTCAAAACAATAACTTGTATGTAAAATGTTGCATTTAAACCTGGCAACGTGTAACCTTTAAATGGGTCTAAGAATTGATTATTTTCCACGAGATTTCACTACTGTAGTTGAAAATTTGCAGGTGCTACAAAATAGGTTTTCAAACAAGTTAGAGAAAACTTGTAATTTATTCTCAAAACATACTCATGCCCTCATGAGCTGTGGGTTACCCTCCCACCACCATGTCCAAACTCCCCTATGGGCATACTCAACATCCGGACAGGGATCGTGTGTTTCCCGTTATAAAGTCTGCGTAGATACTAGATACATTATCATAGTGAATTCTTTTATTGCTGAATACAATTTTATTGGTGTATTTCATATAAACATATTTAGGTTAAAACTTGTGTAAGAACAAAATAATGTACCGTACAAGAAAATATAAAAGCCAAATAACTGTTCCTTGTTAGGTTGGAAAAGTTCAGCTCCCTAAGGTCAATATTTGTTGAATATCTTCATTATTACTGAAGGCTTAAGTGTGGAAACTCAGGTAGAAGGAACTTAAGCGGATTTCCCTTTTGTTTTCCCGCTTAAGTTCTTCTTGCCGAAGTATTTTATCGATGAAAGGTTTATGAAGTGGTTAGCGATAAATCAGAAACAATGGAAACAATAGAAGAATAATTGCTATTGTGTTATTGGACTATCTCATTAGTGTTTACTAATTGCTGACTATTTCATGAGCTAAATCGTTTCTATTTCTATTCAAATTTAACTTTTGCTTCTATATTAAAACTCGGGCAATAATAATTATCGAACTGGTTGTTGTTTTAACAACTAAGTGTTATTAAGAAAATTTAAGGTAGAGTTTAAACAAAGATAATGTTATGGTAAGTAGACATTGTATCGATACTGAATGGCTGAGGCTGGAAAATTAATATTGTTCGGGAGCCCAAGCACAGATCTGCCGTATTTATTTTATTTTATTCTTCCAACTGTCGAACGAACAATACATTTCTCCCCCTCAGCTCCACATGCTCGAGTTTGTCCGATGTCGATGACTTAAATGTGACCAAATCCTGCGATTTTCTAGAACGAACGAACTTATATGTGCTTCAGTGGCTCTTACTGAGACCCTTAAAATAATTCTCTCGCAGCGCTATCTCTGCTTGGGCCACCGCATCTATATTGATTCTCCTGCCTCAGCTATTCGGCATCTATGCGCTATCTACTTACCGTAACCTTATCTTTGGCTTAGATGACGTGAACCACATTATTTTACAAAACACATCCATTGTATATGGATAAAAACATCTCAAGGGTAATTCTATATCTTTCACTTACATGCTTTAAAAGTAATTTTTATATGTCTTATGCGTTTAATTGAATTTCAGTTTGATAATTCGACATGTTTAATTTAAAAAATGAGCAAACGGAAAATCCATAAAACTAATTGAGTTTTAAGTTAGCAATCGAGTTTGATAATTAAGCCAAGGACGGTTAAGTGAGAAATAATAGATGTGACCTAATATTTCCTCGCGGAACAAACAAATTAGGGAATTGGGGCGAAAATCAGATTAAAATTTACATTTTTATGAGCGCCTTCGACGTCGCGGCGCGCCTCGATGTTTTCTTCAAGGGCTTCTATTTGTGGCTTAATTTGATAACGAATAAGAACATTGGTTTCATCAAAGACCTTCCAGAATTAATCTGCTAAAAACATTTGACATATTTATGAGCATTGAAATCCGAAATTAGCCTAATGTATCTCCTCGAGAATACAATAAAACTGAATTTCTAATGGGTATATACTTGGGACGATGACGTAAACCGAATTATATGTGTTTTTTATACATTTGTATTTCATAATGTCATAATAAGGATGAATCTTTGCATTTTTAGTACGATAGTTAAGCTCACAGAAAGATAGAACCTACTTTTAATTGTTTTCCAAATTTAAAAGTTAAAATATAACACATTGTACTCGTGTACTTTGGAACTTACTAAATGGAAAAACCCGGTTTACTTTAAAATGTGTCAAGCACGTTCTTAATTAGACGACATAAATATGTTTAGTTGCCAGTTTAGAAATTTGTTCTATTGAAAAGTTAATTACTTTCAACGGGTAGTTATGTCCCGGGAAAATTAAATTCCGAGAAAATTACACTGGAAAACAGTTCGTACTTTTAGGCGAATTCGTATCATTATTTGACGTTTTAATTACATTTCTGAACGCATTTGCATTTAACCTGATAATATTCGTCGTTCCCCTGTCGTCTCACCGTCGTCTCAGAAACTTTACCGAGAAGTAGAGCTCCAGGCATTCAACACTTAATTAACCGGCTCTATTTGATATTGCAAACTCTTGCTTTAGGCAAACCAAGTCTCTTCAACGAGATTGGAATTCCGATATTATCAACTGTCCATGTTTATTAAACGCACGTTCTGCTTTTATTGCATAGTTTCCTTAGAAAAGCTTCCACGGTAGTTGGGTCAAACCAAAGATAATGTTATGGTAGGTAGATTGCGCATATATGCCACATGTTTAAGGCAGGAAAATCAACATAGAGTAGTTCGTCAGCCTAAAAAGCGCAGATATCACTGCGGTCTTCACTTGGTGCTGCAACTATGTTGATTCCTGCCTCAGCCTTGTGGCATCTATGCTCAATATAGTGATCATAATGTTATCTTTGCCACAACTCTTATGGATTGAGCGTCTACAAACATTTTCCGGACACATGAAAAACAGCAGTGACGTCATGAGTTAAACAGCGGATGTCAGAGTAAACCAGTTGTAAAGGACTGAGTCTAATGTTTCCTGTCCATTGCTGTGTTTACATAGCAAATAATCTGTGTTGTTTACATTCTCTGTGTCACGCCAGCTGGACAGTGTAACAGCTTCAGACAACTGCCGCTGGTAGCGCTACTGTTCCACTCAGCTCATAGAAAACAGCTGTTTATTTTGCTTGACTTGCTTTATTTATTGTGTTGTTTGACAATTGCAATTTTCCCTGATTTAATACTTCCTGAGTATTCGGAACTCGCCATTTTGTTCAAGCAACAAATCATAGAGCTCTGTTTGTGGCAAATTGTGGAACAGTTTGATTCTGGTCTGTCACGTTATGGTAAATAGGTTTAGACCAGTTTCCTTTAGAAAAGTTATATGGCACGTAATAATGTTGATTTAAACGTTCTAAGACTAGTTTTTGATAATCTATTTATTTGTCTAGCAATCTTATAATTTTTTACAAAACCTGATTAATTTGACCAATGTGTATACGTTACTTACGTTTTCGTGTAATGTTCTGAAATCAACTGTTTTGGGCACATCTATAATCTAGTTCTTCCTTTGAAAACATCACATTGATCAGCTTGATATGTTTTGGTCTCGCTGTAGAGTACCTCCATCTTCAGGCACTGATTGGCTGAAACTGTCAAAATGAGCTACTTGCTGTCTGCTATCCAATTGGTCACAGGGCTTCCAATAGGATAGCAGAAACCGAGTGTCTGCAGTTTCGGCCAATCGGTGAGAGAAGACCAAAGATAATTTTATGGTAGGTAGATTGCGCATAGATGCCACACAGCTGAGGCAGGAAAATTAACATAGTTGGGCAGCCCAAGCACTGATAGCGCTGCCTTCTCTCGCCGTCTTTCTCCTCCTCGGCTTCACATGCTCGAATTTGTCTAATATCGATGACTTAAATGTGCCAAAATCGCACGATTTTCGAGGGCGAACGAATTTGCGCGTCGTGTCTCAGTGGCTCTACTAGATATCTTTAAAAATAATTCTCTCGCAGCGCTATCTGTGCTTGGGCTGCCGAACTATGTCGATTTTCCTGCCTCAGCATGTGACATCTATGCGCAATCTCCTTCCAATAATACAATCTTTGGTCTCAATAATCACCTTGCATATCCTACTATTATTATACACCACGGCGGATATATTCTTGGCAGATAGCGGCGGTGTTATACACAGTTGGCAATCCTGCTCGCAGCTGATTGGCTACTCAATGTTGCGTATCCGCACGGAAACATTTATTGCATCGCTTTTCCGTTTGTGTTTATGAGTTCGTTGGCTTTATTGCAGTGGTTTAATCGTGTTGGTTTAATGTTTTATTCAATGAATAATTTATTGCAAAGTTTTATGTTGTTTATTTTTTTACTGCTAAATATTTTAGAGCCCACTGTCTCGTGTAGTAAACAGGAAAAACGTCAGTTTTATTGATTGTGAAGATAAGTTTGTGACAATGCTTGAAGTTTGACTAATAAATGGTAACACGGAGAAAGATAAATGAAATAATAATTTCAGCATTTTTGGCATCGCTGTGCGGACTTTTAAAAGTACATATTTCAACTTTGTGATTAGATTAGAAATTTTGGACTTAAAACGGTTTTAGTTACACATTTTCAAAGTATATTTAAACAGCTGTGTTGATTTGTTCTAGACCGTGGATAAATTTTAATACAATCTTCGTTTGAAGACTTAGTTAAAATTTGGCATTCATTCAAACCTCGAAAATTTCCAAGCTAAACATTGGTTTCCAATCTAGCTTTTGTTGAGAAACTGTGAAAGTGAAAATTCATGGATTGCCGTTCTGTGACTCCTAGTTTGGCAGTTCTCCCTGCCTCCTGTGTCGTAAGCGTGGATTTCACATAATCTTAATTGTTATTTGTGTGTTTTTTTTAATTAGCCTTCAATTATGGAAAAATATGCTTTAATTTAAAGCACACACCTCACAGCGCCAGTCCGCAAAACAGATAACAATAACAATTCGTTAAATCTCAATTTTTACAATAAGTATTGTTTTATTGACAATTTACTAAGTACCACTATGAGTAGATAACTTTAAAATACTTAGTTTAGGTCGTATTTTGCCAGTTCCCCAGTATAAAACTTTGCTAATAAACGGTATGTAGGGTCGAAAAACGTTTAAATATACGGTAAATAACTGGGGATTTTTAGGTATAGGCCTAAGTAATTCAGGAGACCGTTGTAAAAACCTGCTAAAAAATACAACAAATGAACTTTTGATACCTATTAGAGGTTGAGGTCGTTGGCAAATATAATTTCTGTACAATATTGGGTCTGAAGATAGTTATTCTAAATTTTAATTCCTCGTCGATCTAGAGCTTAAACAACGCACGGTTTAAACTGTAACTCATTGAAGAGGGCGCGTTTAAAAACGTGTATTTACAGAAAGTATTTCAATGAGGTGTGAGAGAAAAACTTGAACCCTCATTTTGCTGATGGTTACGTGTAAATAGTTATATTATTAATTATTTATAATTTACCTGAAGTAAGGAGTATCCAAACAACAACGCCTAGCAGTCCCGCCATGTTGCCGGCACCACACTCACTACACTAGAGTACTGCTACATCAGTCACAGTGACTGTGTGAGGCTGAAGGCCGAAGTAACACCTTGCGGCAGAATCTTCCGCATCCGGTCCTCGTACCTTCCTTCCGGTCCCAAGCAGCTGAGAGTGTTGAATGTTGATAAGGCAAGTTCGTGTTATCAGTAGCAATGTTGATATTTACTTTAGGATTCAGAATAGGTGCTTTCGCGTCGCGTGTTCAAAATTGTTAGTTTTAATAGAGATGCTATTTTTAAAATTGTCCTGTTAAACTCGACCTTTACCTAGCGTTACCGTCTAGTAATTTTAGAAAATGTAAGCAGTGACTACTGGGATCGAACCCCCGCCAGCGGAGTAACGAGTTTCGAACTTGCGCACGATTCCAACTGGTCACGAGTCCGCTATTTTTACTACAAAATACTATACAAATGTGTCCTTTTAATGTCTATGTATCAGCAAAGATAATGTTGTGGTAGGTAAACTGTGCATAAATGCTACGTGGTTGAGGCGGCAAAATCAACATAGTTGCGGCAGCCTAAGCACAGATAGCGCTGCCGTCTCTCGCCGTCTTCCTTCCTCGGCTCCACATGCTCGATATTATCCGATGTCAATGACTTAAATGTGACCAAATTGTCGTTTTTCGAGAACGATCGCGAGCGTCAGTGGGTCTACTCGAGACGTTCCCTCACTGCGCTCTCTGTGCTTGGGCTGCTGCAACCTTGTTTATTTTCCTACCTCAGCCAGCTATGCGGTATTAACCTAAACCGTAATCTTTGGTATTAGTCTGGTCTGGGACGTTGCTTGAATCTGTAAAAATGAGTCAATCGCTGTTACAAAAAACATTAACGTCGTAACCCTTCCTAAACAACGTTAAAAAAGTCCCAACCACAAACTTATAAATTGAGTTTAGACATTTAAATTTGTTTTCTACCTATTTTTAACGACTCAAGCGAGTTTGTTTTGTTCAGTTGGTAGTGAGTAAAACAGCTGGGAAGTCCTCGCGTTGTTATTTATCATGGAATTGTGGTTTACGGGAGAAGATGATGATTATATTGCAGTTTGTTATTACATCTGACATCGTGGCTTGAGCGACCTTGTCTACTGTAAATAGTGTTTCTTACCACTATTGAACCAGCTGTTGCGATTCTCGCTGAGCGTGTTTGACGCGCGTTTCACGCAAAGCGTCCATCGCAGATGGCCTTATGTTGGTAATCTTTCGTATCGGAGCGTTTTTCGCTGAGCGTCAATCGCAGAGCGTCTATCGCTTATTGGTCAATATGCTGACGAATAAAACTGCTTGTGAAGACAAAATTTGAGAAAGTTCTTTCTTCCCCACTTCGGGGTTTTCTCCTACCATTCAGATTGTTATCTACGTCTCTTGCGAGACCGTAATTTCATTAGCTTTGAAATAAGAAGTCATGTTTTAATGTAGGTGCTTGGTAGGGTTTTGAATGTTGGTTTGTAGGGTGCTACATTTTACATTACAATGGAATAAACTAACTGTTTTAAAGAATGGAAAATTTGAAAAATATAGAGTTTTTGTAACCTTTGACCTCAAGCCAGGTGAATATGCCGGCAACCAGTACCGAAAATATTTTGAGTCTTTTTCAAACCATTAATGCTCGAGGCTAATAATTTGAAACTGACACCATCTTCGCGACGATCTTGATCACAGACAACACATACTATGTACAAACGTCTATTTTTTCGTTATAAATAAAATTCTAGTTCCATCACCTAACGGAGCTCTCATATTCATTCGGTTCACGCTAAAAAAATCATTGTAATTTGCTTGAAATATTTCGGACTCGATGTGCAGTACCATCTTCAGTTGGTGATTTTCATATGGTTCGCCTCTGACCCATCTCGATCCGCACGAAATGACAACCGAGCTCGGTGATGGACGTGACTAAACTTGCAACATTTTCCCCATCCCATAGGGCCTCTGTAGAACTTCTGTTGTCTATTTGTGCTGCCGAGTACTTGACACACAGTAAGGCCTGAACAGCTGACTAGTGTCTTGTTACTTCTATGAATTATTTCTGTAGATTTCTCCACAGAGATGAGGTATGTTTGAGTTCGTGTCTTGGGTAACCTCGTCTGCTGCAACTTAATAACACTTAACCACTCTCAGTCTCGTCATCACGTGATGTGCATCATTACATCGTGACTGAGGTGTTTGTACAGTCATCATACTATATAAAGTGTCTGCGGCAATGTTGACATGTCTACGTACAGAACCAGCCAGTGGACTCGTGGCTGATTGGAATCGGGAGCTCATCACTCCGGTGGCGCTGGCTCGATCCCCGCAGTCATTAATAATAATTGGTTACGGCAACGCTAGATAAAAGTCGTGGTTAAGTCGAAGAGAGGACTTTTTAGATTTAACTACTGACATTTTGTGAGGCGGAGCGATGGTTTTTCTGGGAAAATGTTTATTATTTCATAGGAAACGTTTTATCAGAATAAAGTGTACGTTGCTTGACAGTCACCCTATAAAATATGTAACCAAATACGATCTCCGAACATAAGTAATTCTCAGTAAGTGAATTATCAATAAATTGTTATTTTAACAAACAGCTGTACGCAATAACTTTTCGACGTCTTTGTTAACATAATACACGATTCCTTTTACCATATTTTTTAAAATTACAATTTTAAAGAAGTGTTTGTACCAATTAATATTATTTTGTCCAATACACAACGTTGGAAACAAAATACATTTCTCTCGAAATCTTTTGTTTGAAGTGGAACACTTTCACATCCTAATTCTTTACGTTTGATCTGAATTACACAGAAGTGTTCAAACGTTGAACTTTGTGCGAAATGAACTTTTAATTGGCGTCGAAGTTTTTCGCCTGACAAATTCCTGAAAGGGAGATTACAGTCACAAATCCGCTGCGTTTCAAACTTCGGACTCAACTTTCTGTGAAACTTCAAACCAAAATTTCGGACATCGGGTTGAGTTTTTGTTGAAAATCATTAGTTCGGCTAGTTGTCTTATTGGGTTCGGTCATTAAAAGGCTATTGAAATTTGAAAATTATGTAATTGTCAAATCCCATATCAGCGATAACTTTTTCAGAGAAATTTCAATGACTTGGCAAATCTTTAACTAAAGTTAACTAACCTTTACTTAGTATATCTAAAATCGTACGAAATTTAATAGAAATGTGTCGAAACAACAGACTGAATTGTCTCTTTATTCAGTTCGAATAATAAATTGATTTCCTGAAGACATATTTACGAAATAATTGCTCAAAGAGAAACGTTTCCCAGAATTGCTTTAAGAACAAAACTGAGATCTTGAATTGGAACGAAATCTCCGAATCTGAAATTGTACTCTCTCATGAGTCCAATCACGTCTTTACAGAAGTTGAGGCTTAGAAAAACGGAATTCGCAGAATCGGGAAAGTTGTTTTGAACTAAGTTGGAAATTCCTTAATTATTTCGTAATGGTGAAACAATTAATACAGTTTAGGATGTTCAATTTACGCAAAATACAGTTTAAAACATTAAATAGTTATCAAACATGCAAAATACACATATTAATTTTTGGAATATTGCATATCAATTCGTTCTCAGATAATGTTATGGTAGGCAGCTTCCTAGATGCCACATGACTCTGACAGGGAAATCAACATAGTTCGGCAGCCTAAGCACAGATAGCGTTGCCGTATCTTGCCGTCTTTCTCCATCTCGGCTCCACATGCTCGAGTTTGTCCGATGTGGAAGACTTAAATGTGACCAAATCGTGCAAATTTCAAGAAAGAACGAGCTTGCGTGTGCGACGGTGGCTCTACTTGAGACTCTAAAAGTAATTTCCTCGCAACGCTCTGTGCTTGGGCTGCCGCAACTATGTTGATTTTCCTGCCTCAGCCATTCAGCACCTATGCTCTATCTACCTACAATAACACACTCTTTGGTTATACAGAGGGTCGAAATAATCACTAGTTCTCGGATAAAATATTAGAAATAAAACTTACAATCCTCAGGTCGGCTAGTTGGCTTATTGGGTTCTTTCATTAAAAGCTATTGAAATTTGAAAATTATGTAATTGTCAAATCCCATATCAGCGATAACTTTTTTCAGAGAAATGTCAATACTAAAGACCGATGACTCCAAGTCCAAGAGCTATCTGGTGCAGAAAATAAGCATGGCAATACAGGGAGGAAACGCAGCCAGCATCCTTTCATCCTTTCCCATGGAAGAAAATTTGGAGGATGTTTTTTATCTGTAGATGTGTCTATTATTTCTACGACTTTTATTTTTTATATTTTTTCACATTATTTTTATGTATTTTGTATGTAAATATTGTTCTCTTCATAAAACTTACAATTTTACTGATACCAAGTAGGCACACACCTGCAACACAAAAACCAACAAAATAAAATACAATCTATAAAAGATATAATTTTAACGTGTTAAAAGTAATTAAGCTGACTTATTTACTTACTACCAAATGTTCTTAAAACTTTGAAGTAGGTTTATTTCTAAAGTTTAACTCTAAAGTACCTCAAGGGACTGGTTTTACGTCACTTCTCTTTGCCAAGTGTTTGTGCAGGCGAAGCAGTTTGCAAGCGCCTAAACACGACAACTGCAGTAACGTAAAGTACACAAGTCGTTCTCAAGTTGCACCTGACTGTAACTTTACACACTAACTTTATAAGAACTTGATATTTGTGCTTGAAGAATTACGTATAGTGGTAGTAATGGATGATGACATCCAAAGACTCTCTGGGCAGATTTTGATGTTTTCCCGTTATTTATTTATTACAAACGGCATACGCCAATATACATTTTTTGTGGTGTTATAAAAACGGCATTTATACATATAATTATAATGAGGTCGAGCTAGAAACGTTAAGTACGATGTCAGAAATGTTTATCTCAAGTTTAATCGAAATTGGATCATACATACAGTTTGAACTATACAACCCCCTTCTTAGAGTTTTTTGACTGTTTACGCCAATCGCATTTTTGTTGTGTTACTTAACCTAGGGTTTGTGGGATCACAAAACGCTTTTAGGGAAAGCGGTCCAAACCTTTGTGCCTTCGCCGGGAATCGAACCCGCGACCTTGCGCTTTGCAAGCCGTGACTCTACCTACTGAGCCACGGACGCAGGCAATGGACAGACTTCCTAGGAAAGTAAAGAAATTATGATAAAAAAGCAGAACGTGAGTTTGATAAACATGGAAGACACAAGCGCTACCGTGAATCTTGTGAATTTCCAGTAATCGGGCTCTGAAGTGCTCCTGTTGAGAGTGTTTTCAACGATTAATGAATCCACAAAAATGATTGGATAAAGCTGAACGAAACGTAATAGGATGGATCAACCAATAGGAGAATCAGGAATAATCACGTGACCGATACTTGTGAGCAAGCGATTGACTCTCCAAACTATCTGTAGTCTATCGAGATATTGTTCAGTATTGTGTTCATATTATTCAAAAACTCTTCTTAGAAATGTAGAGCTTTTACAACAAGCTTTTAAATAGCTAAGATCAGGTGAAAATGGGCGGCAAATCTTTGAACTCCTGTCTGCATATACACAAACAGGCAACTCTACCTTTAAAACAATAGTACTGTATGTGTTTTTCTTCTAATTTATACTCATCAGTGTTGATATACTCAAGCCTAGACTATTTCTGAGTTTAAATGTTTAAACCAACTACCGTGCAAGAGTTCTGAGGGAAACCATGCAATAAAAGCAGAACGTGCGTTTAATAAACATGGACAGTTGATAATATCGGAATTCCAATCTCGTTGAAGAGACTTGGTTTGCCTAAAGCAAGAGTTTGCAATATCAAATAGAGCCGGTTAATTAAGTGTTGAATGCCTGGAGAGGAATTCATTCTTGGTTGAACATTATTTAGTTCGAAATTAGTTTGAGCCAATATTTGAAACGACATTGAGAAATTTTAGAGGTGCTTGTTAATTAAACATTTCATTTCTTTTATGCTGATAATTTTCTTTCTTTATTCTTCGGATCAAAGGATAAGGACGGTTAATAATTTTAATTTTTTGAACATTATTTAGTTCGAAAATAGTTTGAGCCAATGTTTGAAACGTAATTGAGAAATTTAAAGGTGCTTTGTTTAATTTATCATTTCTTTTATGCTGAACTTTCTTGACTTTTTTCTTTATTCTTCGGATCAAAGGATAAGGACTGTTAATAATTTTAAGGAACCTTTTTGAGTTTTAATTTATAAGGCAGTTTTAACATGATTAAAATATTATTACGGACGTTTTCCATCGTTTTTGAACGAACACAAAACACGACGTTTCGGGATCTGGGATTTGACCCCGTCGTCAGGTGAAAAGTAACCTAAAACATAACCCAAAACAGGTAGCTGTGCATAATAGCATTTGTTGCGTTTTTGATGGTATCTGTTACAATTGGTCAGTCTGATTCACGGCTGTGATTGGTCGTCCACTGCACCGATCCAGCCAATGGTGAGTTAGTTTCGTTATCACTGGCGATGTAAATGAATAGCTTTATTTCCTATGGAATTTCAAACATAAAATATATTTAAATAATTATTAATTTTTAAAACATATTATTGATTATACAAGTTTATTGGTTTTACAGATTGAAATGTCACAGTTATGTTTAGTGAACATTAGTATCGATTTAGAGGATAATATACGTTAAAGCATATGATTGGTAAAATAAAAAGGATAAATAAATTCCTCGAGGGAAGAAACCTTAAAAGCAACGCAAGTAGTGACCATGACTTTGCTGCCTGACCTTTCTACATGGCAGACTGCACATGGAATACACATGGTGTGATTACACATGTTGAATCTTTATATAACAACTTTGCAGTTAGTTCACGTAGCCGCCGCCAGACTGCGCGGAAGCACCTTCCTCCAACATTGGCACATCGCCTTCCACGTTCTTACACTTTGTATAAACATACATGTAGGTTTCGTAATTATCTTAAACTACCTGGCTCAAAATTCATTTTATAGTATTGCGGAATTCATGAATATTTAAAACTCAACTACTACTCTATTATTTAATTACGATTAGGTCTTACTTGTGGTATATAGTAGTTTTATTACTGTCAAAAAAACAATTTTATTACTGTACAAGTTTGACATTAAACGTGTTGTTGTTATCTTCGTAGATATCGTTTGATTTGTCATTAATTCGATTATTTGCTGTCGATATTTTACGTAAAGACAGAATTGACTTGTTGAATTTGTTTGATCAATGTTAAATTTCTGTGGCAAACCTTCAGGGTCGCGAGCAAAACTGAGTGTTTTTTGTGTCGAGCGACGTTTCGGGCGCGCCACAGGATGACCTTCTTCAGGGCGCACACAGCTAAACTCGTGTGCTGTAATTATAGCAGACAATGTTGAACAGCTTTTGTGTTATAAACAATTATGCCATTAATTTGTTGTGTAAATTAAAATTTTATGTCTTTTGAAAATCTACTGCGTTAGTTCTCAAACTTTGTATATTTTGTAAATTGGTGTATTGCCGTTGGAAAATAAATAAATAAAAATAGATACGTTTTAAAAGATTTTTTAAAATAAGGTGGACGGAATTTTTATTTTAAAGGGTTTTTGACGTATTGAATGGTAAAAGTTACAGTTATTCGCTTATAGCCGATTTCAAGCATATTCCAAGCTGTTTTACATATTGTCCTTTAATCGTAAGTGTAAAATTGATCCAATAATATAGTTTAAAAACTATTATTGTTGATACTTTGAAGACTATAAACACTAAAGTTGTGATATAAAACTGCCGAGTCAGGGACTTTAGTCTCAGAAACTTTTAACTTTTGTTTCCAAACTGGGATTATTTTGTTAGCGAATTTCCATAGAAATTGAGTTATTCATTTCTATTGATATACAGGACAACACGAAAAGCAGTTTTGAATTTCACAACACCTAGACTACTGAGTACCAAAGATAAACATAACATTAACTTTGGTTTTAACTTCCAGATATTCGAGAAAAGAAGGGTTGATAAATCCACAAGAGAAAGCAACAGATCTCCTTTGTTTATGCGCATGTTATGTGTTGTGGTGTTGGTTTCAATACAATAGCTCAAGGCGGTGTTGGGTTGGTTTTGTTACTTACAATACACTGAGGAAGATAATGTGGAAGATATACAACTCTTGTGTAGGGACAATGCCCGGGGAGAACCTTTGTCAAGGGTTGAGATTTCATGTGCTTTCGTTGGGAGTTATGAGAATTTGTCATATTTGTCAAGTAGTGATGGCTTAAAAAGGTGACGTTTGTCTTGTTTAAAGAGGCGAATTTAGGACTACAAAGGCTTCTCTACCACTTAACCTCGACCTTTACCTAGCGTCATCATAAAGTCGCTTTAAAATTGTTAGTGGTGATTGCGGGGATCGAACCCGCGCCCACAGTGAGGAGTAGCGCGCGATACTATCCCGCCACGGGGCCGCTATAAGATTGTGCTTAAATACGTAATAATCGTGTCTGTAAAACAATGGAACAGTAAAGAGCTTCAAGATACTAAACACTTCAATCAATAAGAATGACTTGGAACAAAGAATAATGATTGCTATTCAACTTTAACGAGCGTGACTTGAAACTTCCAGGATAATTGTTTCAATTCAAGAGTCAAACTGCCGAAGGATTGTTTACTTGATGATTTTTAAATTGTTGAATTAATAACATAAAAGTAAAGATACCATAGATAAGTTGGCAGGTAACTTGACGGTATAAGACTAAGTTCTGGAACTTCTAAGTGCTTCTCAACTAAGTTCTGATCCGTATAACATCTACCAACAGCTTCTAACTGTTTGTCCATCTGTTAAACTAATTATTGTCTTTGTACAAGTTAAGTTTCTGGTTTTAGCTTAGTATTTGGAGAATGTTTAAAGGGTGCGCTTCAGTTGCACGGCGACGCTTCAACGCAAGAGTTCCTGGAGGTCTGTTTTTCAATTTCAAAATAATGTTTACACTAATATAGGTGATACGTTTGGAAACTAGAGAGTTTTCTGACACGCGTAAAGAGCCTTTTTCATTTGAAACGATGTGTTTTAAGTGTACAAAATGGAGTTAAAAAGCACTAAAACTTACCAGTTTTAAAGTTTATTTGTGAAGGTATTTAATTAAACCACTTATGAGAAATCAGGTTCTATTCACGTGTTGGAAAACTCGTCTAGTTTTCAAGTATATCACCTTTATTAATGTAAACATTATTTAGAATTGTGAAAAACAGGCGCTAGGGTCGAATCCATACTTTTGTAGTTTTTTCTGAATTAAAGCGTAAAAATTACTTCTTGAAATTAAATACACATTTTAAGCTTTCAACCATTGAGAATAGACATTATAGAAGGACAACTGAACGATGAAACTGTCATGTTTCACGTAGTTCGCGCTTGATACGAGTGAGTGCGCCACGTGTTTATTTTTAACAGCTGATCATCAGACTTAGATTTTACTGTGTTTACCGTATTTATGTAATGTTTTAATTGTGTTTAATGGTTACAGAGTGAGGACGAAACTCAACGAACAAGACTTATTGAGTTGTTCCTTTACATTGTTTATTTTCGATGGTTTTTAGGATGAAAATGATTTCTAGTATTTTTGCAACATAACTCGTTTGACTTTGCTTGAATCAAAGCTCGAATTAGTGAAAATGACGTTGGATGATTACACGAGTTTGTAATTCACACTTTAACAACAGTGACTTGCAATTTTCTACCAAAATCGTTACGACACTTTGAGCCAAACAGCAGAATAATCACTGACTTGTTTGTTTCCAAGATGGTGATTGCTTCTTGGTAAGGGTTTATTGGTAAAGATCACAACGAAGGCTTAACCAATAGACGCCGACGTATTTCATTTGACTGTCTACAATATCACACCGCAATCAATTATATTGCAGCATGCAACCACAGTGCACTGGAATGTTTAATTGGCACTCTACAGAGGGCTGAAACTAGGTTAGGCAGAGTGATGTGAACCACGTGTTAGGTGCATGCTTGAACCATGTGTTATTGTAGTTTGAGTGCTCGTTGTGACTGATTGAAATTTGATTTGTTGCAGGTAAGTGTTGGAGAATTGGTTTCGAACTATTTCACACAACAGCTGACATTGTTGGTGAGTAGCTTTGTTTTTGTGTGATCAGCTGTTTTTATATTTTGTAACATTTAATTTTAATTTAATTTAATAATTATGTCGAATAAATTGTTTGAATATTATTGAAGACTTTTTTTATTTCTTGTTTTATTCAGTACAGGACATTTGTAACGTGAACTTCTCCATCGTCAACCACGATGGATGTCGTCACATAATAATTACGGATATAAGTCAGTTTTACGTCAGTAATAATGTTTGAACGTTTTGGACATTTCGACTGAACGCATCGTCCGTGGCAGACGGTATGTGACTAACCTACTACTTATATTAACTATATAATAGTAAATCAATAAAACATAAAGTACAATTTAATTTAAAATTAGGGTAAACAATGTACTTTCGACTTTCAAAGATCATAGTTTTGTCAATAGTTTCTAGAATTTAGGCTCGTTCGCAAATTGCACCCAAAACATAAAAATTGAAAAAATGACCACCAATTAAAACCGACTCAACTTACTTCAAGTTCAAAATAACTTTACGATTTTTACACGATCTTCCAGGTCATCAATCAAACGTAATATGTTAGAAGCTAAAACGTATTTGTAAAAAAACAACGAACTTTTGACTTGTATGGTTATTTTCAACGTTTAGAACTCGTTCTTATTCATTCTCTTCTCCGCCTAAACAAAGTTGTGCAACCAAAGTTAATTTTAAGGTGAAAATAAACTATAAAAATTGAAAAGTCTTGATAAATAAGTCTGTTGTAGACTGCGTGAATGAAGTGCGTTTCTCAGGGGCAAAGTATTCAAATAACGCTATTTATAAGCAAACAGAAATAAGTCCTTAAGCTTTGCTCAGCAGTTGTGAACTTTGTCAGGCTTATTCTCAAATAACTTTGCTACCTTGACACTCACCCAACATTCCCTCACACTGGAAATAATAATTTCAAAATTGTTTACAGTTTCTGTTTGATTATAAAGTTTTTTCAACAAATTATAAACGGTTTAATTCCTGTACCTCAATAAATATGAGAGAACAAGAGATTTTATAATAGTAAAATGATGCGTTTTAACTTTATTATCAAATTTCCTTTGGAAAAATGAGACCATGCCGTCAGCATGGTAAGACCCAGAGCGGGGCCATTAAATGAACACCGATCCTGACCCCCAGAACACGTTTTGAGCAGTTCTTTAACACTGTATATACATATGTGTAACATCTCTACAGGTAGCATTTGTCCGATTTACACGGAATTTGGTACAAATGTTGCTTTTGTAAATATATCGGTCGAGTTTGTTAAGCAGCAAAATTGGACCTCCGGAATCCCTCTTTTTGGGGGGAACCTTCGTCAAAAAAGAAGGTTTAATGAAATAAAAACAGTAAATTTCATTCGAAAGTCCTTAGAGTTGTTACAAAATAGGGGTCATAAAAGTGATTTTACAATCAGCTTTATCAGAAGTCCGATTTAAATGAAGTGCCAAAAAGCTGAGGCAGGAAAATCAACATAGTTGCGGCAGTCCAAGCACAGATAGCGCTGCCATCTCTTGCCGTATTTTCCCCTCGGCTCACATGCTCGAGATTATCCGATGTCGATGACTAAGATGTGACCAAATAGTGCGATTTTCGAGAAAGAACAAACTTGCGCGTGCGTCAGGTGCTCTATTTGAGACTCTTAAAAGAATTCTCTCGCAGCGCTATCTGTGCTTGGGCCACCGCAACTATGTTGATTTTCCTGCCCCAGACAGGTGGCATCTATGCGCTATCTATTTACTATATTATAACCTTTAGTGTTATTAACTGATTGGATGCGAATCTGCGATTGGTTTGTACAAGGTCTCAGGTTGGTACTACTGCTCTGATCTCTGCTATTGTTCTGTAAACAACGACAACAAAGGTCTATTGTTTATACACTCTATTGTTTACACTCTTGTAGATCACATTCCAGTGAAGAGATCTTGTTTGTTGTTTACGCAATTGAAAGCAAGTCGACAATTAAACTGGGTTCTTGATTAAACTTTTAGTTTTCCGCTTTCCGTTTGGATCTTTCACTGTTTTATTAAAAAACGTGTTACTGATAAAAAATATTAAAAAGCAATGATAAAAAAAAGTATTTTCGAATATTTGGGGTCAGGATTGGTTCATGGTCCCGGGCCTGAGACTTATCATGCTGACGGCATGAATATCTCATTCTTGGAAAAGAAAATCGCTAAAACTGGGTTTTAAATACTGTAGTTATAACAAATATACTGTCAACCTAAAGTTACACGGTCGACGATTAAATATCATTTCATCTACTTATAACATCTATGTTTGCGAGACAAAACAAACTGATCTCGTTCCACCCTACTTGATAAAACCATTCCACCACACTCCCGTAACAAACGTTGCCGTGAATAAATTATTCACTCAACTGCAACAGTTTCATTCGGCTAGCCACTGCAGTGAATACGCATGAATGAATAAACCCATAATCCGTTGTGAATAAATACTCGCTCAGTATTCAGCAGGGCGGATCATTCATCGGTTGTAAATACAGTCGTCGGTTTATATTCGGTTTATGGGTTTGTTGACCTAGGGCGTAGTTTAACTTTATTGTTTTATCGCTTTGTTTTATCGCCTGTAAAGAGTTGGGTTCAAAATTATGTTTGAAAGTCATAATCTCAATTTTCCACTCCGTCCCCCCAACACAATTTATAAATGTTGACGGAGGTAATTAAAATTAATTTTTTTGTTGTAAAATTTTATAAAAACGTATGTAAAAACTGCAAATTTTTCCGTATTGTAACAGCAGGTTGGCTGCAATGTTTGAAACTCGGCCAGCTGACAATATCCGGTCGCAGAACAGCTGACCCAGCCTTGCAAACAGCTGATTGGTGTAAACAAAGCTAAGGTCACGTGACCTAAACACAGACTATTGCAACACTTCCTTGCCTTGCCACCCGCTCAATGCACATTGCGCACGCTACCAATCAGCCGATAGACCAATTAGTCAAGACGTTAGGCAACACTTGAATTCACCTGTTTGGTCAAAACGCAATATATTTAGTAAGTAAAATAGTGACGAATCTATAGGAAAGGGGGCAAAGGGGTAGTTCGGCTTCCTTTAGAGTAATTATTCCTATTGGTGTAATATTTTGCTATAGTGTTTTAATGGTAATTTAAGGATAAATAAAATATTCTTTTCTTACATTAACACATTGAGTTTTATCAGTCATTTACCAAAGGTTTGGCTTTTCGAGAATCTTTACGAGATATAGGGTAATTTCAGGGTAATTTTACCTGAACTGAGGGTAATTCCAGTGTGATTTAAGGGTAAATGTTGGCAACAGTGGCCACGTGTCTCAGTCAAGTTGGTTGACTTATTGATTGCAGGAGAGTGACACTTGAATTGACGACTTTATCTTGATTCCACTTTACTCTAACCCCTTTCTATTTATAGACTCCTCAAACTCACTTTGGACGAGACTTTCTTGACAAGAGTTCAAACGTGATTGACAGAAAATGTTTTCGAATCAGGATGTTTATTTCGGGTTATTTTAGTTCTTTTCAAACAATGTTGTGTTTGTTCTCAAAACAGCTGTTGCGTGTTAAAGTTGCACTTTTACTATCAGGAAAAAAAGGTTGGTTTGATGATACGTCAATCATCTAAAGCTATGTAATGAGGTATGCCGCTATCAGTCAATAGACGATGACGTACATTGGACGATCGCCAGGGTGTATCTGCACTCCCATTGGCTCAACTGCGCTCTAATTTATATCGCGCATAATTAGAGCGCCGTTGAGCCAATGGGAGTGCAGAGAAACCTTGAGAATCATCCAATGAAGTACGTCGGCGTCTATTGGTTGATAGCGGCAAGTTCCTCTAATCGTGTTCGCTGTACCTCAAAACGTACGCTGATCTCGCAACAACGGTTGGTATATATGACGTCTAAAACCCATCAGCTATAAATTTTACCAACCAACTCAGCTGATTTCAAAGTTCTAGCAGTGATAATGTTATGGTAAGTAGATTACGCATGGATGCCACGTGGCTGAGGCAGGAAATTCAACATAGTTGCGGCAGCCCGTCACAGATAACGCTGTCATATCTTGCTCTCTTTCTCCCCCTCTCGGCTTCACAAGCTAGAGTTTGCCCGATGTCAATGTTTTAAATGTGACCAAATAGTGCGATTTTCAAGAACAACGAAAAAACTTGCGCGTCAGTGGCTCTACTTGAGACTCTTAAAAACATTTCCTTGTAGCACTATCTGCGCTTGGGCTGCCGAACTATGTTGACTTTCCTGCCTCAACCATGTGGCATTTATGCGCAGTCTACCTACCATAACATTATCTTTAGCTCTACTAACGCAATAAAATTCTTCATTGTTGAACACATTGAGCAAGACGAGCTGTTTCTTCACGACATTTGAGAAACAATTCACGTAACAATTCGAGTTCAATTGTAGTGGAACTTGTGTAAATGTGCCATCAAAGCAAACATTGGCTGTAATGTTGATTGTCTACAGCAGACAGCAATTCAGGGGAAACCAATGAGATTCTAAACCTACTGTAAGTTGCAATTGTAAAAGCTCTAAGACAATTGGAGACTTTTAAATGAACTCATAATAGATTTTGGTTTGTACATTAAAAATTACTAACCTACTAGGCTTCGCCCCCAGACCCCACTTCGGCCTCTCGGTTTGGGTATTCACTTAGCTAATTACTATACATTTCAGTTAAGGTATTTTCTTGAGAGTTGAAACTTATACACTGTTATTGTTATTATTTTTGATGTTTAGATTTACAGGAGCTGGGCATTTTTAATACTTTGCCCATATGTTTTATCTCAAACAAATTTAAATTCTTAACAGTGCCAAAAAATCGTTTATCGACGCATAACTCCTCTTAGAGGTAACCAAATATGTCAAATGATATGTCTAATAAAAATTATCTTTAAAAAAAATGAAACCATTTTCGCTCTATGTATTTACATCTTAGTTGATTTAAATTTTTTACTGGTCTGTTTTTAATTGACCAACTCAGCTGGTTTCAAAGTTCTACCAATGATAATGCTATGGTAAGTAGATAGTGCATAGATGCCACTCGGTCGAGGCAGCAAAATGAACATAGTTGCGGTAGCCCAAGCACAGAATGCACTGCGGTCTTTCTCCTTTCGGCTCCACATGCTCGAGTTTGTCCGGTGTCGATTACGTAAATGTGACCAAACCGTGTGATTTTCAAGAACGAAGAAACTTGCGTCAGTGGCTCTACTTGAGACTCTCCTCGCAGCGCTATCTGCGCTTAGGCTTCCGCTGTTGATATCCCTGCCTCACCCATTCGGCATTTATGCGCAATCTACCTACCATAACATTATCTTTAGCTCTACTAACGCAATAAAATTCTTCATTGTTGAACACATTGAGCAAGACGAGCTGTTTCTTCACGACATTTGAGAAACAATTCACGTAACAATTCGAGTTCAATTGTAGTGGAACTTGTGTAAATGTGCCATCAAAGCAAACATTGGCTGTAATGTTGATTGTCTACAGCAGACAGCAATTCAGGGGAAACCAATGAGATTCTAAACCTACTGTAAGTTGCAATTGTAAAAGCTCTAAGACAATTGGAGACTTTTAAATGAACTCATAATAGATTTTGGTTTGTACATTAAAAATACTAACCTACTAGGCTTCGCCCCCAGACCCCACTTCGGCCTCTCGGTTTGGGTATTCACTTAGCTAATGACTATACATTTCAGTTAAGGTATTTTCTTGAGAGTTGAAACTTATACACTGTTATTGTTATTACTTTTGATGTTTAGATTTACAGGAGCTGGGCATTTTGAATACTTTGCCCATATGTTTTATCTCAAACAAATTTAAATTCTTAACAGTGCCAAAAATCGTTTATCGACGCATAACTCCTCTTAGAGGTAACCAAATATGTCAAATGATATGTCTAATAAAAATTATCTTTAAAAAAAATGAAACCATTTTCGCTCTATGTATTTACATCTTAGTTGATTTAAATTTTTTACTGGTCTGTTTTTAATTGACCAACTCAGCTGGTTTCAAAGTTCTACCAATGATAATGCTATGGTAAGTAGATAGCGCATAGATGCCACTCGGTCGAGGCAGCAAAATGAACATAGTTGCGGTAGCCCAAGCACAGAATGCACTGCTGTCTTTCTCCCTTTCGGCTCCACATGCTCGAGTTTGTCCGGTGTCGATTACGTAAATGTGACCAAACCGTGTGATTTTCAAGAACGAAGAAACTTGCGTCAGTGGCTCTACTTGAGACTCTCCTCGCAGCGCTATCTGCGCTTAGGCTTCCGCTGTTGATATTCCTGCCTCACCCATTCGGCATCTATGCGCAATCTACCTAACATAACGATTGATGAAACACTCGGATATTGCAAAGTGTTATGGAATATATCGGTTCGTTGATCCTGGATACATTAAATCAGTTACGTTGAGTTGGGTTTGCCGATGGAATAACAATTACTGGTTTTATGGCTTCATCAAAGCGTACACAACACAATATAGTCTCTATCGATATGCGGTTTATACCAGGAGAATATTCCTACTGTTTTGATTATTATTAATAGAACAGTTTGGTTTTTACACTACTGATTCGGTGAGCAGTGGATCTGTCTTGCTCAACAGCTGGATACCACAGATTAGTGTGCCTGTTGAATCAGCTGATAGCTTGTCGTAGATTTGTAGGCGTAGTTTGACCGGAACCGGGCGTTGTTGAGGTTGCTGTTCACGGTCCAGTGGAACTGGTTAAATAACAGCTAAACAGCTGATCCGCATTACCAAGGCGAAAACAGCGCTGGTCCCAGCACTGGTCCTTGGGGGACCTGTAGTTCAAGCGCTGACCACGTTTAATTTATTCTTAGCTGATTGGTGATTTTAGGTTTTGTTGATAAAAGGAACAAGAGAAGATCAAAAAGGAAGGTTCATCTCTGGTGAGGAATTTTGAATTCGCTAACCGGTCTGAAGTCTGAAAATATTTAACGCAGAATCTTCCTGGTTTAGTCAAGGTCATAGTAAACATCCATTAAACCGCAGACAAAATCGAGCTTTAAATAATGAAGGAAAGGAAATCTTCCACAAATTGCGTCTTTAATGACTTAGTTAAATATTCTTTTATTAAAAATTGACCTTCGAGTCCTTGTTTTAGAATCTTTAGAAAATATCATCGCAAAGAAGCTGGACAAAAGATTTAGAACTGTGTTCGCCTTTTCTCAACTATAGAATACTGCGCGCTTCACAACTACGTGTAAAGTAGCCGAAAGTATGTAAGGGTACTTTGAGCTGACTATACAATAAACAGCCTTCCTTTTTCCCGAAATTTACCGAACTTCTCCACTTAAAGACGCCGAAACAGAGTCTTAAAAATTACTGAAAAATCCCATGTGAATTTTATAGACATGTTTAAGTGGGCACCCCACTAACGTGTAGGTTTTTAGATTTCATCCACATATTGATTTTTCATTTCCAACGCAGTAATATGGTCCTTCTATCGCGTTTTACACTTGAAAGTAATAATATTTTCCCCGCCAGTTTCAAAACGAACAGAGAGAGAGTAAATATAAGCTGGCTAAGAGAGACGGAAGTATTTTGACTGTATACGTGTCGGAGTTCTTGATCCTACTCTCCCTCTCTCGTAATAACCGACTCCTTACTCCACTTCATCCAAACCATCATTTCACTTCATCCTAGCCTACTTCCACTATCTTTACATGGCGATAAACAGTAATCTGTGAGATACTATAGGAGTGAGAGAAAAGCCCTTCTATTTATTTTAACAACAAATCTATTTTCAAAGTTTGGACTCCTTAATTTATTAAGGCAGACCCTGTATAACTGACACAAATTGACGAGCAAGTTCGATTGAAAGTCTAAATTTTGCAAATTTCAATCTTTATCAGCTGTTGTGTTCTCTTGATAAGAAGTGTTTGTTGCTTTGTGCGTGTCTCATAAATTTGTATGAATGGCTTCGAATGGGGGTACTTTTGGAAATACATTTTTAGTCTTACAGATATAACCTTCTCAGTCCCCACGTCTTCTACAGTCTACATTACCTTGTCTGTGTATGGGACTGAAGAGGATACAAACAATTCCAAAAAGAGTCAGTTATATACAGTTTTTTACAACGAACTTACTCCGGAAAAGATGGTTTCGGTAATCCCGTAAAACGGTTTTAAACACGAATATGAACATTTGTATACATTTTTTAAATAATACTACTAGTGGTGCAAATTTGTGGTATCTTCGATAGCCCAAAACAAAATGGTGTCCAATCAAAATTAGAAGCGCACTCTGTATCTCAACTTCGATTGGCTCTCACATTATGCAAAACATTGTTATTTCTCCGCCATCTTGTTCTGTGTGATAGGATTTTGTTGATTTTTGGTAAACATGTCAATTCCCCAAAAAGCGGAAAGCGCCCCTAAAAGGGTTTTGGTGTAAATTTTCCCCGTTACAGGAGATTTGCTAAGATCCAAGGTTGTGCTTGTGACTATGCTCTAGACTTGCAGATAAAATACGACAAGTTTTGCAATAATGTAATTGAATAATTTATTCTTCTTCGACAAGCTTACAAAGTCAGGTTGCTTTCCTCTTCCCACGTCAACAAACAATCAAACCTAACCATCAACATTTCTCTTTGAAAACATTCCCAGCTGTTTTTACTCAAAACAGTTTATTTCCCATTAATTTTATTTTACTCTTTCATATTCATAATATTATGTTCAATGCAAAATACATTATACTTAAATGTGTTGAAACTAATTGAAATTAATTTATCTTTAGCTACAATTGATTTTCAATAACAACAATCATTCAACATTGAAAATTAAGTGTTAATTAATGTTTAAATTGAATATTACAAATTAATAATATACTCTGTAAAAAATAATCTATCAATGAACATAAATTATAACTGTAAATAATGCAGATTTAAAATAAAACTGTCAGATGGTAGAAAAGTTTGTCTTGTTTTGAGGCGAAATTAAGACTATAAAGTCATCTCTACTACTCAATCTCGACCGTTACCTTGCGTTACCGCTAAGTGTACATTCTTTGTCCGAGATTCTCAAAATGAAATTTACACACAAGGTTGAGCCGTGGTTTTGCTTCATCAAACTCTAAGATAATTTTCCAAATTGGTGGTTCAATTCCCACCTGAATTCCTCTGCCGCATTTCGTTGTGGTCGCAGCAATGCGGGAATGAGTTAACGCATAATTGTGCCGCAGATCTCAGATAATTCTCCCCATAACGAGTGTTGTGTTATTTGCAACGATTTGTGATTTAATTAATCTATACGGTATTCTCTGCTTGTTGGAGTGTCAAAGAACTGCGTGTATAATACCCAGTAAATCCATTATTTTAGAATTATCTTGAGTCAACTTCCTGATAAATTGATAAATATTTTTACTGTGGGAAACATTTGACACAAATGTAATCGTCAGTTCATTTTTAAAATTTTCCACACACTCTAACATTGAATCAATCGGACATACTCTCTCTCATTTTGACATTCACTCTCTCTCTCATTCATTCGAACTGTTCGAAACTGAGGAACATCATTTAAGATCCAACTTAATATAGAACCAAGTACCGTAGAATAAAACGGGGAAAGGAGTTTTGAGCTTCCCAACACCTCCTGAGTCAAATGAGAAAACTTTATACAGCGTGAGTTTTAAATGTCCCCCACCTTAACCTTTGAAAAGGAAATAATTTTAAAAGCCCTTTTAGGGAATGTTTTTGTAAAATTCTAAAGTTTGTTTTGACGTACTTTGCGACAACCATTCACCACCCAAAAACCAAGGGAAAAGCCCCTCATTTTTTTAAAAATACAACCCCCATTTGTGGCACCTCAAAAGAAAGGGAATTTTAAGACATTTTCCCAGTTTCCCTACTCTTGTAGGTTTCCTAGTTTCAAGTTCAAGTCGCAGCTGTTCTTACACAACGGTTCTTGAAGACAAGCTACCTTGGGCACCTTATCTCTTATCAAAGCTCTTTGTTTATCAATCGTAACAAGTCGTTCCGTTCCGTTCTACGTTTCCTTGTAAATTTATACAAGAGTTTAGCGATTTTTCTGTGGAATTTCGGCTGGTGATACAGCAGCGTCGTAGGTTTTGAAAGTGTATATTCTTCATTGGACAACTCAAGGCAGGACCTAGAAAATATTATCAGGGAACCTTCCTTTCCGGGGGATTCCCTAGGGAATCTTTTGTTTGTTTTCAAAAAATAATTTACATGTTTTTGTCATCTCTATCTTTTGTAACGACTTTGAAGGGACATACCCTTTCATTCGGTCAGCAAGCTCAACGCAGGGCCACATCCCTATTAAAGTTCAATGACATTTATTCTAGAAACATACACTGATTTATAACAAAACGTATTAATGTTGGAGATGTTGCATCTTAAAATCGCAGCAACAAACATTGAAGTGGACCCGTGGCGGGTTGGAATCGTGCGTGACTCCGGAGCTGATCACTCTGCTGACGCGGGTTCGATCCCCGCAGTCATCACTTGCATTTGTAATTTGACTACACGGTAACGCGAGGTAAAGATTGAGTGGTAGAGAGGCCTTTGTAGTCCTAACTTCGCCTCGTTAAACAAGACAAACTTTACCTTTAATATAACTTTTAGCATACAAGTAAGTGTTTTAAAATTATGTTTTACTGGGCAAGAAATATTTTTCTGTATAATTATTTTAAACACTATTTAAAAAGTTCATTCGTCTGGTTAGGGCCTATTTTACTGCAAATCTCTTCAGCATCTTGAATAATACCATATTTTTTAGCTTATCAAATTTCTAAGAATGCGCGTCTTCCCGGCCTTTTGTTGTTACTTAGTAATTACACGTTATGTTGACCTTGAAGACGGGGTCAGATGCCAGATCCCGAAACGTCGTGTACTTCTTTGTTCACTCAAAAATTATGGAACACGTCCGTAATAATGTTTTAACCTATGAAAAATAGTTTTCATGTTTTATTTAATGACCTTCTATAGATATTAATGTTACACATATAATGTATTATGTTTATTTTAAAGAATTTGTCTACTTTTCCTTCAGTTTACAACAGAAATATTCACAGTCTCGTCGTCGGATAAAGTCATAAAATTGTACTTTGTTACTCTGGGCTCGAGGCTGGTTGACATAAAATTGATTGTATCCCCGCGTGAAGCATAAATTGAGAGCATAAACACTGCAGTGAGTTTTAATCAGGGAATTAACCTGATAAATAAACTGTAATGTGGGAATAACACGGTTGAATTAAATTAAAATCCGATTTAATCTGCCAATACGTTTAGCTAAATGTCGGTTAAATGTTTCAGGCGTGAATAACATTTAGGAAGGTAATAATTAGACGTTCTTCGGATAGAAATATACTTGGGGTTGTTTAAAAATGGACACACGAAGAACCATGGTGCATTGAACAAAATGTTTGTTTGTGGGTTCAGTGTTGAAAATAATTTTTAAATTATGTGCTGGAAGTGTTATAAAGTTGCGTTAAAAAAGTCACAAATATGTAATTTGAAGAAAGTGATAACGAATCAATATGATAAGTGCTCTATGGATGATAAGTTGTAGTCTTGTTACAAACTAGGGCCGACTGGTCCCCAGATTGGGTCATTAATCAATAGTCTAATGGGAACGGACCAACAGCTTAACGTGACTTCCGAACCACGGACATGTGTGTTTAATTTAGCAGTAATTAGCGTTTAGCTGCTTACCGGCTTGTGTTTTTTTTATTGAAAAGAATGAGTTTTATCAGTAGTTGTAGACTTAAAACAATTTTGTGAATAGAAAATCATATGTTTGTACCTGTTTGAGTGAGTATCCATATCCAGAGGTAGATCGCGGCGTGGAGAGCGGAGTGAGCGCGGGTATACATGGCACTGCACTGCGCGACCGCACCACACTCACTGAACCGCACAGGGAACCGCACCGAGCCGCAGTGGCGGGAGTAGGCTGGGCTTGCTGACTCTGCGGGGACGCGGCGACCGGGGTTGTATAGACGGTTGGGTTAAACTTTTGGGAATTTATGAGTCTGTTTCAGTGGTGGGTTGGAATCGTGCACTAGGTGAAGGTAGAGGTTGAGGGTAGGAGAACTTAGTAGTCCTAACTTCGCCTCGTTAAGAGTCTGCCCTATGTGGTCACCTTAAGGAAAGCTTAATTTTGTCCGCACTAGGAATACACGACACCGCGCCTGTAACTACTGGCTAAACAACCGGCCTTCTTTCAATTGATGCGGTTTATAAACTAACAAACGTAATCATTTATAAAACTAGAAGGTATTATTTAATCTTGACTAGACCCCGATTTTTTAAATATCAATAAATAGTTCGAGGCAAACTAACAATTTTTTAAAATGTTCAATGTGTAGAGCTCGTTACAGTTTTGAGAACAACTCTATACGTGTGTAGGTAATTGTTTTGGTTTTGTGATGAGAGTTTAGTTTTTAAATTTTCGGCGTATTTCGGCCACTTGCAGACCCTTGCATCGGGTGTTGTCACGGCATTGCGGCGGACCTTGAGGCGAAAAGTTCATGTATTTTGATAGTGAGCGATCTCTGCTAAAATCTGGAGATTTCAAATATAAATTTAGCTATATTTAAGAATTTTAGTTGCAAACATAGCAGACGCGAAGCCACAGGCGCTAAATCTAACAAATTCTTAAACGAATGGAAACGTTTACAAAAAACGGCTTTTAAATACAATATAAACTGCATTTTGGTATGATTTTGATGAAACTTGATGTACAAGTTTATGTCACCGTAACCGAAGAGCGTACTAGAAATCAACAAAGACCGATTTTCTTAGTATTACTACACAGTTGGCAATAAAACTTTGTACAAATTAATTACTTTAGCAGATATTCTTTAAACTAGAACACAGTTGACCCGCATTTCAAACTGTCATTCACACCATTGTCCATCCGGCAGATCAAAGCTACAGCATTAATAAGCTGCTTCATAGTGAGACTAGTTCTACACAGATCAAAGGTATCCTGTCTAGCTGCAAGTCTCCGTCTCTCAGCTGACCTGTTTGACAAATATCAACAGCTGTCAAATACACACAGGAGTACCAATCTGACAAACCAATACACCGCCACACGTGTGCTCAACTGTAGGCTGATTAAATAAATACACTTTTATTGTGTTTAACAGAAGGTTATGGACAGTAGATTTCCCATTGATGCCACATGGCTGAGGCAGGAAAATCAGCATAGTTCGGCAACCCAAGCACAGTTAGCGCTGCTATTCTCGCCGTCGTTCAACCCCTCGGCTTCACTTGCTCGAGTTTGTCCGATGTCAATGTGACCAAATCGTGCAATTTTTAAGTACGAACAAATTTGCTCTTGTGTTAGTGGCTCTACTTGAGTCTTAAAAGAATTCCCTCGCAGCCTTATCTGTGCTTGGGCTGCCTAATCATGTTGATTTTCCGGTCTCAGCTATTCCGAATCTATGCCCAATCTACTAACATTATATTCGGTAGGACCAACCAGACAAACTGATATACCCGCGAAACATGACCAACAGTATGAGAATAGTTTCTTAAAAGGGTAAATAAATAAATACAGGTTTTATTGCGTTTTAACATTTTAACATGTGTTGAAATTGTCATATAAATTGTGGCAAATACTTAATTAAATAAGAAATTTGTTTGTAGTAGTACAAATTAGGCTTTGATGTTTATTTCGTAGTATAATCACTATGTAAACGCACCAAGATTGACTTCATACGCATTTCTGTTACGTGAAAAAGACAGGCTTTGTATATTTTCACTGTAAATTTGTACACGTGTCGATCGCATTACGAAGTGTTTTAAGCTTCTGTGAAAGATTTGAATTTTAAAATATATCCGAGGCGTAGCCACTAGCGCTACTACCATGAATCGTAGCGAATTTCCAATAACAGGGCTAATTCACAACGGAAGTGCCTTTTAGAGGGATCGTTCCCTTTCTTAAATGAAGTTCAATGCTATTAAGCATGTGTTCATAATCCAATTTCAATTCAGCTTGGTACACACCCTTTTAACACACATTTTCTCTAAAGCTAAACGTTGTTTGAGTAATTTATTATACTTAAAGTTGGTTCCTCCTTCTTTTCTAGGGAATGTTTCCCTTTCATGACAGGTAAACGAGTCAACGGACCCTTAAGATGACAGAATCCATTTGTTAAAAATAAAAATTACACTTTTTCTTTGAATAATTTTTTTTACATGGGTTTAATATTTGACGTTGTCATGCATTATTTGTTAATTGACAATATAAAGATCTTGAGTTTGAAATTGAAATATTTTGTATATTTAGTTTGAAACTATTCGAAAAGAGAGAGACAGCATTATGAGACCAGCTTTGTAGATCAAACGTGTCCAGTCACTGCTTGAGGTCTGTCTACTGACCTACATCAAACAGCTGTTGAATTTGACAAACTCAAACACACATCAGCTGTTCTATATAAACATACGACTGCACACAGCAGTACCAACCTGACAAACTCATATACTCGTTAAACATGGCTAACTGTGCAACTGTAAGAATATTGTATTGAGTTTTCCGTGAGGTAAAACATTATTATGGACATTTTCCATCGTTTTTGAGTGAACAAAATGTACACGACGTTTTGAGATCTTGAATCTGACCCCGCCTTCAGGTGAAAAGTGACCTAATACATAACACAAAACATTGGGAAAGAAATAGCTTAAAAGTATTCAGCGCAAGCTGACCAGTCACCGACCACCAAGCAAAGTTTTTTCTTTCGTTAAACGTGTTAATTTTATAACAACAGCTAGCCTAGAAAACAATACATGTACACATTTTTTACGAAATTAATAAACAAATAGAGAAATCAAGCACGTCCACTAACTGACTGCTTGACCAGTCGCCAGACAGCCCCATTGGCTGGCTCGGAGCAGTGAACGACCAATCACAGCTGTGAATCAGACTGACCAACTGTAACAGAGAACACAACAAATACTTATTTATGCACAACCAATGGAAAGAAATTTCGTTTTTGTTCATGAAAGGCGTTTTCCGTGCTGCTGACGTCCATTGAAATCGTCAATTTGTAGATTTGGCGTTCATTTTAACATTGAAAACAATTTCAGACATATTCGGGAACCACCGTCCTGCGTCTCCAAATTAGGTTGTTTTGCTTAGATATAGTGTCGTAATGGTGGATGTCGCACCCTCTTATGAAATCGCAGTTTGACTGCAACCAATTCAGGTTTTATTTTATTTTTAAAAAGAAAATTAGGAAGAATGCTTAGCAATGATTAAAGACTTGACACTCTACAGTCAGTAGGTTTGTGTGTAATTCAGTTAGGTGTATAAGGCCAACACGACGTATTCAATGATGCAGTACCGGCTTTCTTCTAGGTTTCGCTACTTTCCGTCGTTGTCTGGGAAAGGGAGGTCAACACCGGAGGTCAAAACGTTGAATGTCTGAACAAAGAGACGTAGCAGATATCTTGTTTTATGAGGCGAAGTTAGGACTATGACTCATTTATACCAAAGATTATGTTATGGTAGGTAGATATCTCGTAGATGCCGAATGGCTAAGATAGAAAATCAACATAGTTGTGGCAACTCAAGCACAGATAGCGCTGCGAGAGAATTCTTTTAAGAGCCATTGACGAACGAATCGCACGATTAGGTCATCGGCATCGGACAAACCGAAGTGGGAGAAATACGGCGAGAGATGGCAGCGCCATCTGTGCTTGGGCTGCTGCAACTATGTTGATTTTCCTGCCTCCGCCATGTGGCGACTTTGCGCTGTCTACCTACCATAAAGTTATCTAAGAGAGCTAAGATTCGACCTCTCGGCCGCCAACAACCGTTATCAAAGGAGGAATATAACCTCAAATTAAGATAAGAAACGTCAAAACATCGTTAGAGCAGCTGAAAGGCCTTTGAAGAGGCTGAATATAGTCGGGTTTGACATTTCACTCCAACCGGGTGTTCTCAAAGTGGGTTGCACTGTAGTGTCCAGGAGTCGGGGAGTCGAAGGACGCCCGGAGTCCGGACTGGACTTCCGCGGACTCGACACCCGGACATTGTCCGAGGACAATTTCTCTGTCAAGGTCAAGAGTAGCAACATGTTGCCAACTTGTCGATCACCTCTGTGTGTATTTATGTAACTCTGTCTGTGTTAATTTGACTCATAAACGCATTTAGTTTCGCAGCATGCTTTCTGTACGCGGGTGATTGCTTAATCGTTAACAACGTAACGAAAACGGAGTTGTTAAAGAATAAATACATAAAATCTACGTAAAGACAAAGTTCTTAAAATTTTGCTATAATTTTCTATTGAGTGGATTATAATATGATCCAGCCTTGTTAAGTGAAGAGAAACACAACTTTGTTGACGTTTTTAGATAAGGACTAATGGATTTCTTCTTCAGGTGAGGTAAACACTTAGTAAACAAATCATTATCTTGTCTTGTTTCCATTCTCTACCCCTTTAAACTTTAGCAAAGGTTAAAAAAGTCACTGAACTTGCAGTTTTTAAATGTAACCACATGGAATATTGCTTTATTTTCTTTTTATCGGAGTGTCTGTTTAGTGTTTATTCAACAGTTATTTGTAAAACTATCAAACCAATTATGAGAAATCAAGCGCAACACACTTGTCAAAAATCTCCCCTTATTTCCAAATATATCATGTTTCTTAGTAAGAACTATTTAGAAAACATATACGCGTAAACGCTTGCAAGTGCTTGATGGTTTTATAGTTAAAACGCATCAGTTGAAAGAAGGCCCGTTGTTACGTGCTCGGTGTCGTGTATTCCTTGGGCTTTCTCCGAGGTGACCACTGAAGCGCACCCTTAAGAGCTCAATTAAAAAAAATGATATCTAGCAAACACTCTGAACAGCCAATGGTGAAGTTATGGAAGATAGATTGGGCATATGCCTCATGGCTGAGGCAGCCCAAGCACAGGTAGCGCTGCCATCTCTCTTCGTCTTTCTCCCCTCTCGGCTCGAAATTTTTGAGTTTGACTTAAATGTGACCAAATCGTGCAATTTTCGAGAACGAACAAACTTCCTTGTGCGTCAGTGGCTCTATTTGAGACTCTTTAAATAATTCCCTCTTACCGCTATTAGCGCTTGGGCTGCCGCAACTATGTAGACTTTCCTGCCTCAACCATCTATGCACATTCTACCTACCATAACATTATCTCTGGTCTAAGCCAGCACCTGCACATGGTCACAATATCATGAAGGTGCACTGAGGAAGATCCTTGACTAGCAAGTAGGTAGATGTAGTCTGTTCCTCTCTTCAGCAAAAACTTGTCCTGGTCTCATGTTCATTCAACTACTCTGATTTTCCTCTTCCTTCCTTCTTTTTTCATTCCTTTAATTGCTCTTTGCGCCGTGTTCGAGATGGTTGATGTGTCGACGGTGCGTTTCTTTCTTGTGATTTATCTGTTTCCTGGTTTGGTTTTCTGTTGATGCGTAAATTGATCAAACTACCAAGATCAAAACTAACATTAAACTACGAAGATTTTAAAAACGGTATACGTATAAAACGTTTAATTAACTCAAGCCATTAATAGCCGACAATAACTTTGAAAAGTAATAAAGTGTATTGAACAGCAAATATGTTATTAGGGACTTAGAAAAATAAAAGGAAAACTTGGAATAACCTCACGGACACAAGCAATTATCTTCATTAACAATTGTCACACTTATTGGATTCCCGCCAAAATTGGCAGTTATTCAATTAGCAAAATTATGTCGCTGATTAGGAAAGCACTAGTGTGCATCAGCTAATTGATCCACTTCTGATGAAGTACTTTCAATATTTAACTAGTGTGGTTTTCACGAATTAATTAGTTTACGATTCACACTCAGTTTTTCGTTAGTATTAATTATAATCACAACTTCGTTCTTATGACAATCAATACCTATGACACTGGTGTTGTCATTTAGGTATATATTCTTTATTTTAACGTAATTCAAAACGTGCGTGCTTAAATCTATGTTAACATTACATATCCTATCCTGACTGGGACTCGTGCGGTCCTGTAATCCAGCTTCATGGAGGTCGGTTTTGAGGATGATATAGGTTTAAAGCGGCTCAGATAGTCTCAGTGATCATCTGATACCCGCATAAATCCCACCATCGTTAAGACATATCAGACCATCACCTGCGTGATTCGAAAGTCACGTTAAACCGTTGGTCTTGTATTTTCATTGGTCATTTGGCTATTAATTTGACCCATTTCTGGAAGAGTCACTTTAGTTTGTAACAAGATACACCTCATAAATATTACAATATCAATCATTCACCACATTTTTTTTGAAATCCCTCATGAGAGTGGTCGGCATCTCAAATAGTGATTTAGTGAAGTTAGCCAAGAAACAAAAGGATAAAACTTTGCCGAAGGGTCTCGTGGAAACTAAGGTCACCAAAGCCACAACAAACGGAATTAAATCCCCTTCTTCTCAACTGCAGCTGTTTCCCGCTTCTCAGCTGTGAGAACAGAGATTTAAAAGGGTTTTTTTTAGATTATACATAAGGTTTTAAAATATCTCCAAATTAATTTTTAATCGGTCAAACGCATATAGTAGACCTAATTTTCGACTAAAATGCCCAACTAAAGGGAGTTTTCGATATATCTTTATGGACCTAAATGATAAGTCCCCTCACTTTATAGGGCTTAACATTTAATTATTGCTTTAAAGTTTGTTAGGAAATGAGCAAGTCTAAAAGTAATCAGCGCAAACTGACCAGTCACCTACCACCAAACTTCGTACAGTTTTGTACATGTTGGGTTGTTTTATGAGTATATTGTGCTTACAAATATTGGCAGCAATTTTCTCTACAAAAATCATACGGTGCTGAAATTGTGTGAAAATAAGTAGTATTTAGTTGAAAATATTCCATTTTGGAAAACTCAGCAAATAGTGACGTAGTGAGTAAGTGCTGACGTGGCTTCTGCCTCAGCGTTTCCTCAACAGTCAAATCACTTTCTATTATTCTCTTCGACTGAACACAGACTGCCTCAGCAGAGTGTTCATATACAGGGTGTTAAAAAAGTCACTTAACGTGTTCAAAGGATAAGGGGGTTTTCGGACACTCTGTATATTGTAAGACCAGTTAGGCTGGGCGCAATCACAGACCTGGGCGAGGTGAGGCACGACGGCAGCACCCGGGCGACGCGAAATGCAAGGAGCTATGGAGCACACACACTGGGCCGGGCGAGGCAGGGCACGTGAAAAAGACGTTTCGGGGCAAAAGCGTAAAGCTATCCAAATTTATGGCCCGGGGCAAAGACACTGTAAAACGATCTGCGCATGCGCAGTCACGTGACTTCTTCCTCCCCACGTGCTTCCAATCCACTGCAGCCATTGCAGTGAGAACCAAAAATATGTTTATTTTAAATTATGACCTTATTGATTCAATCCAGGTAAAATAAAAAATAGTTAAATTAACTAGAAAAAGTTTCGCCCATACACATCACGGATAAATTCATAACAGAAGCAAAGAAATGATGTCATTCTAATAGAGCCATTAGTTTCATAATTTTAAAATCATAAAGAAATGTCTTTTCGTTAATAGTCTGTGTACGAATGAGTTATAGGCCGATATTTTATGACAAGAAGGCAGGAAGATGAATGTATTGTGTGGTTTGTCTGAGTGGATTTTCTGTGAATTTTAAATTTGTGAAGGTTATTTCTTTTGTTAAATAAGTTGTTAGCTAGTTGCTGATTTTCTTCAGATTCACATTTTAGATTAGGATGTATTGTATTGAGTAAGGATAGTTTTTGAAAACGTCTAGCTGTCTTAACTTACCTTTGAACAAGTAAATTATATCATCGACATATCTGTAATAATTTGCTTTATATGCTTGTTGTTTTGTTGTTATTTTCCATTTTATTTAAAATACTTCGGCTATAACAGGATAAAAGTCCCATTGTCAGTCCATCGTTTTGAATAAAATATCTACCATTAAAAGTAAAATAATTTTGGCTTAAGACTGTAAAGCAAATTTATTAATTGGTCAATGGCTTTCGGTGATAACTTTTTTCTTCTGAAGGTACACTTTAACAACTGCTATAGATTCATTAATTGGAACATTTGTATACAAATTGGTTACGGTATGTTAAATGATGTTAAAAATTGAACCATTAGGTATATTGATAGATTAAAGTGTACTTACTAAATCTAAGGTGTTTTCATCAGAGAGTGGTTTTCTTCATATGTTATGTTAGTTCGTATCACCGAAACAAGCTTTTAGCTGTTTTATAAGCTGGAGCTGTTGTGTAGTCAAGTAAAGGCTATATAGGCATGTTTTTCTTATGTGTTTTGGTAATCCTTTTAATTTCGGTATTGTTGGGTTTGGACATTTTAATCTCATGGGTTTTAAAAAGATCTGTACATGTATACTTAAAGTATTGTTAATTTCTTTAATTATGGTATTTCCACTGACAATGACATTAATTTTCTCGGAACATGTTGTGGTTAATATACAATTTTTGTTTATTTTCGAAGTTATGATTTAAAATTAGTATTATTACCTTTGCAAACTGGGGACACCATGTTTTAATATTTTAAATAACATAGAAATAAAATATAATATAATATTTTACTTGACCTAGGCTCAATACTCTTGATACTTTCTACATACTCTTCATCCATTTCACAGCACAGTACTACACCCTCAATATACCAAACCAAACCGCTTACGCTTGTGTTGACTTGTCGTGCCCTGCCCTCTTCTGCGTGGCAGCCAAAGTCAAGTAACTCGTCGTGCAATGCCCGTCCTGCCCTACCTTGCTCCTTGCCCCTCTGTCTCGCCCCGGGTCATGCGATGATTTCCAGCCAGTTTTCGAGGAACGTTACAGAATTGATACTCGAAAGTTATACAATTTTTATCACACAAAGTCGAGCAGCTCGATGTTTCGTGACTTAAATAATTACTACGCTCTTAAAATCCACTCTAAATGCTAATGCTTTAACGAGGACAAAACGAGTTATTCTTTGGTTGCAATTAACATTGATCACGTGACAATTGTGGAAAATTGACACCGTTGAGGTCAATCACATCAGAAACCCTTGTTAGTAATGAATCAATCAATACATAGAGTCATATTGCTGAACTATTCAAGGAAATAATTGGTGTTAATTAGATAATTGCCAATTAGAGAGAGTCAATGGGACTTGATAGTAATTGGTTGATTCGAGTAGTTTCAAAGGTAAAATTTGTTATAATTTAAGTAAAAGGATAGTTAACACAAATGTAGGTCATAGATTCTATAGCCATGTCAAAAAAGTGTCGGAACAGTTTTTATTTCTACAGCAAGTGAATCACCAATAAACCCAAGGACGCAGTTGTGTACATTACCAAAATGATAAGAATATGCAAGTTAGGTAGATTGGTATTAATTCCAAATGCCCGAGGCAGGAAAATCCAACATATTTCGGCACCCAAGCACAGATAGTGCTGCAAGGTAATTTATTTAAGAGTCGTTCGTTATCGAAAATCGCGCGACATGGTCAATCTTAAGTCATCGACATCGGACAAACTCGAGCACTCTCTGTGCTTGGGCTGCCGCAAATGTGTGGTATCTATGCCCAATTTACCTACCATAACATTATCATTGGAATTTCTTAGTAAAATTAATTTGGAACCTAGCCTGGGCTATCATGTTCTACAGTGCTATAGGAAGGGAGTAGTAAAATTATAAACGTATCAAAAGTATCTTTTGGAAAAGTTTAAAATTGTTGCTATATATTCGAGTAGTTAAGAGTTTCTTCAAGCTATTTTGAAAGAATATTCTCAATAAAAATTGTTACATTGGTGTTTCAAGAACCAGGTACCCATAACCTGTTTTTTAACCAATAAAGGGACAAAAACCCAAATGAGCAACTGAGCAGTCCTAATTGTTGTGAAAGTTTTAAAACAATATTACACGTTTTGATACATTAACGCCATTTACTTTTACACATTTAGACTAGTTTTATTCACGTTGGAAAAGAAGAGAGAGGTAACGAATGAAAAATGAACCATTAACCGAGCAAAGAGATGAGTTAGAAGAGCGCAGATAAGTCACGTGGTGTGGTGCTTCATGTCATTCCTTTGATGTAAGAACTTACTCAGAACATTCTTTAACCTAATAACTGTCTAGAATTCGTAGCTATGCTGTATTGTCCTCCTTTACGTTAGCACACATTTTGTTAAGAAATACGTTATGCACGAATTGACGGTAGGTGGGTGGGTAGAAAGGTGTGTTTATTTACAAAACACCGGATGGTTTTCATTTAAGGAAGCTTGCCGTGTCGATGTGCGGTTTCGGAACACTCTGTATCATCATGTCATCGCGGTTGATAGATTGCGTGCAGTATGCAATACACGATTGCACATAGAGGAACTGGGTTGTGTGTGATTTGTATAGCAAGTTGTATCCACGTGTATACTGTGTATCACATCAATAATAGTTGAGTTATACGTGGATATATCTCTGGTTCATTTCAAACCATTGCATGTGTCAAAATAATGATCTAATATTTCCTGTGGTTAGGGGCTTCAGGTAGTGATAACAAATTCGTTCTACAAATCGATACATTGAGTTTTCGATATATCGTCACAAAATTAATCGATGTATTGAAATATTGTACTAGATAAATCATTGTAGTTATTACAATGTACATTTGCTATATTCGCTCGACAAACAAGATACAACATACCTGCATACTGTTAATCGTAATTATCGTCAAAACCTACGCAAAAAGTAGTGTTTATAAACATTATAGCTTTAAATATATTGGAATACCGAATTCAACGTTAACTCATAGATCCGTATACATCGATTTAATGTACTCCGATAAAATCGAAGTATCGGAACCGATGCCGATGTCATATCTAGTTTCATGAGGCTCAATGAAGAGAAGGTGAAATCGACAATCTACAAGATACGATCCCGTTTCTCGTCTAATGAATAAATTTCAACTCTATTGGTTTCTTTAATCCATTTTTTTAGTATATAAACACTTAAAATTATAAAATGGTTGATTCACTAGATGCCAAATGTATTGACGAGGGTTGAAGAAATGGTTAAGGGTAAAAGAAGGGCGGGCGAGAATCACCTTCCTACTGATAAGGAGACAAGCTGTGATAAGGCACGGCAATACATCTTTCTTTTTCACGTTTACCTCTTTTGAAGTTAAAACATTATCGTTTTCCAGCGTTAGTGGGCAAAAAGTACACGACGTTTCGGGATCTGCAGTCTGACCCCGTCTTCAGGCGAAAAGTAACCTAAAACATAACACAAAACATCAGTAAAAGACTTAGCCCAAAGTAATCGGCGCAAGCTGACCCATCACCAAATAACCTTTTTCTTTTCTTTCCTCCCTTCCTCTGTTAAACTGTTAATTTTATAACAGCTAGTCTAGAAAACAATGCAATATATACAAACTCGAAATTAAAACACAAATAAATAGAGAAATCAGGCACGGCCGCTGCCAGACAGCCCCATTGGCGACCGATTGTAACAGAGAACACAAAATTATACCTATTTATCAGAGCCAATGGCATCAGCAGTCCACTGCTCCGAGTCAGCCAATGGGGTTGTCTGGCGGCTGTCACTGGCCGTGGACGACCAATCACAGCCGTGAATCAGACTGACCAACTATCGTCAGATATTTTCCTCTCGTGTTAAATATCATTGCAAGTGGTGTCTTTGTGTGATTCCGTGGTCAACTAATGTTTAAAATGTACAAAGTTGTTTAGCCGAGGTACACAAGGTTGAACTGTCAGAACCCTCCTCACCGCGGGGCAGGTGAGAGGGAGGGGGTGACTTTACTGATAACAAGGCTACGTTTGATAAGGCACGTTTCCCTACTCAATACATCTTCCTTTTATGTCCCTCCTCCCTTTCTCTCGTAAATAACGTTTCTGATTGAAATTCCGTTCCTGCCTCTTTCATGAATTTTAATTCTGCTGTTCTTTTGTATCTTTATAAATAATTAAAAGGTAATTTTTTGAGAAAATAAAGACCCGTAAAATGTATTAAAGTGTATATTTTGTTATACACAGCAACACCGACAAGTCTGTTGCAAAGTATTAATAATTTAAGTGTTGATGTTGCTCAAACTGTATCAAGGTTAAAGCTTTTAAGTTCAAGCAAGACTTTTTCAAGAAATTGTGTAAATAAACTGGTTGAAACTTATCGATTAAACGGGTTCTTGAGGTCTTGAAACGCAAAAATAACACTTCAATATAACTATTTAATCAGTAAATTAAAAAAAGAAAAAGAGCACATTTTTGATGATGCTCTATACAGTATAGCTTCAAAATAAAAAGAGTAAAGTTAGTCTTGTTTAACGAGGCGAAGTTAGGACTACAAGGTCCTCCCCAACACTCATCCTTTACCTAACGTCACCTAAAAATTGCAAGTGGTGACTGCAGGGCTCGAACCCGCCCCACCGGAGTGTCGAGCCCAGAAGTCGCGCGCGAATTTATCCCGCCAATTAAGCTGTGAAAGGTCACGTGACATTGAATTCAGCTGTAAAAAGTGTCACTGTTTTCCACATAATATTCTGATGTAAAGCAGACAGTCTGGTGGTGAAGTGTAATCTACTTTGACCTGGTTGTGTTTATATTACAGAATAAAGCTTACAAAAGCACTTTAAACGCTTGAATGCTGCACAGCTTTCAAAACAATATTAAGTTCCCCGCCGGAAAAGTTAATAGCAATCTACTTCAGGCAAGCAGTGTCTTTAGTGCTTTTAATTTTTAGCCCCTTGTATTTAATTATTATTGCAAAGATTTATTAAAAATAGTTTTTTGTTATTTAAAATATATCCTATGGCCCTTTTCCTCCTGGGATATCTTTGGGGGAGGGGGCATGGGCAATATTTTAAATGTCTTTTCACCTGAAGACGAGATTATATTTATGATCCCGAAACGTCGGAGTTCAGAAGGATTACCCCAGGTAAACGGTCCTTCTCCGAAAAATCTAACAACTATCAAGTACGTGCCAACCACAGCCGAGGGTGCTAGCATAGAGGTACTTTTAACCTTTGGTTTTTGACATTATCAGCGCTTGTCTAGCCAAACTGCGTCTAGTTTTTTAAGTTTTATAACAGCTATAGATATAAATTTAAGAAAGAAAATTCGGCTTGCTAAAGTGTTATTATTATGTGTTATAATTTCCATACTTTAACATAGGCAACATAGATATTTAAGGAGGGGTCTCACGCCCACCCTGAAGCCGCCCTGGTTCAAATACATATGGAAGTCACGTTAAGCCGTTGGCCCCTTCCATTGGTCGTTGGGCTATTAATTAATGACCCAATCTGGGGAACAGTCGGCCCTGAATGTAACAAGACTACTTCTCATCATCCATAAAAACTCATCACACCATCATCACATATTCACATTAAAATACCCTCTAGAAGTGGTCAGTGTCTTAAAGCAAACTATCGTACTTTACAGTAGCCTTATCAAACGTTAGAAACAGCTGTTTTAACTTCAAAATATTTCTCGTTGTTTGTAGCTGATCAGTAAAAAATACTCAACACGGTATATCCCAATAATTACAACACTTACAACAAAAAAACCAAAAATTTGGCGGGCTCGGCCGGGATTTGAACCAGGACCTCTCGCACCCTAAGCGAGAATCATACCCTAGACCACCGATGTTATCTCGCGGAGTTGTGTGAAGTTGTGAATGCGAGGTGAGAAGTCTGAGCTGCTTTCTCTCGTGGATAAGTAGGTCGAGCTGGCAACTTGAGAGAGAGGCGGCTGCGCTATCTGGTAGAGAATGCAGTAACTCAGGCACACGGTATCGGTGATGGTGACGTGCAGTATGACGTAGTATGGTACGACACTTAGACGCATAGGCAATGCGATAATTTTTAGCGAATTTATTTTGGAAAAATGAATATTCATGCCGTCAGCTTGGTAAGACCCGGGCCTGGGACCGATCATTACCCCCAGAACACGGTATTTAAATTGTCCACTTTTTAAATACATATGTATATATGCATAATCTCTACAAGTCGCAATTTTGTCCGATTTTCGTTCTACCGAAAAGCTTCAGCATTTACCTAACATCTCACAAACAATTCTGCGTATGGATAAAATAAAAATTTCGAAATATTTTAACGAACACTCAAACCTATAGAACACGTTCTATCTGTGCTAATTACTCGTGATGGAAATCAATGGTACAATAATTGGTGTTTGATTGCCTTTTCCGCTGATAAATATTTAAAATACAAATCAGTTTACAAACATTGGCATCCAGATAACGGTCATTTAATCAACCAGGCCCTTACTAGGAGACAAGTGATAAGCAGTGCTTTGTATCAAAGATAATGTTACGGTAGGTAGACTGCGTATGGATGCCACATAGTTGAGGCAGCAAAATCAACATAGTTCGGCAGCCCAAGCACAGTTCTGCCGTCTTTCTCCCCTTCGGCTCCACATGCTCGAGTTTCCCCGATGTCGATGACTTAAATGTGACCGAATCGTCTGATTGTCGAGAACGAACGAATTAGCGCGTGCGTCAGTGGCTCTACTTGAGACATAAAAGAATAATTCGCTCGTAGCGCTAACTGTGCTTGGGCTGCCGAACGATGTTAATTTTTCTGCCTCAGCTATGTGGCAATCATGAGAAATCCACCTACCTTAACATAGTACTTAATTTTACTGACAGTTAATTTCCATAAGTTACTCTGTTTATATATTTTGAAATAATAGCTCATAAAACGCACGTGATACTTTCAGTACTCTTTGTATCAAAGAAGAGACGTGAACATTGTAATGCAGCAAGTTGAACATTGTAATGTTCATGTAATGTTTACTTTGTTGCTTCAGAGACAACATCAGTAACGTTTACATTACAAATGTTAATGTGATGCACAAATAGCTTCAGGTGTTGTAGTTCATTTTACCGGTGTTATCTATGTTTTGCAGATTATTTGTTTTCTGTTATCTATTTTTTAACTTTTAAGCGAATTTCCTTCAAACAAATGAGTAAGACGCAGACCCGGCAACACGTTTTGTGATTTTTGCAAAATGTTACCTACATCATGTATAATATATCCTCTACAGGTCCCATTTGTTGTTCGATGTTCATAAAATTTGGTATAAATGTTTCTTTTGTAAATATATTGCTATCATTCGTTGGCCAGAAAAATCAAGCTACCGAAAATCTCCTTTTCGGGGGGAGGACTTTTCACCTAAAGAACGATTTTAATAGTCCAAGAACAGTAAATTTCATCAGATTTCTATAAAGTTCAAAGCACGTACTATGTATTTTAATGTTTCCCATCGATGAGCCAAAAATTCTACACATTCGTTCATTTGAGTCGTTTCAAAATGGTGAATTAGAGTAAAGAATTGCAAAGGGAACTCTAGCGCTTAGCTGCGTTTTACCTGGTTATATTTACTTCTTCTCTGTATGTTCTTAATGAGTTTAAACACGGGTTTAAACAAAGCAGCCAATGTTGAGCTTACAAGGGGCTTAGAGCGGTAAGGAATCCAATATTGGAGGAACCAAGGCTAAACTATGCTCCAATCCCAAACTCATTCAGGGCTTGAGTCAGGTTTTGACGTTTAAACTCTCGGTTCAAGTTCTTCTTATTATTCTTGTTTCGTTAAAATGTTTTCAAGAGCATATACATTTGATCAGAAATAATAAGTCACTTTATTCAACATAAAATAACAAATTTTGCCCCATTGGCTGGCTCGGAGCAGAGGACGACAAATCACAGGAGTGAATCAGACTGACCAATTGCAACAAAGAAAAAACCGAGAATATCTATTTATGCACAGCCAATAACAATAATTGTAGCTGTTTCATCATGTGCAAATTATGAATAAAGATGTTTTGATTGTGAATAATGTTATAATAGGTAGATTGTGGATAGATGTCACATGGTTGAGGCAGCAAAATTAACTTAGTTTGGCAGCCCAAGCACAGAATGCGCTGTCATCTCTAGCCGTCTTTCTCTCCCTCAGCTCCACATGCTAATGTCCGATGTCAGTACTCTAATATGACCAAATCGTGCGATTTTTGAGAAAGAACTTGCACGTGCGTCAGTAGCTCTACTTGATACTCCTCACAGCTATCTGTGCTTGGTATACCGTAACTATGTTGACTATCCTGCTTCAGCCGTTCGGCATCTAAACGCAGTTTACTTACCATAACATTATCTGCTTTAGCCTAAGGATTCGAGCTTGATTGAATTTCTAGACGATGGTACATTAGTGTGCCGAAACCGTTAGATGACCTCCACTAAAGATTGTTTGATTGTATACAAAACATTTAGCCAATAGAGCCTCTAAAGTACCATATTTAAAATTTGAAATGCATTACTCTCAGAAAACTTTACCTCCAAACGCGTTCTTGGACTACCATAGTCTTTAAATTCAAACTTAAAATATATAACTGTTGGCAACAACGACGTTTCGAAATACAAATTTCCGCTTTACCACTTTTTGCAAGAAATTATTTCAACAAAGTGAACTGACTTGAGATAACTGTATGATTTCTCGAAGCGTATTTCCCTGAAAGCTACACAACATTGTTTGTGCACAATAATACATTTCTGCTTTGAGTTTTATTTACTGATGTGAAAACTCTTCTTCTTTTCCGGATCCTTTCTTTCCCGTCTCTGAGTTACATCTTGGGAGTTCACAAGTCGATTTGAATTTTAAAACAGACATTTTCTTTTTGTTATTGAACTTCCTTTTGAAAATGAGATATTCATGCCGTCAGGGACTGTGCTGACATGAGCACCGATCCTGACCCCCATAACACGTTTTGAGCATTTTCATACTTTGTATACATGTATGTATGTGTATCATCTCTACAGGTCGCATTGTAGAGAGGTCGCACAGGTCCTAAGTCAGAGGCCGGAGGCCGAAGCGAGGAAGAGTAACAAATTGCAAAGAAATTCGATCCTTTTCCTGTAGCGCTTAGCTGCGTGTCGGCCTGGTTTTTCATGGAGTTAGCAATTCAAATTTTTCTCGTATACTTTCTGTAATTTTGGTTGATAATCCTTATAACTTGTGGCTTAGGTATTTCCTTTGGTACCTATTAAACTACCAGAAATACGTTCCAAAAATACATTTTTTTACTTTACGTGTTTACTGAAGAACCATCTTATCGAGATCTCATTAATTAGAGGACAAATCAAACCTCAAAAGTAATCTTTTCGTAATCAGAAGTTTTGAAATATAAAACTTCATTAATTTCAAACGGCTATCACGATGTTCCTGTTCCACCTGTTCTACTTGAACTGAGTTTTTTAGCCTTTACGGTGTCCTAGAAGAAAAAAACTGAGAACTTTTACATTCTATAGGTATCACAAGTTCAACAAGTGTGTTGATTCTTTAGAAAACATCAAATTGAATGTCGTCAACGTGTTTACTGGCATATATCTAGACGTTTAGCACCTTACAATAATAACATGAATCAAGAATTGTTACGGAACGAAGAAAATTACCCTAATTTGAGCATTTTGCCTTGAAACCAGCCTAGCAGCAGCTGATTGTCTTGAAGCTGAAGCCCATGTTATACTGTAGTGTGTATAGAACACAGAGACACAGTTTGATACCTTGTTATCCCGTCTTCTGGACCATGAACTGAGTAAGATTAGTTAACAAGCATCAACACCTCTCTCTCTATCTCTCTCACACTCATTGTTTCTGCTACTGTATAATGTCTATTGTGTCAGCTGTGACTGTTACAGTTCTCAACTTTAGGGGATCTATAGGATTTAACACTGGTACAAACTAATAACTATGAGACATTGTTACAGTTAAGAAACATGACCAGAAGGCCGTAAAACATTTACAAATATAACTTAATTTTAACCGATATAATTTTTTGCATTTGAAATTTACGGGGTGCATTAGTTTTTCAACATTTTCATTTGTCTTGTTGCCTTGTTTAGTTTTGAGTCAGGCATCAACTGAAGCGTTCGAAGGGTTCATAACCTTTAATTTTGAAAACAGTGGTTTCAACTCCATTTTGTTCCAATTAAAACGCATAATTTCAAATAGAAAACGGCTTTAAAAGAGTGTTGGAAAACTCTTCTAGTTTCCAAATACATTATGTGTATTAATGTAAACATTATTTTGGAATTGAAAAACAGGCCACCATTAACTCTTGCTTTGAAGCGTCGCCGTGCAACTGAGGTGCACCCTTAAAGCCTTCCCCAAATACTATGCTAAAACCAGAAACCTAACTTTGACACAGACAATAATTAGTTTAACAGATGGACAAACAGTTAGAAGCTGTTGGTAGATGTTATACGGATCAGAACTTAGTTGAGAAGCACTTAGAAGTTCCAGAACTTAGTCTTACACCGTCAAGTTACCTGCCAACTTATCTACCGGTTTAGTACATTTACTTTTATGTTATGACTTGCTTCAACAAGTTTCAAAAATGAAAACAAGTAAACAATCCTTCGGCAGTTTGACTCTTGAATTGAAACAATTATCCTGGCAGTTTCAAGTCACGCTCGTTAAAGTTTGAGTTACAATCATTATTCTTTGTTCCAAGTCATTCTTATTGATTGAAGTGTTTAGTTTCTTGAAGCTCTTTACTGTTCCATTGTTTAAAATCCAATTATAACAACCAATAAAGGGATTACTACCTTTTGTTTGAATAAAACAATTACTTATGAGAAATACACTCAAACTACTAATCATGCCTGGAAGCATGTTGTGTATTTAGTTTTCTCGAGAGATAGAGATAAAAAATGACTTATGAAGGTAAAGCAACTAGCCCTACAACAGCCGACAGTCCATTCATTGGTAAATTAATTAATGACCCAATCTGGGGAACAGTTGACCCAAGATTGAACCTTCAGAACACTCATCACAGTCACCTATACAATACTCTCTAGGAGTGGTCGGTGTCTCTATCAAAGTTGCCTAGTTATACAGGGTGGAACACAACGTGTTGTCTAGTTGTCTTAACTTCTGGACCGTGTAATTAATCATTAACCAACTTGTACAATTGTTTCAACTCAGTCAGTTGTACCAACATTTCGACAATCGTATAGCTTATTAGTGAATTTCCTTTGGAAAATGAGATATACATGCCGTCAGCATGCCCGGAGTCATGAGACGAGCACCAATTCTTTCCAACATAATGTGTTTGAGAATTTTTCAAGACTTTACATACATGTGTGTACTTTCTACCAGTTTTCATACAATTTCCTTTTGTAAATATCTCGGCCGAGTTCGTTAGCTGGCAAAATCTACAAACCCGGTAGTACGCTTGTGTGGGGAGTTCCAGCCAAAAAAAACATATATAAAGGAATATTTACCAACAATACTTTTCCTACGCATTTTCAGCTACGTACCTAACTATCAAAACACCTACCAGTATATACCAATGTACATAACATTGTTATAAACGTGAAAACTAGTTTCTTATCTGAAACGAAGAAAGAGTTTTTTGCCAATGCAATAAGGAAAAACGGGACTTTGAACGCTAGATAAATATTTGTTCCTTTCTCAAGATCTTTGCAAATAGGATTAAACATCTTCAACAGAAAGAGTTGTGCTCTTTTCCCTCTATCGGAGTCACTTTTATACGCAAAGGTTTGATCGAAAAGTCATAAAATAGTTGGTTTCGGTCGTAAATGTCTGGTAGCGGGGCACGGGTACATAACCTGGCCAACACGCAGCTGAGCGCTTAAGCGCCACTTTAGTCACTACAGTTCACCGTTGGAAATAAATAAATGAGTTAAGCAATTTCTTTTGCAATTTGTTACAATTGTAACAATATAATCGCTATTTGTAGTGACAATCTTGAAACTGTGGATTAAAAAAAATCAAATTACCTTTTTTGATTAGCTGAAACAAACTGCAGTGTCTGCTATCCTGAAATTTACAAGGCTGCCAACCGTCCAATGGAGCAGGGATGCCAACACTGTCGATGTTCTCATTGGCTGTGACACTGTCCAAGAACTTATTCAGAACTGATTGTCCAGCTTTCTTATTTGTTAAAGTTATTCTCATACGTACATTTAGTAAACAACTTTTGTTAATGGCAACACTTTTAAAATTAAAAATATACAAATACAGTAATAAAGGAACCAATAAATCAGATGTAATGTTTACCTAAAGAAACGATCCACTGTTTTTTTTTCGCTAGAACATCCTGACCTATCATCATTGTAATGGTTTTAAATCGATTTATTGTCAGATAGTCAAATAAACCTAATTAATATCGATAGTCAAAAACTTTCTATTTACAATCGAATATCTTACGATTTTGCAAACAAAACCATTGGATGTCAGCTGATGTCCTAGTCATATACAAATCATCGAAAATTATAATCTTTTTCACCCTAGAAAGTAAAAGATTATAAAACAAACCTTAATTACTTCGCTGTAAATAAAGATGCCACTTTAACACGTGACTAAATGTGGCAAAATCAGCTGTTTTTGCTTGTATGTGTGTTATTCCCGGGTACCCAAGCTGATGGCAATATGAATCAGCTGTAGAGGCTGATCCTGTAAGCTGGCTCTGGAGTTCCTGACTGTGTGTTATTACATCTGTATTACACTGCGAGTGCTTCTATTACACTGTGTAACGACTACGCAAAACCGTTTTTTATGTGGACACTTTTATACTATGTATTGTTCTTATGCCTGTCCTCATTTATTTAAGTATAATATACTTTACTAACTTTGCTTTGAGACACCGACCAGGCTTAGACGGTATATTAAGATGATATGGGATGATGATTTGTGTATATGATATATGCAGTTGAAGGGCTAACAGGAAGAAGCGGCTAAGTCCATTTCACAAATTTTACAGGAGAGCGTTTTTTAAGGTCTAAATCTTAAATAAAACTATGGAAATGAGCAGTAGAATATATTAATATTATTTTATTTTATTCTACCAACGGTCAAACTATCAATACATACATCACAGGATGATATATCAAGTAGTGTTAAATAATAATAAGAAAAACAACCTAATTGAGTTTAATATTTTTCAAAGATGGCTATTCTAGAGATGAAACAATTAATACTTATGAGTAGGTAACTGAACAATAAATAGTGAATAAATTAAGCTAATAAGTTTTGAACGAATACACACACTATATAGCATATTATATAGTAAAGCACTATATGAAATACTGTAAAACAATAAAATATGTAAGTTCATTACAGTTTTGAAAGACGCGTATTTTAAAGTTGTAACTACAATGCAGTATATAATAGAACACCCTCAGTCCGTGGGCTTAACTTGTTTTGTTCTGACAAAAACGCCAACATTCTGGGCTGAGCCTGTTGTTTCCATACCGGATGGACTGGGCTTGTTAATTCCCTTTGGTGTTCTATTTATTTAATTTTCCCTCGTAACTGAGGTTATATTTTGCAAAAATAACACTTCCTACACGTGCTTCTACAGGAGTACCAATATAAAAATAAATAAAATTATAATATCATAAAGCCAGTTGTACAGGTGGCTGACTGAACGAGTAAATGTTTAGGCACTTCCCGGCATACTACCCTCCTTAGCCGTATACTCTTTTTGAAGCTCTTGGTGTAAACTTTCGGGAAAATATTTCTTTAGGCTGACAAGTTGTCGGCCAAAAAGATGGGCGTCTGAAAATCTGCCCTTGTACTTAGCCGATATTTTGCATCATAGCGGCAAAACAGTTGCGAATGCCCCCAAAATATAAGGCCGCCGGCTGAACCGATGGTCGGGGGCGAATCAAAATTTAAAAACAATGGACTTAGGCCGTTTTTCTTGTTAGCTTTTCATTTGGGTTTGTATCTTTTGAGCAGCCGGTAAGTTCAAGCTGCATATAGAACTTACACAACACTAATGGGTACCTTTCGGCTTACAAAACACTATAGAATTATAAAAAATGAACGTAAACAAAATGAAACACTTTACACAAACAGACTAAAAATTTGGCGGGCTCGGCCGGGATTTGAACCAGGACCTCTCGCACCTAAGCGAGAATCATACCCCTAGACCACCGAGCCATGTTAACTGTAACAGTGTGATGATGAAACATATCAGGTCACTTTCACATTGGCACTGGTAGAGTTGGTATGGGCGTGGTACAGCTGGACCGGTAGAACAGCTGTTGTGATTAATCTACAATGTTGATTGTCCCTCAATAATCAATCTTAGCAGTACTAACATAAAACGTTGCCGACGTACAAGTGCTACCGTGAACCTTAGCGAATTTCCTTACCGGTGAAAATTGTACTGTAAGTGTCCTTATTGGTCCCCTTTTTTACCCATGTGTACAATCTACAGGTTGAATTCTCACGAAATGTTTCTTTTGAAAGGTTGTTACCAGCATAATCTGTCTTCCGAAAGTGCTTTTTGGAAAAGCATTTCCACCTCAAAAAGGGGTTTATGCTATAAAAACTGTAAACCGATTTCACTAAAATTTGGAGTAATGACCCCTTACGCAACTTTTACACTAAACCTCAACAAAATCCTATTGGCCAGACCAAGATGGCGTGAAAATTTGTTTTACGCCGGCATCTTGGTCTGGCTGAACTGAATTTGCGGTCGGTACCCATAATAGGTATGTTATTATACCTAGCAAAGGTTCGCCCCCCACCCCGGGGCTCCAAAGGTCACTTCCGGTCTAGTGATACACTGTAGAAGGGTGAAATACTCACACATATGTGTTTTTTTTTTATACTGTTTACAATTTTTTTCTACGGATTTTCTATACTATATGTCGACAGAAATAAAGCTTTGTTTCGTATGTGATTTCGCTGACTTGACAAATCATCTGGTGAAGTTTGATCCCGTAATTACTTGAACACCCTGTATATATAGTGTAGTGGTGAGTGCAGGTATTAGATACTCAGCACTGCTGACTCACTTTGCTGATGCAGGTCGTTATCTTGCTGATGACAATTCGAGTGTGCTGTCTTCATGACCCAATCAGTCTAAAAGTGCATCTGTTCAATCGGGTTATAACAACACCAGCTGGTTATCCATCTAAGGAGGTTATTGTATGTAATATAATCTTGTACTTGTGTTGCCTCTTTGTTTCACGTTTGTTGTTGACGATGGTACAGTTTCTGAGGTCTAAATATTATTACGGACGTTTTCCATCGTTTTGCGTTGATAAAAGGTGCATGACGTTTCGGGATCTGGAATCTGACCCCGTCTTCAGGTGAAAAGTGACCTAAAACATAACACAAAACATTAGTAAAAGAGTTAGCTAAAAGTAATCCAAACTTGTTAATTTTATATCAGCCAGCCTTGAAAACAATAAAACATGTATACAACTTGACGAAATTCAAAAACAAACGGAGAAATCAAGCACGTTCACGACCTGACGGACTGCCTTCCAGCCGCCGAACAGCCCCATTGGCTGGCTCGGAGCAGTGAACGACCAATCACAGCCATGCATCAGACCGACCATATGTAACAAAGAACATTGGCCTGTTTCATTCATCAAAGATTTACAAATTTCCCTTCCATTAGCTGAGAATAAGTAGGAATGTTTTGTGTTTTCGGTTACAATTGGTCGGTCTGATTCACGGCTGTGATTGGTCGTTCACTTCTCCTGGAGGTGTGTGGCAGCTTGCCAGTCGTTAGTCAGTGTGGCTGTGCTTGATTTCTTTATTTGTTTTTCGTCCGATGTTTTTAAAATTTAGTAGAGATGACTTTTGCAAATATTTTGGCCATTTCCTTTTGCAAAATAGGGCTACCAGTATTCCATTTTGGATAGGCGTTCCCCCTAAGAGTTGGGGCTTAGGTTCGAAAAACTGTATTACTGAGCTGATTTTGAAAGAACTCGGTGTAACATGTTGTACACATTTTTTGTATACATATTTACGAAATTTTTAAACTGAGGGATAATTCTCTAATCTATGTTTAAACGCGTGCAACAATAAGTTATATATCATCCTACGAAACAAATTCCATTGCAAAAAATCCAAATCTCCCCTTGTCGATCCACAATGATATGATGTTACAACAAACAGCTAGTATTGAGACATGTGAGAGGTACAGTCTGGTCAGAGTACAGGTCACTCTTGTGTCTGGCCAGACTGTACCTGTGTATTGAGACAGTGTAATGGTAGATGTACTGACTACACAGTATACAGAGTGTTGACTTTCAACCAGTCATCTACTTGATAGGCAAACACATCTGTTTGATAAGCTTTGCTTTTGGACTGTTGACCTTAGTTTTCAGTCAGAGGAAAATGTGTAAAATGATTTGTTCTTCGTTATCGAAGTTCCTTTGGAAAAATGTGATATTCAAGCTGTCAGCATGCTGATAAGACCCAGACCTGGGACCATGAAATGAGCACCGAGCTTGACTCCCATATCACGTTTTCAGTATTTGTTTTAACACTTTATATATGTTTATATATACTCGTATGTGTATCATCTGGACAGAAATAAATAAACCACCAATATCATCCATATTTAAAATAAAACCCCAGCATGCGGCAATGAACGGTGAAAAGTACGCGAGCGTGTGAAAAGTTCCCTTATCACTAGACATGTGACCTTTCTGATAACATTATACGTTTCCATTACACCATACTGTACTGTGTGTAGTCAGTTGTATGTTCCTCGTGCATCATTTGCCAGTAACACACTCTCTTTGTGTGAAAATACTTCATTCCACTACTCTCAGTTTAGTTAAACAAAATAATATTTACAGTTCGTTAGGTTTAGTATGGCCGGTGGCCTTGAGATTTCCGGCTGGCCGCTTATGGCCCTATAGCAGATCTCAGCGGCCATGCTACACCTGACGAACTGTATATTTTTGGATCTACGTATTAATTAAAAATGTGGCTGAATTTGTTAAAAATGGAGACAACTTCAGTTTGCCACCATTTTGTAACAAACTTTCACTACATTTAATTGTATAGTTTAAATACATACTATGATATTAAAATGATCATGATATTTTAAAGATTACAAAATTTGTACGACTATTAAACAGTAAAGAAAGGTAAAGTTTGTCTTGTTTAACCAAGGGATTTACAAAGTTCTCTCTTCCACTCAACCTCGACCTTTACCTAGCGTCACTGAATCGTCTCTTGTGTCAGTGGTGACTACGGGGATCGAACCCGCACCACCAGAGTGATGAACCCCGGAGTCGCGCGCAACACTAAACCGCCACGTGTCCGTTACTTTTAAAATCAACGATTAAAAAATGAAAACAAACATCCGTATAATCAGTATAAAGCCCTTTTGAATGCCAATTGCACAACTAATAATAAATAGTCAATTATATTTTAAAATTAAAATTTTGAAACACGTTATGTTTGAAAAAATTATAGGTAAATTGCGTTTAGAAGCCATGTAATGATTATAAAACATATTGGATAGTCAAATAGTTTAGAAACAGTACGAATTTTGCAATGTTTTGAATAATTATCAAAATAGTAAAGCGTTAACTAAACCACGTTGTTTTGAATTTAGTTTGTTTAAACAGCTGTTTCTTGTTTATCGATGTCGGTTTGGTTTCCAGTTTTCAAGAGAAATGCAAACCTCACTGCGGAATTTGTGTTCTTACTTTGAGTTGTATGAACGCTTCAGTTTTTCGTTTAAGTATTTAGTCTTGAATGATTTAAACGAAGTTTTCCGTTTGGTTTAATGGGAAACAGTCACATTTCGGTATTATTCTAGTGCTAAATAAACTATAAGCTATTGTTTCGACACTATACATGTTTTATTTATAACATAAAACAACTTTAAGGTGAAACAATATTTATAAAACATTTTATCAATACAAGATTATGTTATTTTTATTTAAAATAAAGAAAAAACAAAAATTTGGCGGGCTCGGCCGGGATTTGAACCCGGACCTCTCGCACCCTAAGCGAGAATCATACCCCTAGACCACCGAGCCATGGAAATTAATGTACTTGTGTAATTAAATGGATCAGAAGCTAAATAACCGGTTCACTTTCACTAATCGGAGTGGCGAATATCGAATGAAATCAGTATCGATGTATTGTATCGAAACATGTTATTCTTTTGTAGCATTTCAGTGAAATCTTTAAATGCAGTATTTTATGATACTTTTGAAGTCTTTTGAATGGCAAGCAAACTATGCAAAATTAATACAACTTTTAATCAGAAATATAAATTACAGAAATAAGAGGCAAGTATATTGGGGTAAATTAAATCATTAATAGATACCACGGTAAAGCAAATTATGCATCAATAGTACACAATGACGATACACCTATTTTAAATGTACCCCTTAAGTCCAACTAATTTTGAAACGTCTGATAGATGAAAAAACATTGCAATAAGACAAAAAATAGGCTACTTTTAGAATGAATTAAATTGAATTTGACACACAGCACATTTTGTTTTTTATTAACTCGTACAAAATACTTAATACGTTAATAAAAAGCGTTGCAGAATAATTTTAGAATGCCAGTAGCGATCAGATATAAATTGTTCACTGTTTATAATTCACTTAAGGTAAACAATTACATATGATTAAACAACACTCCACATGAAATGTGTCCAGAAGCGTTCAGCACTGTTTGAACTCTAAATCCAATCAGTTTAATGAAAGCCAATCACTGAGTCGATGATACAAACATTCCAATCCCATCCAATCCGAGCAAATGTAACACTTTATTCAAGTACTTTATCCGCTGTGAGTGTGTTTCCGGAAACCAGTTATATTGCTTTTCACCGGAAACTATTTATTTATTTTCCAACGGAAATTCGCCAATTTACAAAAAATACATAGTTTGAGAGCTAACAACAGTAGATGTTTGTGTTTATAACAGCTTCACAATAATAAATAATGAAATGATTAACATAATTATTAGATAACATGCGATACAGGATTGATCCAACGAATTAACAATATTAAACTAATTATTGAAGCTATGACATTGATATGACTTATACAGTGAACTATGAACCAGGCTGACACGCAGCTACGCGCTGGCATGAGTGAAGCGAATTTCTTTATTACCCTGAAAGTTACGAGACTTACGTGACCTTTGCACGTTTTACTAAGTATCATAAATGGAAAATTTGTTTAAAATTTCATTAAAATTGAACTATTTATAACGTTGTTAGAGCAAGAAATCACACTTTTTTGACCACCACTTTGAAACGACTCAATATATTTTCATTATTTTGGTGTATTGATGGACACTGTTAAAATACATATTTATATCAAATGTAATGAAAATCTGATAAAAAGTACTGATTTTAGACCATTAAACCACTTTTGAAAAAAAAAACCAAAGAGTACTAATTGTCCGATTTTCCTGACCAACGAAATAGACCGAGATATTAACAAAAGTAACATTTGTACCAAATTTCATGAAAATCGGACAAAAAGACCTTCAGAGAGTATACACACATATAATATACATCAGGATAAATGCTCATTTCATGGTCCCGGGTCTGGGTCTTACCTTGCTGACAGCATGAATATCTCATTTTTCCAAAGGAAATTCGCTAACAATCATGATAGAATCTACGTAATTTCTTTCGAAACGTTGAACTATCCATAGAGGAGTAAACATTTCTGCTAGCAACATTAGTAGTGTTTTGTTTTTGTAAGAACCTTTACATTTGTGTTGGAAAATACTTTAAATTTATGTTGAAAAAATATTGTTTAGAACAATAATACGGCCACATAATTTTATTATCGAATTTCCTTTGGAAAATATAATATTCCTTCCGTCAGCATGGTAAGACCCAGACTTTGGACCATGCAATGAGCACCGATCCTGACCCCCAGAACACGTTTTGAGCATTTTTCAACACGTCATATACATGACTATGTACATAAGCTATAGACGTTTCGGCGCGGCTTGAACCGGAAGAACCGAAAGCTTAAGAGTTAAACAATGAACATGGTTTTTTCAACGCATATACCTCCAGATTTGCACTTCGTTTAGCTAAAGAATTAATAAAATCATAAAGTGGGAAAAGTAATGGATTCTATAACTCTTTCAAAGTTATTGTTTGAAATGAATTAAATCTCGCTTGTACCAAACTCGCAACTGAACTGAAGAATCAAGTCTTAACTTTGTTCTCAACTGTGATTAGAGAATGTTACACCTTTGTTTCATCTGTCTCAGAGTTTAAATTCATTGTGACAAATTACAGTTTCATTTGGCACTTTTTGCTTGTAAATACTTACACAAACGTTTAACGTGCTTGGTGTAAATTGAACTTTTCTGTTAGGCTACAAACTAAACCTTTGAAAACGGATTTATAAACTAAACCTTTGAAAACGTGTTTTTGGATACTTTGAATAACATGGTAACCAAAACAAGAGGCCGATTTGGATATTACGGTTTTATCAATGCTGATTTTATACACTTTTCTATAAGCAATCTTGTCTATAGAAATAATTTGCCTATAATTTGTTATGTAAAGAAATGCCACCTCACATAAGGTGATTCGGTAGTCACGTTAATATTTTCATATGAAAACAAATTTCTCAAATTTTTAAAAGACAACACATCTTTTATCCTATGTTTGTCTCTCAATGTATACAGGGTGTTTAAGAACTATATACCAAAATTTTAAAGGATTGTTCCCGGGTCGATTAATAATGGAAATGTCATTATCAAACCGTTCAAAAATTAAGAGAGTAAATTTGATGATATTTCACAACCAAATAATTGAGTTTTTAGTTGTTCTTGCACGTTTTTTGTAAAACTCAAGCTCTTTATTACTGTCTAAAGATAGTGTTCCAGTAAAAAGTGCAACATAATAAAAAACAAAATGACGACTTTATTCGTGACCATTGACCTTTAGACGGTTTGATTTTTATACTTCCACTAGTATTAGGCCCAAGAACGATGCCACTACTGATAGGGAGTTCTGAAACGCCCTGTATAAACTACTATCATGTATGCAACCTTCTACAGTAAGTTAGTTGAAACTTGACCGCAGCCTACTAGCTCTGCTCAATGCTCAATCCATCAGCCAAGTTTTGTCGGCCAACTTCACTCCCAGTAAGTGATTGGTTGAATGTATTTTTAACTTGTTGGCAAAGTTGGACTCACTTCTTCATCTGATCTTTATCCGATTCTAAGAAGAACTCGTTTAGTAGATTTTGTTTAGAATATCTAATCATTGAATTTGTACGGCTTTTTTGAATACTTTCGTGTATAACTACTAATGAATATTTTTTAATACATCTTTGTTAAACTGGAAATTCATGACATGTTAAAAAGTTATGTAAAAGTTTAGTTAACGCTTTATTTAAACATTTGGTCTTTTATACTTTATTCCAAAATTTGTTAGAGTTCAGCGTAGCGCTTGTGACTACGAGTCGATAATGTTTTCCTTTCCATTTAAATTATGAGAAACTGAGGTTAAAAATATTCAGGACATTTTCTTTCGTTTTGAGTGAAAAATGTACACGACGTTTCGGGATCTGGAATCTGACCTCGTCTTCAAGTGAAAGAACTAGCGTGAAACTAATCAGCGCAAGCTAACCAGTCACCCGCCAACAGAAAACCTTAGTTTTTCCTCAAGCTAAACTTGTTACTTTTTTAACAGCTGTCCTAAAAAAATACAACATGTCCAACGACGTTTCGAACAAAGGAAGAATATAAATCCAGCACGTCCACGGTCAGTGTCAGCTGCACACTGATTGACTGCCTGACTAGCCGCCAGACGGCCTTATTGGCTGGCTCGGAGCAGCGGATGACCAATCACAGCCGTGATTCACACTGACCAATCGTAACAGAGAACACAAACAATACCTATTTATGCACAGCCAATGGAAGGAAAACAATGAGGATACAAAGAACTAGACGGCAATTCACTTTGTCAGCCAAAACGCCTTCAAATAAGGATCGGCAACCACTGCCAAGACATGTCCAGTTGTAGCGCATTACGTTAGGAAGGAGTAACTAAATAAAAATATTCGAAACATATCTAATTTAAAATCATAGTCATTGATAGGTATTAGTTTATAATTAAATAATTTATAGGATAATTAAATTTACATTAACTTTTTATATAAGTCTAAATTTTTTGTGAAATCCAACTTGCTACGTTATAAAGATACGGAATAATTGTCGAAGGAAGTAAAATTGGCTGGAATAAAAGTACTCGAGTTTTATTTGTCTTCAATAAAATCTGAGAATCTTAACGTTCTCGTGAAAACAAAAGCGCAACGCAGATAAAAATCCTAATTAGCAATTCACTGCCTTTTATCTCTTGCCTCTCCGATTTCGCAAAACTCGTTTATTATAAGAAGTTTCACGTCTTTATTCCTTTGTTATTGTTGAGAGTAGTTTTATTTGATTTCTTTGTTAATCTCTTTTCAGTAAAATTCGTATTGCAAACCAGGCCGACAAGCAGTAAGCGCCGCTGGCATGAGTGAAGCACGTTTCCTTACTAGCATAGAGTTACGAGGGTGTTCGCTACGCTCACAGCCTCGCCTCGGCCACGGCTTCAGACTTACGTGGCTTTTTACTGCACGTTTTACTACATATCATTAATGGAAAATTTTTTTAAAATTTTATTAAAATTGGACTACTTATTACGCCGATGGGGCGAAATATCTCATTTTAAGCCGCCATTTTGAAACGGCTTTCGCTCTATAGATTTTCATAAGGGTTGGTATAATGATGGATATACCAATATACTTACGTCGTGGTTCAAATTATAGTCCTGTAAAATATATATATATATTTTAAATTTCATCAAAATCATATGATATGTGTGTACTTTTTGGAGATAATAAAACCACTTTTTAAAATAACTCCTCTCCAAAAGGGTACTTCCGGTAGTCCGCTGGCTAAACGAGCTTGACCGAGACATTTTGCAAAAGGAGCATTCGTACCTAATTACATGAAAATCGGACAAAATGCGACTTGTAGAGAGTACACACATATTTATATATGTATAATTGTATATGAAGTGTGAAAAACGCTCAAAACGTGTTCTGGGGGTCAGGATTGGTGCACACTTCATGGTCCCCGACCTGGGTCTTACCATGCTGACGGCATGAATATCTCTTTTTCCAAAGAAATTTCGCTAACGTTACGAAAGTGAATACGATCCTACAATATAGACCAAACAATGTTCGAAGGGCATGTATTTTAACCCACGTACGTCTAATCTGTCTTTGTCCATATACATATTCTTTGGGTCTCTTTTGGCCGAGCTTTTGGCCCTAGCAAATGTTTATATTTTATTAGACTAATTTAAATTAAATCCACGAGGCCATTTTCCATTTTCTAGTTATAAACAAACTCACACTGTGTATAAAGAGTTCTGAATGTTTCATTTGCTCGGATTGGATTGGAATGTTTGCATCATCAACTCAGTGATTGGATTCATCACAGTGATTGGATTTGCAGTTCAAACAACACTGAATGTGTTTGCGTGGGATTTAGAGATGTTCATTTGTATAATTTAATCCTTAAATTTGAATCAGCCGTCTTGCTCGTTTGGGTTTCTGATGAATGTTTTCAACAACGACACCTTTTTAAAAATGTCTTCACACACCTAATTAAATTAAATTCCAGAAGTTGAACTATTATCGCGGTCATTTTCCGTCGTTAGTGAGCAAAACCATAAAACACCTGCGTCCTTGGCTCAGTGGGTAGAGTCACGGCTTGCAAAGCGCAGGGTCGCGGGTTCGACTCCCGGCGCAGGCACAAGGGTTCGGACCGCTTTCCCTAAAAGAGTTTTGTGATCCCACAGAAACCCTAGGTTAAGCAACACAGTAAAATTGGCGTAAAGTTGGCCATTGGCGTAAACAGGTGAAAAAACTATCATGACGTTTCGGGATCTGCAATCCAATCCCGTCTTCAGGTGAAACCCCTAAATTAATACTATTAAACACGTATAGGCCTAGTCGGACTACGCGAAGTACGTTAACGTTGTTTTAAAAAGTTGGGTTTTCTTTGTGTCCAGACTTGCTTTATCCTTTTGGAATGAGCTTTTTTGATACTTTGATTTGAGACACCGACCACTTCTAGGGTGATTATGAGATGAATGGTGGATGAGTGTCTTTTTACAAAATACGGCCGACTGTTCCCCAGATTGGGTCTTAACGACCAATAATATGGACCTATGGCTTGAGCTATATTTCATCAGTCCAGGCTGCTCCTTTTTTAAAATGATAGTATTAAAGTCAACGTCAAAGTATTCATATTTATTTATTATTCTCGATATACCTTAATTTGAAATATTTCAGATCAGAGCTCTAAGATAACACTAACAATGTACCTAAAATAAAACTAATTAGAACGCTGTTAATACATTAAAATCCACATATCTTCGGCATTATGGTGATCGTTGTTACATGCAAGTTGTTACTCAGTTAGAGTGATTCCAGTTTCCACTCAGAGAGAACTCAAACTCATTAAAGTGTAATTTGTAACATTTAATGAGAACTGAGACAAAGGTGCAAATCTCTAATCCCAATTAGCAGCTGAGTTAAACTTGGTTTAAGGGTGCGCCTCAGTCGCGCGGCGACGCTTCAATGCAAGGGTTTACGGCGGCCCGTTTTTCACATTTCAAAATAATTTTTACATTAATAAACACGACATATTTGAAAACTAGGTTATTTTTCCAACACGGAGTTTTGAAATTACCTTTCAATAACATCAAAACTAGGACATATATCTAAGCTAATTTGTAAAACTATTACCTAAATTGGGATGTATACGTATCGGAAATCTCCTCTAGTTTCAAAATATATTATGTTTATTAATGTAAAATTTATTTTTAAAGGTGAAAAATTGCCTGCCGTAAACCTTTGCAAACGCTTGGTTTGACAGTTAGGCCGCTTGAGTTGAAAGAAGGCCCGTTACGTGCGCGGTGTCGTGTGTTCCTCGTGGACAAAGTTAGGCTTTTTTTTTTTTACTGTCTGCGTTAATAGCTTTTGGCTTTCTCTGAGGTGACCACTGAGACTTCTTTGCTAATGTTTAATAGCTAGTAGTTGTAAATTTTGTGAAATTTTAACTAACAAGAGGGAAATATTCAACTCATTTATTTGTTACTTGTGCTGCAGTGATATTGAATCCAACAAAGGAAGCAGATGTTGAGACGATGCTTTGTGGCGGGAAAGTCTTTTGTCTCGGGAACTGTATTGTTTGGACTAATTATTAGAACTGAAGTGTTGGGAAACAAAGACCTTTGTCACGGACCATCGTAAATTAACTGTACACTGTCAAAATTATCAAAAATTAACTGTACACTGTCGTACCATCGTACCAACTGTTTATTGTCCTGCCAACTGTACTTTGTAGTGGTATCGTACCAACTGTACGCTCTGGTGAAATTGTATACGAATTGTCTAGTTTATATTTTGGTTACTGCTCTCATTATATATCCCTTAACAAGCCAAAAACCTTTTTCTTACGGAGCCAAAAACCACATTTTCTCACAAAAACTTTCCAAAAGTTAAAAGCTCCTACAATATTTCAGCTAGTATAGATAAGGTACAAACTAAATGTTACGTTATGGTAGGTAAAGCACATATATCCCACATGACTGAGACAGGAAAATCAACATAGTTGCGGCAGCCCAAGCACAGATAGCGCTGCTATTTCTGGTCGTCTTTCTCCCCCTTCGGCTCTATATGCTCGAGTTTGTCCGATGTTGATGACTTAAATGTGACCAAATCGTGCGATTTTCAAGTACGAACAAACTTGCGCGTCCGTCAGTGGCTCTCTTTGAGACTGCGCTATCTGTGCTTTGCTGCCAAACTATGTTGATTTTCCTGCCTCAGCCATGCGGCATCTACGCGCAATCTACTTGCCATTCATTATCTTTGGTACCAACTAACTACTTGTAGATGTAGAAGCTGTCGGGGAAAAGTGGGAAAAGCAATTTCGTCACTTGCCTGGCGTATACAGTTTGAAGGCGTATCAAGTTATAATGAGAACTCTAGACTCATAACAGCTGTTTCACTTCACTCCACTCCACTTCTAAGCATGCTTTAGTGGATTCTACTCATTATTCACACTATATCAAGTTCCTGTTCTTTATTGTCTTACCGTGTACTCTCAGCTGTCATACCGTGGTTTGTTTGTACAAAATAAATTAATTTAATTTTCAAAATGTCTGCAGTGTTCATTTAGTTTATTTTATAATTTACTAAAATGTTAATTTATTTATTTATGTTAGTTAATTTATTTCTACTTTTGCTCACTTCAAGTTTCATAAAATTCCAAAGTTTGCTTTGTTTGCTCTAGAGTCTAGAAGGTTGCTTTACTTTTATATGACCTTATTCCACTTTCAGTCTTCCTTTCTTTATGTGTACTTGTATGTCAGTGTCTTCTCTATTTCTTCATCACTTTGAAGTCTGTATGTTTGTGGTTTAGTGTTGATTTTCCTAACAAATTTCATTTCTCTTCTTTTTTTAAATTATCTTAGTCAGTCTTTCTATATAGTACTAAGGTGTCTATTGCGACCATGCGTTCTGTTTTTAATTAGGCCTACTATGTAGTAGTGTCTCAAATTTGAGTAGTTCGATATCGATTTCTGAGTTGGTATTATCATGGACTAGTACGAGTCCGTTTACACCTGAAATTATAATTATATTAAGATCTTAGTTACAAATTACGTTATAAGATCCACTAAACGCAACACTCCTATATCTCTCAAGATAAGTAAGGTGCAAAAGAGACAAGTTTTCCCGCATAATCCTATGAACAATGAAACTTAGAACGCTGCTCCCAGCAGTTGTGTTTTAGGGGTGCTTTTCCTTAACAATGAACTCGTTATGTCCTTTACCAACTGCGAAATTTCGTTTTTTCCTTTTGAGTATTTCAGAGGTTAAAATTATATTACGGAAATTTCCATCGTCTTTGAAGTGCACGACGTTTCGGGATCTGAAATCTGACCCCGTCTTCAGGTGAAAAGTAATCTAAAACATATCACAAAACATTAGCAAAGAGCTATTCTAAAGTAATTGGCGCAATCCGACCACTCACTCACTACCAAGTAAACGTTTTTTCCTTAAACTTGTTAATTTTATAACAGCTAGGCTATAAAACTACACAACAACATTACGAAATTAAAAAAAAACTAATAGAGAAATCAAGCACTTTCATGGCCAGTGACAGCTGCACACTGACTAATTGGCTGACCAGCCGCCAGACAGCCCTTTTGGCTTGCTAGGTGCAGTGGACGACCAATCACAGCCGCACATCTGGCTAACCAGTGGAATCGGAGAACCCCAAAAACAGCCAATGGGATAAGCACTGGCCCGAGCCAGCCAAGGGGCTGTTTGGCAGTGTGCAGCTGTTACTACACTTTAAGTCGTGTTTTTGTACATGTTGTAATATTTTCTACGCTACCTTTTATAGCATTAACAATTTTAAAAATAAAGGTTATTTAGTGCTGGGTGACTGGTCTGCTTGAGCTGACTACTTTTAGGTTAGTTCTTATCCTAATGTGTTCTGTTATGCTTTAAATTACTTTTTACCTGAAGACGGGGTCAGTCTCCAGATCCCGAAACGTCGTAAACTTTTAAATCACTCAAAAACGTCCAAAATAATCTTAAACCTGAGAAATTCAACCGAAAACCTCCAAGCAAAGACTTTCTGTTTTCCTACTACTGTATTTGTATTCAAGTGAGAAAATCCCTGCGAGTGAGAAATTTTCTCCGCTCAGCAATATCAGAATACCGGAAGTTCCCTTTTTTGGTTGGTGGAGGAGAGGGGTGGATTGTAACTTAACAGACAGGTAATATTGATCTAAAGGCAGCACCTTTTAATTGACTTTAATGAAATTTAAATTATTATGTATTTTTGTTATCCATCAATTTGTTTTGTTAGCCTAGACTCTAGAAGGTAGCGTTATTTTGAAATTTTAGTAGAATTTTAATCTTTATTTCGTGATATCTGAACGTATCTCAGAGTGTACGCCTGTGAGCGCAGCGAACAGCCTCGTAACGCCCGTGAACATACAGGTAGCGAATTGCAGTAACAATTAAATTCGCTCCACTCACGTCAGCCTGGTATTGAATCACGTGTACATGTAAATCGCAGCACTCACAGAATGGATAGACTGCAGAGGATTATATGACAGGATTTGTTGCAAACTATTTCTCACTGTTTACATTAAGCAGCTTACTGCAAGCTGACACAACAATGTACTGCAGTAATGTCGTGTAAACTACTAAGCTTTATTATGACACCTATCGTTGGAATTTGTTAGAATTTTTTGTTTAACGTACACGTGGCGGCGCAAATACGTAGCTCATCACTCTGCTGGCGCAGGTTCGATCCCCGCAGTCACCACCGATATTTCGTGAGTGGCTTTGCGGTAACGCTGGGTAAAGGTCGAGGTTGAGTGGTAAAGAGGTTTTTGTAGTCCTAACGTCGCCTTGTTAAACAAGACAAACTTCACCTTTTTTACAACGTAAATGTCTAGTTCATCACCACTATCAATACGTAGTTCTAAAAGCAAAAAGCTTTGGGAACATAACCTTTGGGTACAATCAAACAATCTTTCGTGCCAATGTATAAATGTATCAAAATAAATTTGCCAAAATATTCTGTCTGTCCAGTATTTTACTAATACGTTTAAATATTAAACAACGACGTTCAAATAACATACACTTATTCTTTGTTTGGCGATGGTTCAGTTTCTGGAATTAAAATATTATCATGGATGTTTTCCACCCATTTAGAGTGAACAAGAACTACACGACGTTTTGGAATCTAGTATCTGACCTCGTCTTCAGGTGAAAAGTTACCCAAAATATAACAAAACATTAGTAAAGAGCTAGCCTAAAAGTAATCAGCGCAAGCTGACCAGTCACCCACCAATCAATATTTTAATTTCTTCACTTCTTTACCTCCGTTAAACTTGTAAACTTTAAAACAGCTAGTTTAGAAAACGATACAACATATACAACAACGTTACGAAATTAGAATTTTTGTGTTCATTTTTAAAGTTGGTCAGTCTGATTAACGGCTGTGATTGGTCATCCACTGCACGTTGAGCGGTATTGTAACAATATTAATTTCCAGACCAACAATTTGTTACGTAATGGAACAATATTCCAGTTATAGAATCCAATTAAACTAATTAACAATTGAAGCTCGGCCGAGTGTGAACTTGCTAGCTGTGATTGTTCAATTAGTTCAATTAGTTGTGTGCATTGAAATGCAATCTTTGTTATACAACAGAATCAATGTCAACTGATGACGCCCTTTGTGTTTACGAAAGTACGTACGATCAGTTTCGCGAGTTATAGCTATAAAATTGTTTTGGATGTGTCATTGTTGTTCTGGATTGTCATGACGAAAAAATTCCAAGTTTATTTCGTATTAAGGTGCCAAAATCAATTTGTGTACTTTGTTGCCTTTTAGACATTTAATATGAGTGTCTTTAAAGCCAATGATATAATAGCCACCCTGTATATAGTTTGTCTAATGTACGAGTATTGAAGGCATTTGTTACAAGGAAAACGCAATATAGAACCACAACACAAAGCGGTAAATCAGTTTAGCACAACATTGCTTTCAACAACCTGATGACGAGCATACATTACGAAAGGTGAAGAGAAGCTTTTAGCAACCATCTCTTGATACAGTTTACCTTTTAACCACAATGTCATAAACATTAATAACAGCTGACAATGTAGGTTTGTTGTTAATTCAAGGGATTCAAAACTTAATAACATTCGCGTTATGGAAATTAATAATTAATCTTTTGTATGGGAAGTTTGCAGAGGCAAACACGTTGAACAGAATCTTTTTGTGTGTTAGTATTTTTATTGAACAAAATCTTTTGACATGATCTAGTTTGAAATTATTTATTTCCCTTTTAGTATGAGAAATCTGAACACATTATTACATGCCAATTAAGTATAATTCTTTATAAAATTCTAGAACTTCCAATGGTGTCTAGAGCTCAAGACAATGTTATGGTCAGTAGATTGTGTATAGATAGATGCAATCAACATAGTTCGGCAGCCCGAGCACAGATAGCGCTTCGAGCGCTGCCATCTCTCACCGTGTTTCTCCCCTCGGCTCCACATGCTCGAGTTTGTCCGATGTCGATGACTTAAATGTGATCAAATCGTGCGATTTTTGATAACGAACAAACTTGCGCGTGCGTCAGTGGCTCTACTGAGGATACCCTCGCAGCGCTATCTCTGCTTGGGTTGCCGAACTTTGTTTCCTGCACCAGCCTGGTGGCAGCTATGTGCAATCTACTTACCATAACATTTTCTTTGCCAATACTTAAACACGCATTTGATTACTTTCTCCTAGTGTAAAATCTTGCTTCCATTAACATGAGAAAGAATAAAGCATAATAACTAGGAAATCCTGAAATGTATTCTTACACTTATGTCTGAAATCATCATCATCATGTAAACAGAACTGATTGAAAATTTTTCTTTAGTAAAAAGTTCTATAACTGCCAAAATATGTTTGTTCCTCGAAAATTGTCTAATTTTATACATTAGTTTTGATACATTCGAAATAGCAAAGGATAATTTTACAGTTGGGTTTCGTATGATTGTCAGAAACGTGTCAAAAAGAACAATCGTTTAATATCATAAACTAATGGAGAGGCTTTTAGCTCAAACCTCTCTGCGACCTAGATTTTAAACACTGCATAGTTCAACTTCAAAGCCTTTATGTCAAGACGAGTAATGGAACATTGTATTGAATTGTCCAAAGGTCTTTTAGCGAAAGCCTTTGTTTTTGCGAATGAAAATTGATAAAATGTAGAGCAATGTTTTCTTTTATGATTGTACGTACCGTCTTGGCAAATATACGTGTATAAGTGACTTTTAATATGCTTATTAGGTTTCGCAAAAATCCAAGAGTGGTTATGCTCACCTTGTTATCGAATGTCCTTAGGACAAATGAGATATTCATGCCGTCAGCATGGTAAGACCCAGACCCGGGACCATGAAATGTGCACTGATCCTGACCCCAGAACACGTTTTGAGCATTTTCAACACTTTATATACATATGTATATGTGTGTACTCTCTACAGGTCACATTTTGTGTCCGGTTTTCATTAAATGTGATTCAAATGTTCCTTTTGTAAACATCTCGGTCAAGTTCGTTAGCCAGCAAAAGACTTTTTAAAAGAAACTCGCCTCACTCAGTTAGCGCTTTAGCGCTTAGCTGCGTGTCGGCCTGATTTTATTTCCTTGCCAGCCTTACACAAAATTTTCACGTCATTGTGGAGGGTCGTCTACAGTATAAACCTTGACCCGGGTCAGAATAAACACTGGACACTGCTGCGCCCTAGCGGCAAGTCTCTAGTGTCAGCAGTGCTGCTCTCTAGGGGCAGATATCAGCTGTTTCTGCTGCTCAGCACAAATCTCTGTTTATTGCCGGTCTGTTTTCTCCCAATGTGTAAATATGTTTCAGTTTGGTGAAGGGCGAACTTCTAAAGGCGTAAATTATCTAAACTTCACACATTTCTTAAATAATTGGGAAATTTAAATAAATTACAGGGTTTGAACTTACGTTCTAGATAATTGTCAGATTAACTAATATTTATTTATTCATAGCCACGGCCAGTGACAGCTGCATACCGACTGACTGCCTCACCAGCCGCCAATCCCATTGGCTGGCTCCGAGTAGTGGACGACCAATCCCAGCCCTGATTCAGATTAGGAATGCATTATCTAGATTCTAGAATATGAATGAATCAGTTGTTGGAGTTACAATTACTAATGACACTTTAGAAACTTCCCTACCCGGTGAAACAAAATCACATGTTACGTTGTGTCTCATCTTTCTTTTCACTCAAAGACGATGGAAAACATCCTTAATAATGTTTCAACCTTACAAAGCATAAAGCTAATAAATAGAAAATACCTTGAAGAAAGAAGTCAGATTCCAGCTTCTTTTCTTTAACAATCCAATATTCGATCTCATACATTAGGTTAAAGTACCTTAGTAAACATAGGTGATTTGTGAACTTAAAAACGTCCGTCGGGCCAGCCGCGAGTTATGTATACAATTCAATCCTAATAAATAACGCTAAGTAAACCATTACAACACTAGTACATACAATATGTACAGACAAGACGTTTTCAGAAACAATGTAAAGTCAAGAAGCAAATGAAAGATCAAGAATATAGAACAGTTCCAAGACGGTGTTTTCTCTTTGATCACGGTATAAAAGCTTCCGTTCCGTTGCAGAATTGCATTTGCAGCATAAAACTGCAGAGAAGAGGGTTAATGAGTTATTTATACAGAGAATAGGCCTGCACTTTAGCACAAGGAGAAGAATGAAGTTTCAGCCTTTTGTTGTCAAGAGTAGGCTTTCTAGACTTGCATATTTCCTTAAGTTATTGTGTTTTGAGTTAAAAATTGTTCGGTGCAACCCGCGTTGTGGTAAGTAGATTGCACGTAGATGGCTGAAGCAGGAGAAACTGCCGTCTTTCTCCCTACTTGGCAGCACATGCTCGAGTTTGTCCGATGACAATGACTTAAATGTGAACAAATCGTGTAACTTTCGAGAACGAACGTACTTGCGCATACGACCGTGGCTCTACTTGAGACTCTTAAAGAATTCCTTCGCAGCGCTATCTGTGCTTGGGCTGGCGAACTATGTTGATTTTCCTGCCTCAGCAATATGACATCTATACGCAATCTACCTTCCATGACATATTTGCTGTGACACTTTGTACAGTGTCGCTCACGTTGCTGTCAAGTAGCGTCAGTCGACTTGAATCATTGTACAAATAGATTTTAGCGGAAATATTTTTGAGTTTTGATATCGATACTATATTCCGTCCAAATTCCTTTTGTTGGATAATGAAAATTCTCGGAAGTTTGTCTTTTGAGCTACCATCTTACTTAGCCATTTTGTAAGAAAATTGGGGGTAGATTTATCCTAAATATGCGGTCATCATGACCTGAATTGCAAAAAATGCACCCCTTTCGTCCAACGATCACCGGTGCTTCGCATTGGCTGTCTTCACCGGAAATCTCTTAATATTTTCTTTCAACCATTTTTGTAAACATGTTCAAAAAATCACGTTCTTTTTGATAACCACGCACCGGTTAGTTTACAAGTTGGAAAGATGTTGTAACCGAACCTTCCATTGCCAGAACTCTGAAAGACGCCTTCAAATAACTTATTAATTAACAAGACTTGTCCCACAAATTTTCTTTGTTCTCTTTTTTCTATATATAGATTATTAATTCTAAGTATATTTTGTCACACGGTGGAAAAAATCATTTTTTACAAACTTTCTTTTAATAACAGATTAAACGTGACATATTTTACAAAACAGTGCTCAAAATCACCAACAACTAGTATTGGATAGTAAGTAGCCAGATGTTGATATTTATGCTAAAACCTTAATTAACTAGTTTCCTTGTATTGATAAAATTCAATGGTACACCACGTGATCTAAGTATGCTTCAGTGCGTGATGGTTATGCTGATGTGATTATCCTATTATCTCTACTGATAAGCATACATCAGCATAGCAATGCTAGGAGAGAGCATAGATTATGCATACACTGATACAAACAAAGCCTACAGGGAATAACTCAATACGTACCTGTACACTGTAGTGCAACTAAAGACTTGTATGTGTTTGTATTATTTGAGGCTTAATTGTATATATGTTTAGAATTCAGGTCGTAGGATTTTATCTTCGTTCGCAAGCTTCGAAAATACATTTGTTTTTATAGACGGACTGACGGAAAACTAAGCGAGGACTTTGTGTTACTCGACATTTTTAGTTTATTTTGTCTTGAAAAATCTCCTGGTTGATCCGTAATTACTAAGCATCCTGCGGTTCACAGCTTTGCCGCTGCTTGAAAAACCCCACATTAAATTAAATGTTAAAACAGGCCGACACGCAGCTAAGTGCTAAAGCGCCGCTGGCATGAGTGAATCGACGTTACTCTCGCTACGATCACAGCCTCGTTTCAGCCTTCGGCCTCAGCTTGGCCTCCTGTAGAGATGACACATATAAAGTTTTGCAACAATGCTCAAAAGGTGTTCTGGGGGTCAGAATTGGTGCACATTTCACGGTCCCGGGCCTGGATCTTACCACGAGGACGGCGTAAATATCTCATTTTTCCATAGAAAATTCGTTAGTAAGGAGTTCTAGAACTGCTGTCAACGGTGTGCGGGTAATATTTATCGATCTTTTTCTCTCCATAACATGTACTGTATTGAACAATGTCCAAACCCAGGTTCAAACTCAGAACCACCTCAACACTTTGAACGGCTCAAAGCTTTGCAGTTCTTGCTTTGTTGTGGTGTTACACCTTCTGTAACAGCTGTTAGATATCAACCTTTGATACACTGTTAGTAACTTCAAAATCAACTGCTCTGATTAATACCTTTACCTTCGCTTGATCGTTGACTAGTCATGACTGAATAGATCGAGTAAAAATTGATACCAAAAATAAAACTAAACTATTTACGTAGGCGGTGGATCCTAATTTTGAAATTGAATCAGGGGTTTCAAAAAATTCCCTGATGGGGTAAAGGAGCCTAGACTTTAGCTCCCGAGACATTTGACCTATAAAAGCAACAGTCTGCAGACTACGAATTTCAGGACGTAGAGAATTACACAGCTTGATGGCCAGTGAAGGGAAGCTGTTTTGCTGAGATGGTAAAGAAAATCAAGCTAAAATCCAACCCCGTGTATTGTAACTATGCAGTTCATCCCTGAAGTTGTAGTTATCCGGGTGTTTTATATGAACAATACAGTTAAAGACATATTGGCTGTATATAGTCATTACTCCTAAGCGGTTAAAAGGGGCCTCAGTTTTACTTGACGTCACTATCCTTATAGCCTTCTTTTGGAGAATGAATAGCTTTTTGCCCGCACAACTGTAGACCATAGTTAAGGTGACGTGACTGTGGAATATTCCGTAGTACACAGTCAGCAAGTACTGCTCAGAGATTTCCAGCTTGATCTTCCGCAGCAGGAAAATTGTTTTGGAGAGTTTGGTGTTGAGGTTGGATAAATGGTCTTCCCAAGTCAGCTGACTGTCAATCCAGAAGCTCAATTTCACACTCAAGTAATAAAAGGACTGTATGTAAAGTCACTTCAGTATTATTATAGTGTTAAGGTAAATAGATTGCGAAAAGATGCCTTGAGACTATAAAAAGAATCCCCTAGTAGAATGATATGTGCTTCAAAAGGTTGAACTATTATTTTCCATCGTAATCAAAAAAGATCACGACGTTTCGGGATCCGCAATCTGAAGAACATTCCGCTTATCATAGTAGAAAGTTTCCATTAAATGCTAGATTTTACAACATTTTTAACTGCGTGGTAACCATATTATGTAGCTGACACAAACTTTCCAAACTACCTTTTCCCACTTTGCAGTGATGCCAAAAGTGACAAAAACTGCAGAATCCTGTTACAACCGGAAAGTTCCGTCGCTGTAGTAAAGTATCACCAAACTAACTTTGACATTTTCTATTACCAACTGCCATATTCACGTGTTTCTCAATGTTTAACATCTCGTTTAAACGTAGTTTTGACATTCAAACTTTTGCTTTACTCATTTATATTCTGGAAAGTACATTCGTCTCGCTAATATGTCACATGATTTTGTTGAAATATATTTTGATATCTACCACAATTCATTGCTAGCATTTTATAATTGCCTAAAATAGCTTTTTATCTAGTTCTTCAGGTTCATACCTCGTCAAAACATCATTATAACTTGCTTTAGTTATTTCGGCTTCGCTGTGGAGTCACTGATGGCACTAATGAAGCCAATGAGAACATCGACAGTTGGCATCATGCATTATTGGACGGTTGGCAGCCCTGTGACCAATCGGATAGCAGACAGCAAATATCTCAGTTTTAGCCAATAAGTGACTGAAGATATACCAAAAGGCATTAAAAACTATTGAGTTTTTTCAAAATTACCAATGAAAAGTGTTTTTGCGGAAAAGTTGTCTCAATTTTAATGAAATTTGACATTTGTTAACGCTTTAAGATGTGTAATAAAACTTACAGTAAAACACGTAACTCTGAGGCCGAAGGCCGAAGCAAGGCTGTGAGCGGAGAGAATTAGAGTAACTAACTGCAAAGGAAATTCGATGTCGACCTGGTTTGTGATTTAATTTGAATTTGCATACATTGGTATTGAGCTAAAAAAGTTTAAAATTATTTTAAATAGTGCTTTTCCAAACGTGAGTAACTTTACCGGTTTACTTTGTCAGTTATTTGTAAAGAGTTCCTTTTCGAGTATCCGATGTCGATAAGTTTGCTAGATTAGAAAAGTTGCTTTCAATATCCTGACAAGTTGTGAACAGCTGATCAAAGAGGCTTATTGAAAATCACGTGATTTTCTTGGAACCAAAGAGAAATTTAATCACTCATTTGTCTAACACGTAACGTTGCTCAATCCAGACGAGAAAATGCCTTTATAAATAATGGTGATTGGTTGAGTGATTAATTGATTTTACAAATAATGACCGCTCACTAATTTTATTGTAAAAAATACTTCAAACATTATATAGTTAAAATATTTTGTGTTGGATTTCTCTTAGTAATTCGTGAAGACTTCATTTAATTTAATAGTATTTATATCTTTCACCAACCTTATCAAAACTAAAAACACTTTTTAAAAATCCTTTCGCGAGTATTGTTTAGATGCAACACTAACAATACAGCTGACCTCCTTGTTTGAAGTTTGTTGTTGTCTTAGACGAAGGTACAATTGCTGAGGTTTATATATTATTACAGACGTTTTCCATAATTTTGAGTGGATCAAAATTACACGACGTTTCGGGATCTGGAATCCGACCCCGTAGTCAAGTGGGGCTACTTTTCACCTGAAGACGGGCTCAGAATTCAGATCCCGAAACGTCGTGTAATTTTTGTTTTTAAAACGATGGATAACGTCCGTAATAATATCTCAAAATCGTTTTTCACCTCAGTCACAAAATTCATAATTTCTTTCTATTACATAATATTTTTCATAGCGCCACAAAATCATTTTGAAATCAGTACCGAATTTCAAACGCTATTTTTACTTGTAAAAGACTCGCGTTTGCAAACTGAGTTTATTTCAGAATATTTCCACCTCCAGATCTGACACGTGCTGCACATTTCTCTTGTTGACATCTTGTTACAGAAATGTCAGGGAATATTCGTTACTAAGCTTCAAATCTGGGAAATAATCGACTCCAGTGTGAGTGAAAGTTGGTAATAGTTACACACTTGTTTAAGGTTTAGGTCAAGTTTGTCTTGTTTAACGAAGAAGTTAGGACTACAAAGTCCTCTCTACCACTCAACCATGACCTTAACCTAGCGTCACCGTATAGTCACTTTACAAATGGTGGTGTTTAAGTGTATTTCAAGTTTTGCGTAATATTTATCGGTTTAATTAACAACTAAAGTGGAAAAAGTTAGTACTCATTGAAGTGTATCTTAACTTTTGGTTTAATAATTTCAATCGAATTTCAGCACATGTACTAAGGGTCTTTATGTAGTATTTTTGTCGTCATTTGGGGTGGCTACATCCTTCCAAACTAGAAATCGGTACTTTGAAACGGGTAATTCGGAAATATCTAAGGAGAATCCCTTCCGGTTTGATTTTCAAAATCAAAGGCACGAAAAAGTCTGACTCTTTGTTTCTCATTGGCGGCCTATAAAGTATACAACTTATGCTTGAACATATAGCTGTCAATAGTTTAGTTTGTAACGAATGAATAGCATATTATGGCTCTTTGAATTTAAAGTGCCAAGAGCTTTACAAAAGCCACCATTTTCGTGTCCGGATATCTGTCACTAAATCACTATTTGAGATGCCGACCACTTTTGTGAGAATTTTAAGGCAAATATGTGGTGAAGGATGAGTGTGTGATGGTGTAATGAGTTACGAGGTGTAGTCTTGTTACAAACTAAGGCCGACTTTTCCTTAGAATGGGTCATTAATTAATAGACCTATGATTAATGGAAATACAATGACCAATGTCTGTATTTTTATCGAGTAAATTTTGTTGGTTAAGCCACCATGAAACATGTATATTCTACTAGACTAGCCCTTTGATATCTTCCAAACCAAACCGTTGGCATCTGTTTAGACTACACATTCAACGGTAGATCAGAAAATTCGTTTCAAAAGAATTCTTGGTTTTTACTCTCTTTTACCCCTAACCCCTGACTATCGGACCTTAAAGTCACATCAAAAGGTACTTTAGGATATCCTAATGAAACGAGTGCTAGAGCGCGTGTAAAATTCTTATCAGTTAAAAGGTTAAGGACTGGAAAGCACTCTGTATGATTCATCGTTGTTCTTAACTTGGCTTTGCGCCAATTCAACAACAATGGAGTCTAGAACAGGTGCTTTTAAGACGAATTTATTCAAGGTTCCCCTTGCATTTACCCAACACTAATTTGTTTTTGAATGTGTATTGTTTTGCTGTTTTCTTGGCTATAAAGGAGGGTTTAGAGAGGGCAAATCGTGCTTATCACTCTGTATTATATGAAATCTTTGACGTTTCCTCAATGTGTATAACATTAACCTCGTCTTTTTATGTACTGTCCAAATAGTGTATTATAACAGTTTGAATACGTCTACGTTAATAATAATATGCCCAGTAGTTATTAGACGACCACAAAAGGGATCGGAACAACGACCATCATAAAGAAAAATATGCTTAATAGCTTTTAAATTATTGTATACTCCAATGCGACAAACTTCCCTTTTAAAGAAAATATTCAAGGTTAATATTATTAAGTTAGGTTTATTCAAGAAAATAAAAATAACAAACAGCTGATATATAAAACGTACGACACAGAGCGGCGCTATTTGTCAAATCTGGTTGCATCAGAGAAACAAGGTCAACCTGATTATTGTGAATTGCACCACTTCTTCTAATGTAAAAGAACAGTTCCATTCATCATATGTGCTGTATGTAGAGTTGCATTTGTTGCAATTCTACGACATGTTATAAAGTAGTTTAATTGCTGAATTAATTGATAAGATTAGTAAAACTACGGGTTATCATGAACAATACTATTTTCTTTCTTTGAAGTTTGTTGCTGACGTTGGTTATTTCCGAGGTTAAAATATTATTACGGACGTTGTCCATCGTTTTGAGTGAACAAAAGTACACGACGTTTCGGGATCAGGAATCTGACCCCATTTTCAGGTGAAAAGTAACTCAAACATATCACAAAATATTAGAAAATGAGTATCAGTGCAAGCTGACCAGTCCCACGCTACAAAACCGTAGTTTTCCTTATTTTCCCTCGTAAACTTGTTAATTTCAAAACAGCTAGCCTAGAAAACAATTCACCATGTACAAAACGTTACGTAAATCAAGAAATCAAACACGCCACAGCCAGTGACAGGTGCACACTGACCAGTTGTTTGTTTGGCCAGTGGGACGACCAATCACAGCCGTGAACAGACTGACAACTGCAAAAAGAAAACATAAAAGTTACCTATTTATGCACAGCCAATGAAAGGCAAATCAAAAGTAATTAAACCGATTACGAAATCTGACCGTTAGATTTAAATTATGAAAACGTCCTTAATACATATTTTAACTTTATAAAATATGGTTGTAGCTAGACTCAAAATACAGTATCTTATTATATTGTTTATCTTCTAACTGACCCATAACTGTGTAAGTGGTCAGTATTTTTCAAATGAAAAACATGTTTGTACATATTTATAAGTATTGGAAAATAAATCATTTATTTATTTTAATTCATGAATTGAACTTCAAACAAAGAATAATAATTAATTTTGTTTCCGTGTCAATTATGTGTATCTATCATGTATAAGTGGGTTAGAAAGTGCATGATAAGGAAGAGATGATAAGGACACTTTGGCTTGTTCGTGTTGAGATATGCGGATATGTTGGCCTCAGGCCAAAGTAGGACAATATCCAGCAGCTGAGGCCATTTGGCCTAAACTGGCTTGGTGTCTCTCCAAAACCTTTCCCCTCATCTCTCTCCTAGTGTATATATACCAGCTTTAAATAAATAACTCAATTAAACTAATTTTTGGTTACTGCCTGACGAATCCCATACATATGTCATGTAAATAAAATATTCTTACTGCATTTCTAAGTTAATGTAAATGGCCGCATAATGGTTTCAACAGTCTTGTACTTTGGGAATTCAATAATGCAGGCAAATTACTTAACTCTTCGTTCCTGAGGTTAAAATATTATTACAGACGTTTTTCATAGTTTTTTAGTGAGAACAAATTACACAACGTTTTGGGGTCTGGAATCTGATCACGTCTTCAGGTGAAAAGTAACCTAAAACATTTCTCGTAAAGAAAAGAGATAGCCAAAATTAATCAGCATACACTTTATTCAATAACCTACACCAAAACCTTTAATTTCCTTTCACTATTGTTGCTGGAATGATTTAACTGACCTCCCAAATTAATAAACCGTTCAATTTGGAATATAATTTAATAGGTAAAACGTTATTAAAACAGTAGAAGTGAAGTATATCTAAGCATTTAATAACATTGAATGCAAGTCCAAATTTGCGATAGACGTCGTTTGCTCAATGTATGTTTGGTTATTTAATAATGAGTAATTTTATTCTATAAAACTATTCTTAGAAAAGCTAGTTGAACTACTTTTTCCTTGTCACTGTTTACGCCAATTTATTTGAGTTACTTTAAGTTAGGGTTTTGTGGGCATCACGAAAACGCTTTTTGGGAAAGCGGTCCAAACCCATGTGCTTGCGCGGGAATCGAACCCGCGACCTTGCGCTTTGCAAGCCGTGACTCTACCCACTGAGCCACGGACGCGCAGGCTCAGGAATGATGGTTACTTTCTGATACACATCATTCAAGTTATAAATGGAAAAGGTTTAAGTCCAAGGTACCTCTCTCCTCGTCTACTATTCAATAATTCAATGAGAGTTTTTCTTTATAAAATGTAAATTAACATAGCTTGCTTAGTCAAATCTGGACTAGACTTGGCAAGCAACACAACCACGACTTACGCATTCTTTAACAACAACTACCGTATGTAAATGGAGAGAAATTCCTTTTCTGTTAGATTAAGCAAGTAATTAAAGCAAGTCAAAATTAATGTAGTTTCTATACCATTTTGTGTAAAACAGTCAGGTAATGTCGACTCCACTTTTGCCTAAACACTGCAGAAATATCAACAGATTGAATAGCAAATTGTAGATGAAAAGTTTACATTTGGTTAGTTGCTAATTTAATCAGGTTTCCCCAATGTCGGTCAGGTGCGCTGAAAGCTTGATTTCAATTAATTATGAAAGGTTTCCCACTCCGGTCAAGCAACTGTCCATTAATTAAACAGTAATCCAATTAAATTAGCAAAACTACGCAGCGACCTTCAATACTTGTTTTCATCCAATTCCCTTAGAAAAATGAGATATTCATGTCAGCATGGTAAGACCCAGACCCGGGACCATGAAATGAGAACCGATCCTGACACCCAGAACACGTTTTGAGCATTTTTTCAAAACTATATACATATGTTTTATGTATATGTGTGTGTACTCTCTACAAGTCGCAGTTTGTTAGATTTTTATAAAATTATGGTAGTTATGTAGCTTTTGTAAACATCTTGGTCAAGTTCGTTCACCAGAAAGATTGGACCACCGCTAGCCCTTTTTGGGGAGAGTGTCTGTTCTCAAACCAAGGGGTTAAAAGCTCAACAAATTTTGATAAAATTTGAAATAAATACATATAATAATAGTATCAATCAATATAGAACAGATTATTAAAATCCATTCAGTCGTTTCACAAGGCGGTTAAAAAAGTCTTTGCTATGACAGCGGAATGAGTAGTAGCAACACTGTATATACTTGTAACTGCTTTACGCCCTGATCACACAGCTGAGGCCGAAGTGAGGCTGTGAGCGTAGCGAACTGCCTTGTAACACTCGTGATGTAATATAATATCCGAGGGCGAACGTTGAAGCGAACCTGTAAGTGGAGCGAATCACAATAACAAATTGCAAAGCAAATTCGACTCACTCACGCCAGCGGCGCTTTAGCGCTTAGCTGCGTGTCGGCCTGGTCTTGTATTCAAATTAATCAAACCTCTTTTTTTAGTACTATTTAAAACAATTTGTAGTCTTTGCTAATAATATTTTATTACTCCCGTGTAATGGGTCATTGAAACTAAAGACGTCATTTACGGGCGTCATTAACTTAATGACAATACCGATCATTACCAATACTGTCACAGGTGGCGGAGTCATTACAATGCAACTTGATGGTCACATCAATGTATCTGAAGTAACAACAGCTTGTACAGAGGGAGATTCTGGATTAAATTACAGTATTTATGATTCTTAAACTTAGGGTAAATGTTATATATGATTGTAAGTTTTAAAATTTAGAGACATAATCGGGAGAACTTTGGGTTTTATTTGGTGATTTTATAACGATTTTCATTCTATTATTTCTGTACGTAATTTAATTTTGTTATGTTTTCCGACTTATTTCAAGAATACATAGTTTATTTATTTTGTTCATTGTGCCAAAACAATTTACACAGATTATTTTGAAGCAGTTACATATATTTTTTTTGTAAGGTGTTCTAAACTGAATAACAGGAAATTGAAACATTTATTTATACAAACATCGGTTAAATATTGCCATTGAAGATCATCGACATGAGTATATGTAATAACCTTTTGTTTCTAAATGATGTTGATATTAAAGATAATTCGCTTGAATGCCGTCAGCAGCAGTAATAGTTGTAACCCTCTCAGAGGACGAGATAGTGTGGTTTGTAAAGGGTTGATCAGGCTTTCTTGTTTGCTGTAAACGTGATTAACACTCC